>OY757020.1:84041745-84501745 GCA_963580285.1 Lucinisca nassula | reverse complement strand
ACCGGCTGGAGGAAGGAAACATTACACCCGGAAACGTTTCCTTCAAAAAATGATGGTACATTTACACCGGTAATGAAGATCAGTTAAACTATGGTGTAAATTTTCGGTCGATTTTCGGGTGCGTAATTACACCATTTATCTCGATTAATAGCCGGCTATTCGGTGAAAAGTTACCGAGCATACAATTGAGATCTATCTATCTATCTATCTATCTATCTATCTATCTATCTATCTATCTATCTATCTATCTATCTATCTATCTATCTATCTATCTATCTATCTATCTATCTATCTATCTATCTATCTATCTATCTATCTATCTATCTATCTATCTATCTATCTATCTATCTATCTATCTATCTATCTATCTATCTATCTATCTATCTATCTATCTATCTATCTATCTATCTATCTATCTATCTATCTATCTATCTATCTATCTATCTATCTATCTATCTATCTATCTATCTATCTATCTATCTATCTATCTATCTATCTATCTATCTATCTATCTATCTATCTATCTATCTATCTATCTATCTATCTATCTATCTATCTATCTATCTATCTATCTATCTATCTATCTATCTATCTATCTATCTATCTATCTATCTATCTATCTATCTATCTATCTATCTATCTATCTATCTATCTATCTATCTATCTATCTATCTATCTATCTATCTATCTATCTATCTATCTATCTATCTATCTATCTATCTATCTATCTATCTATCTATCTATCTATCTATCTATCTATCTATCTATCTATCTATCTATCTATCTATCTATCTATCTATCTATCTATCTATCTATCTATCTATCTATCTATCTATCTATCTATCTATCTATCTTCTGATACTGCGTCGGTCACATTTGACCATTACCGCAGGTGTATATTACATACACTCCAGGTTTTGCAGGATGAAAGCCTACACAGTAATCATGTAATTACGGTAGGGATCTTTAACCTGCACAGGGGATGGTTCTCCCTGCACAGGGGGCCTCCAGTTAACGTCCCGATCCGATTGCGTGCAGGTGTTCATTACATGTACTCCAGGACGGCCCTCGCCCATCGGGGCTTGAAGAAATAGATCAGATAGATGGGCTGCATGATGCTTCCTCGCCGAGCTGAATCCGACCCACACATGAGTACTGGTTAACACCTTAGAGGAACTAAGCTGCCTACGCAAATCGGTGCGAGTCGGACCCATCCTATCTATCTACTGATACTGCGTCGGTCACATTTGACCATTACCGCAGGTTTGCATGATTACAGCTTACACAGTAATCATGTAACTACGGTAGGGAACATTAACCTACACAGGGGGTGGTTCTCCATGCACAGGGGCCTCCAGTTAACGTCCCGATCCGAAGGACGGTGCACTTTTTGACATTCATCCCTGCAAATGATGTTTGGACATCGAAATTTTATCGCCGCTCCCGGGGATCGAACCCGAGACCTCTACCATCAGAGGCAAGTGCACTAACCACTGAGCTACCATGCACCACCGTCCTTCCATGCTTATACATTTGGAGACAGAGCTTGAGATGTCATTTCATCTCAATATCGGATAAAAGTCCCACAAAATTGGAAGCAACATCTCCAAAATGACCTTTTCAGTGTTGAGGAGGAGGTTAAACCTCAAATCAAACAAATACACTCCAGGTTTGCAGAATGAAAGCCTACATAGTATTCATGTTTTCTGCCTGTAACGCTCGAGAGAGGGGTTGGCCGAAAATAAAGCTAGATATTTTTGTAGGGATCTTTTACTTGCGCAGGGGATGGTTCTCCCTGCACAGGGAGCCTCCAGTTTACATCCCGATCCAAAGGACAGTGCACTTTGTGGCATTTATCCTTGCAAATGATGCCTGCGGAGCAGTTCGGACACGCGATTTTCTTAACGCTGCCCGGAATTGAACCGGGGGCCTCTTTTATGATAGGCAAGTGTACTAACCACAGAGCTACCATGCTCCATAGACAAACAGAGTATATTCATTTTTTTTTTGTTTTTTTCAATCCATTCTGCTGATCGTTTATCTTGTCACTTTCGCATTTCATTGTTTCGTTCACGTTTGTATAGGAAGCCAGTCTGTTTGAGGGTATTGATTACTCCTAATTCAGGGTAAGAGGTGATGGAAACTGCTTTCTCGGTTCTTTTTAAGTGTAGCTGTTAATGTGAATTTCTCCAAAAGCATCATTACCGAAAAATCATATGTACACATATTGATCTTATTTGCATTATTTGCTGGTTCCTAGTCTAAGGATTATCAGTGCTGGGAAAACAGGTAACCAGACCCCCTGACCTTGAAAGGTCAGGGGGGTCTGGTTACCTGTTTTTCCAATATTGATAAAGTGTAAGCTGGGAGCCAGTAAAAATGCAAATATGGTGAATTGTTGAAAATTGTGCCCCCCACCCCCACCCCCCTCCACCAGGGCTTGAAGAAATAGATGGGCTGCAATGCATGCATGATGCATCCACGCAGAGCTGAAACCGACTGCACATGAGTACTGGTAAACCGCTTAAAGGATCTGAGCCAGTCCAGGCAAAGCGGTGTGAGTAGGACCAGCCATACTTATAAACCCTATTGGTTTCATTGGGTGGCAGGGATTGAGATGTCATTTCATCTCAATATCGGATAAAAGTCCCACAAAATTGGAAGCAACATCTCCAAAATGACCTTTTCAGTGTTGAAGAGGAGGTTAAACCTCAAATCAAACAAATACACTCCAGGTTTGCAGAATGAAAGCCTACACAGTATTCATGTTATCTGCCTGTAACGCTCGAGAGAGGGGTTGGCCGAAAATAAAGCTAGATATTTTTTGTAGGGATCTTTTACTTGCGCAGGGGATGGTTCTCCCTGCACAGGGAGCCTCCGGTTTACATCCCGATCCAAAGGACAGTGCACTTTGTGGCATTTATCCTTGCAAATGATGCCAGCGGAGCAGTTCGGACACGCGATTTTCTTACCGCTGCCCGGAATTGAACCGGGGCCTCTTTTATGATAGGCAAATGTACTAACCACAGAGCTACCATGCTCCATAGACAAACAGAGTTAATTCAGTTTTTTTTTTTTTTTTCAATCCATTCTGCTGATCGTTTATCTTGTCACTTTCGCATTTCATTGTTTCGTTCACGTTTGTATAGGAAGCCAGTCTGTTCTGAGGGTATTGATTACTCCTAATTCAGGGTAAGAGGTGATGGAAACTGCTTTCTCGGTTCTTTTTAAGTGTACCTGTTAATGTGAATTTCTCCAAAAGCATCATTACCGAAAAATCATATGTACACATATTGGCCTTATTTGCATTATTTGCTGGTTCCTAGTCTAAGGATTACCAGTGCTGGGAAAACAGGTAACCAGATCCCCTGACCTTGAAAGGTCAGGGGGGTCTGGTTACCTGTTTTTCCAATATTGATAAAGTGTAAGCTGGGAGCCAGTAAAAAATGCAAATATGGTGAATTGTTGAAAATTGTGCCCCCCCCCCCCCCTCCACCAGGGCTTGGAGAAATAGATTGGCTGCAATGCATGCATGATGCATCCACGCAGAGCTGAAACCGACTGCACATGAGTACTGGAAAACCGCTTAAAGGATCTGAGCCAGCCCAGGCAAAGCGGTGTGAGTAGGACCAGCCATGCTTATAAACCCTATTGGTTTCATTGGGTGGCAGGGATTGAGATGTCATTTCATCTCAATCTCGGGTTAAAATCCTACAAAATTGGAAGCAACAACTCCAAAATGACCTATACAGTGTTAGTTTAGTTTAAATAGAGGTTATTCCAGTTTTCGTAATGAAATACGGAAATATGGGATTTTTATCCTGAGTGGGTACAAATCCGATAAACAAACGAGTGCGTAGTTGAATGCGTATATTACATTTTATCTTTCAATTATTTTTACAGGTAATTTTTTTACCTGTCAATCACAGTGATGAATACCCTCAGAAATCAATTTCCAATTTCATGATCAGCCGCCATTTTGTCTGGTATTTGTTAAAGCGGGAAGGATAATTTTTCGTGTAATTCAGAGTTAATAATATTGTTTTGGAGTAGAAACTAGAATTAATGTTTTCATTTGATGATAAGGAATATATCCCCGATGAACTGAATCAATACCAAGGTAAGAAAGTAGATAATTTGCCTGATGCTCTACAGCAGATCAGCTGAGTTGTCTATTAATAAATGATGGTCTAATCATGAACGAAAACTGTGGCAAATGAGTATAATGGATGGCAAATTCGATTGATAGCCTTTCATACAGCAGACTCATTATCTGGATTAAGAAGAGAGCAGTTAGAGCCTGACTTGGGACCAACGGCGATATATCAGGATACATCCATAAACCGATAAAAGACACTGGTTGCATGTCATTTGTAAACATTGTCAGTTAAAGAAGTGTTTCTTTGACATGCTTCTTGTGTACCCTTAAGGCAGCTAATTTGATTTGGATCTGTTCATGGTCAACCAGATCGAGACAGATGTTAGTACGACCCTGCAGAGCCCAGCATATGGATGGTAGATGTAGATGACTTGGTTAACAGATAGGGCTGGCTAATCGGAGCTGAAAGGATGATCGATTATCAGATCAGCCCTGGGGCCAAAAATGCCCCCGCCCCGAGGGCCTTTGGTTTTACATAGGCTTATTTAGGGAAAATCTTTAAAAATCTTCTCTGAAACCGCAAGGCCCAGGTCTTTGGTATTTGGTGTGAAGCTTCATCTAGTGAACATCTATCAAGACTGTTCAAATTATAGCCCTTGTGCCAAAAATGTCGCCGCCCGGGGGGGGGGGGGCTTTGGTTTTTCATTGGCCTATATAGTTAAAATATTTAAAAATCTACTTCTCTGAAACCAGAAGGCCCAGGTCTTTGATATTTGGTATGAAGCTACATCTATAGAATCTCTACCAAGAGTGTTCAAATTGTAGCCCTGGGACCGTATGACCCAGGTCTTTGATATTTGGTGTAGACCACTACGAAGATTGTTCAAATCATAGCCATTTGGCCAAAAATGCCTCCGTCCCTGGGCCCTTCGGTTTAGCATTGACTTATATAGGGAAATTAAAAAAAAAAATCTTTTACTCTGAAACCGCAAGGCCCAGGTCTTTGATATTTGGTGTGAAGCTTCATCTAGTGGACCTCTATCAACATTGTTTAAATTATAGCCCTAGGAAATAGAAGTCAAGTCAAATGCAGAAGGCCAAGGTCTTTGATAATTGACATGCAGCTTTGTCTTGTGGATTTCTAGCAAGATTGTTCAAATTAAAGCCCTTGGGCCAAAAATGGCCAGCCCCAGGGACTCCAAGATTTATATAGACATATAAATCCAAGTACGTCAATGCCACAGAGTGGGCCCTGTACTTTAACCTAAAGAAGAAGAAGAAAAACCTTTTAAAATCTTCTTGTCTGAAACCAGACGGCTCCGGTCTTTGATATTTGGTATGAAGCTTCACTTTTTAGACCACTACCAAGATAATTGAAATTATAGCCTGGAGCCAATAATGGCTCTCCCAGGGGCCCACTTGTTACCCTATGGATCGGACCATCATGGCCCTTTTGTTACTTTTAGAGACAGATAAGACAATTTTAATACTAGTATCCCCAATGAACTGTTTCTCCAATGTGAATTTTGCCTTAGATTAAGTCTAATCATTTAGTTCTAACATTAGGTTAGGAATTTATTTTTAGCACTATGGTGTAGAGGGATACTCTGTGGGGCCCGAGGCGGGATTTTTAGGTGAGAAAATAAAATCCGGCAGAGAAATCTTTTCCAGTGGGAATTATTTCTCTGTGAGATATACCATCATTTTTCTTTCTCATAGAAAATCCTGTATTTACTTGATAAAAATTTAATATACATATTTATTTCACAATTTCTGTGACATGCAATACATATATACATACAATAATAATTCATAGGAACGAAAGCTTACAGTGTTGATGGGGACATTAACCCATTGTACGCTAGTAGACTCTTCCACTGCCATATATTGGACAAGTCCATTTGTCATATAAGGGGGTCAGGCCTATTTTATTAGCGCACCTTACCCGTCATGTAATGACGAGGTGAGCTTTTGGGATCACTTTTTTGTCCGCCGTGCGTCCGTCCTTGCGTAAACAATTTCTTCAAAAGACATCTCCTAAACCACTGATCGGATTTTGACCAAACTTAATAGGAATGATTCTTAGGCGGTTCCCTTTCAGAGTTGTTCAAATGGTTCCAGTCCGCACATCAAGGTCACGGGAGCCAACAACAGATTTTTTTTTATGAAAACTTAATCTGAAACAAGGCCTTCGATAATTGGTGTGTAGCTTCAATCTAGTGGACCTCTGCCAAGATTGTTCAAATTAAAGTCCTGGGGCCAAAAATGCCCCTGCCTCGGGGCCCATTGGTTTAACATAGTCTTACATAGGGAAAAACTTTAAAAAAATTCCTGTCTGAAACCAGAAGGCTCAGTTTGATCAGAAGCCTCTGTGGTGTAGTGGTTACGCTACTCGTCTTGTAAACCAGGGATCACAGGATCGATCCCGGGCTTCTCCAGACTTTAGGATGAGTCTTTAAACCGAGGTCCTGTGTCCGTATGACCTTCGCTGTTGGTGGGACGTAAAACCCAAACACTCATTCACTCAGGTGTTTGATATTTGGTATGAAGCTTCGTCTTGTGGACCTCTATCAAGATTGTTCAAATTATAGCTGTGGGGCCAAAAATGCCCCCACCCTGGGGCCCCTTGGTTTTACATTGACTTTTGTAGGAAAAATCTACAAAAAACAAATCTTCTCCTCTGAAACCGCAAGGCCCAGCTCTTTGAAATTTGGTGTGTAGCTTCATCTATTGGACCTCTACCAAGATTGTTCAAATTATGGCCCTAGGGCCAAAAATGCCCCCGCCACATTGAACTTCATCTGCCAATCGCAGTCTCACTCTACAAGTTGATCCAGGTCTTCTTGTAAAATAAGACAGTCAGACGGAGAATATATACAGGACACATCATCAGCAAACAAACTGACTGATGACCTCATATTATCAGTCAGATCATTGATGAAAACCAAGAAGACCGGTCCAAGGACTGAACCTTGGGGGACTCCAGATAAAATAGGGACTGGATCAGATGCTTGGACATCAAGTACAACTTGTTGTGAGCACCCAGAGAGCCATGAACTTATCCACCTATATGTGGATTCACTAGTACTTATCCCATAGTAGTCACTTTATATAATAGCCCTCTGTGAGGTACCTTCAACATTGTCAAAAGCCTTGGCGAAGTCCATGATGATCAAGTCAGTCAAGTGGCCACGATTTATGGCCCCATCCAGATTCCCCACAATGTCATGGTAAAATTGAACTAGTTGCATTTCGCAAGACCTTTGACTTCGGAAACCATGTTGACTTGTGAAGGATTGTCTATGGACGTGTCACCAGTAAACACTTCTGATTCTGACAGTCAGCAATGAATGCCCAGAAAGGCTATACAGTCGGCAAGAATGCTCTCAAGTAAAGCTATACAGAACCAAAAAACGCTGTCTGTTTCAACAAGGGGCCTAAGATAAAGCTTATCTGTATATTCAGTCCGGCTCACAAGGTTCAGCAAGCTCCAGAAATCATTTGACCTCATCATCATTCAGGGGTGTTATTATAACTGTACATTAATAGTTTCACTTTCTCATATCTTTGGAATATTTTATGCTCTACAACTATTGGCATATACTACCTTAGAGGATCATTATCAGCTCTGCAGCAAAGCATGATTGCAATTGCCACTGTGTGATAAAGACAGCAATAAAACATGTAAAGAAATTCATAGAATTTATTCAAAATATATTTTTGTAACAGCCAATGTATTTTACATTGTACTTTTTTGTCTTTATATACTTGTGCCTTTAGTGTTTGAGCCAATAGAAGAGAAAAGGATCAAATGCTTGATTTCAGGTCAAGTAAAAACACTATAAAGTACTTCTTATTTTGGAAATTGAAGCCCTTTCACGATTCATCCAATCTTTCAGGCGGATGAAAAGCTACCTAACACATCTGCAGACAGAACTTTGCATTGTCACTTATGAACAAAGTGCAACACTCAAACCGCAATAATGATTCAGGGGCAGCGCTCTTACCACTGCACCCCATCTCCAACCTTTGAATTTCATATTTCCATGTAGATGTAACAGCTTTCCAAGTTTTTATATAAACAGTAAAATTCCTGTATTAAGACCACCTTTGGGACGGTTTTTGAACAGTCCTGAAGGTTGTCTCTGACCAGAGGATACTGTGGGCAGAAAACACAATGAAAGATTAAGTGCAGCCTTCAAAATAAGCTTTTTAAAGCAGAATTTGCCTTAAATTTTGGTGGTCTTCATAGCGGAATTTCACTGTATATATATTTTGTGGTTTTACAGTCTTTTCAATATTATTTCATGTATTATTTCATTATTTAGCCATCGTAAATCAGAGGTGAGCGGAAACTGGAGTACCCGGAGAAAAAACACCTGATCTTCCGTTGCAAAACTTGGCGTCACACATGTGACCCTCAGCTAGGCTCGAACAACATCAATGAGAGACCTAATGATTAACCCTTTCCAACTCAGATACCTGTTTTTACGTGTCTGCACAACCCCCCCCCCCCCCATTTTTTAGCCCCAGAAGCACCTAAAATCTGCATTTCTACCCCTGGATAGTTATGTTTGCTTTAGGATTTGTTGGGGATTGAAAATTGGGGGGGGGGGGGGGGGCGTTGCCCCTCTCACATCCCAAAAAATTTTGGGTGTATGGCCCAACCGGCCGCTAATATACATGAGGGTGTCTCGGGTCAAAAATGCCTGAAAATTGATGCTGACAAAACATGCTGCAAACAGTGAAAATGGCCAGTGCCAAACACCTTAATTGTTGCCTTGACAGCTGTGTGAAGATTAAAATGTGGTCAAAAATTCATGTGAAAACACACTTTTTGCCAACTTTAAGATGCCCCCTCTTTACCATGACAACAATGATCAAGTCATGAAAGGTTGCATTAGAAAGGCTGCTGCCCAATGAACATTCATACCGAGTTTGGTGTAAAACAGACCATCCATTATGAAACAATGGCTAGTTGAAGTTGCTGTCAGGTGCAACACTGTGAAAATCAGCGAAATTCACAAAATCCCTGAGTGGTAAAGGGTTAATGAAGAAAAATCCCAACTCACCAAAATAATGTTTTTTCATCATTTTATTGCAAGAGACAATATTTCAGATATAATTAATGCATTTTAGACTAAAATTCAGTATGTTCCCAGATTTCAGTTAATGAAGAAAAATCCCAACTCACCAAAATAATATGTTTTCATCATTTTATTGCAAGAGACAATATTTCAGATAAAATTAATGCATTTTAGATAAAAATTCAGTATGTTCCTAGATTTCATTTAACCCTTTCCCACTCAGATACGTGTTTTTATGTGTCTGCACCCCCCCCCCCCCCCCCCCCCTCCATTTTAAGCCACAGAAGCACCTAAAATCTGCATTTCTACCCCCTGCTTTAGGATTTGTTGGGCAAAAAAGTGACCTGTTTTTTCGCGCGCCTCCCCACTAAAAATATTCTGGGGATTTTGGGTGTATCGCCCAACCGGCCGCTAAAATTTATATCTGAGGGTGTCGCGGGTCAAAAATGCCTGAAAATTGATGCTGACAAAACATGCTGAAAACAGTGAAAATGGCCAGTGCCAAACACCTTAATTGTTGCCTTGACAGCTGTGTGAAGATTAAATTGTGGTCAAAAATTCATGTGAAAACACACTTTTTGTCGCGCCTGCTATTAGCATGGCGCGATATAGGCGCCCGGTTTTCCGTCCGTTCGTCCGTCTGTTTGTCAAGGCGTCAACATTTGCGACCACCCTAGCGTTCACCCTGAGGTTCAAGTTTATTTCTCAAGAACTATAAGAGCTTCATTAATGATATTTGGTACAAACTTGTATCTGTGGATGGCAACTTAAGTGCAAGCATCCATATTTGACCTTGACCTACATTTCATGGTTCACTGACTTTGTAAAATATTGCGACCACCCTAGCGTTCACCCAAAGGTTCAAGTTTATTTCTCAAGAACTATAAGAGCTTCATGAATGATATTTGGTACAAACTTGTATCTGTGGATGGAAACTTAAGTGCAAGCATCCATATTTGACATTGACCTACATTTCATGGTTCTCTGACTTTGCAAAATATTGCGACCACCCTAGCGTTCACCCAAATGGTCATGTTTATTTCTCAAGAACTATAAGAGCTTCATTAGTGATACTTGGTACAAACTTGTGTTTGTACCTGTGGATGGCAACTTAAATGCAAGCATCCATATTTGACTTTGACCTACATTTCATGGTTCACTGACTTTGTAAAATATTGCGACCACCCTAGCGTTCACCCAAATGGTCAAGTTTATTTCTCAAGAACTATAAGAGCTTCATTAATGATACTTGGTACTAACTTGTATCTGTGGATGGCGACTTAAATGCAAGCATCTATATTTGACCTTGACCTAAATTCATGGTCCACTGACTTAGTGAACTATTGCATCAACCCTAGTGTTCAACCTTATGTTTTAGTTCATTTCTCAAGAACTATTAGAGCTTCATTAATGATATTTGGTACAAGCTTGCATCTAGGAATGGCAACTTTCATGGAAGCATAAATATTTGTCTTTGCCCTAGATTTCATGGTTCGGTGACTTTGTGCCCTCACAGGCGCGACATAGCCTTCGGCGGAATTCTTGTTGCCAACTTTGAGATGCCCCCGCTTTACCATGACAACAGTGATCAAGTCATGAAAGGTTGCATTTGAAAGGCTACTGTCCAATGAACATCCATACCGAGTTTGGTGTTAAACAGACCATCCATTATGAAACAATGGCTAGTTGAAGTTGCTGTCAGGTGCAACACTGTGAAAATCAGCGAAATTCACAAAATCCCTGAGTGGTAAAGGGTTAAGAGTTGGTGTGCTGTTCCGCTAGGCCTCGGAGGCCAGTACAGCTTTCTAGGCTGACTTAAATGCTTTATAGTCTGTTTAAAATCCAGGTTTTTAGCTCACCAGAGCCGAAAGGCTCCAGGGAACTTATTGTATAGGCAGTGGTCCGTATTCGGCGTCCACGTATGCGTCGGCGTCAGCATTTTCAAACGACATCTCCTCTGAGACTTCTTGGTCAGTTGGAGCCTCTATGGGAATGCGGAACAAAGATTGTTTGTAAGGACTGGGTCTTATGACCAACATGGCTGCCATGCCAATATATAATAAAATCCTTTAAAATTCTTCTTCTCAAATGGCGGATGACCTTGAAACTTGTTATATGGCATCAGGAACTCGGGCCCTTCCAATTTTGTTCAAATGATGACCTTTGTTTGACACCGACTTGTTTTACGTCAAGGTCAAATGGTCACTTAGACATTTGTATAGTAATTGAAGGCAAAACAGTGGATATGGGCTGCATGATGCTTCCACGCAGAGCTGAATCCAGCCCGCACACTAGTACTGGTAAACCGCATAGAGGATCTAAGCCTGTCCAGGAACTGCGGTGCGAGGCGGACCGCCCATGCTAAAAAAACTATTGGTTTCATTGGGCGACAGGGCTTGAGATGTCATTTCATCTCAATGTCGGGTAAAAGTCCCACAAAATTGGAAGCAATGTCTCCGAAATGACCTATACAGTGTTGACAGGGACGTTAAACCTCAAAACAAACAGACAATGGTAGCCTGTGGCATCAGAAATGATATTTGCGATCACCCTAATGGAAGTTTATCAATTCCAAAGGTCAAGGTCATTTATTGACCTGGGTCATGTATAAGGACTGGGTCACATGACCAGTATGACCGCCGTGCTCATATATGGTAAAAAGCATTAAACATCTTCTCAGGAACCAAATGGCCAATGACCTTGAAACTTGATATGCATATATTGAGTTCATATTTGGTATTGTGATAGATACTGGGCTAAAGTTTTTATCTGCAGTATCAGTACCCATGACCGCGACAAAAGACACTAGGCTCAAATGTTTAGCTGCAGCACCAGCTCTCACGAACATAACCTTCGGGCAAAGTTGTAGACTTTGAATTCTTATGTTAAAGTTTTTGTGTTAAAATTTTAGGAGCTCATTACCCCTTTACCTTTGGATGGATTTAGTTTATACTTGGTATGGTAATAGATACTGGTCTCAGTTTTAAGGAGCTCATTACTTCTTTACGCTTTGATAGATTTAGTTCATACACGGTGTGGTGTTAGGTGCATTTATCAGCTGCATCATGTCTGTGACCTTGGGGTCAAGTCACAGACTTAGAACTTTTATGTTTTTGCACAGAGGATTTTAGATCATTACTTGGTTGCGTTCAGATGAATTTGCTTGAGACTTGGAATGGTGATAGATATTGCTTTAAAGTTTTTATCACCATCATCAGCACCTATAACTATGACCTTGGGTGAAGGTCACACACTCTGATTTTTTATGTTAAAGATTTTATGTTGAAGTTTTTAGGAGCTTATTACTTCTTTACCTTTGAATGGATTTAGTTTATACTTGGCATGGTAATAGATACTGTTATCAAAGTTTTGGCAGCAGTATCAGCTATTACGGCCATAACCTTGGCGTTAAGGTCACAGACTTAGAACTTTATGGTAATTTTTGCACTGAAGATTTTAGATAATTTTTTGGTTGTCTTTGGATGAATTTGGTTTGGTGACAGATAGTGCTTTAAATTTTTTATCAGCAACATCAGCACCTATAGCCATGACAACATTCAAGGTAACAGACTTAGAATTTTAAAAATATTAAAAACTTATCGTCAAAGTTTTAGGACCTCATTTCTTCTTTACCGTACGATAGATTCAGTTCATTATTGCTGAGGTGACAGATACTTGTCTCAAAAATATCAGCAGCATCCGCTTCCATGACCATGACCTTCGAATCAAAGTCAGGGTCACAGACATACTTTTTTTAGCTCACCTGAACAAATGGTTCTACTATCCTTGAATTCGCTGTTTGTCGCCCTGTTGAATGAAATGGTTACAATATTGCCATGAAAATTTGCCTGTTTACATGGATATGGATTAAATGGAATAAAAAGGGTTACTAATGTTACAGACTTTAACCATTCATGATCCCGGATATTGATAAAGCACTGGATTCTTTCTTTGTGACTTTGTTTCTGTTATGGGTCTGAAAATTTGCCTTCGCGCGACTTAAGTCAAAGCGCGACTCCCGGTGAGCTATCCTGTCCAGCGACAGGTCTTATTGAACTTAACCCAAGAAAACCTATCAGAAACTTTTAGCAAGATTCGACCAAAACTGAAGGGGTTTCGGAGATGACGACAATATCGAAAAAGACATATTCAACAATCAAGGGGACATAATTCTAGATGATGCCGACCTCTACATGATGCAATCAAGGGGACATAACTCTACATGATGCCGACCTCACCAGTTTTCGGATTCATGAGAGCTTCATCCCCAGCCTATATCTACAATTGGTAAATTTAAAAAATATCCGATCAAAACTGGAGGCGCTACAGTGATGACAATCATTTTCCCATTTAAGTCTGTGGGACTTTGTGTTTGCCCTAGCAACCAAAGTTTTTATACAATTTCGATTAAAAGCATATGTCATCAATCCCCCGGCCCCCGCCCATCGGGGCTTGAAGAAATAGGTTGCATGATGCTTCCACACAGATCTGAAACAGACCCGCTCACGAGTACTGGAAAACCGCTTTGAGGATCTAAGCTTGCCCAGGCAAAGCGGTGCGAGTCGGACCGTCCATGCTTATAAACCCTATTGGATTCATTTGGAGTCAGGGCTTTAGATGTCATTTCATCTCAATGTCGGGTTAAAGTCCCACAAAATTGAAAGCAACGTCTCCAAAATGACCTATACACTGTTGACGGGGACGTTAAACCTCAAACCAAACAAACAAATCAATCCCCCACCAGTGTCATGCTACAAATAAGAAAAGATTGAGATCAGCCTGCAGATTGCCGAGATATAACTGGTCAAAGGTATGGACGGACGGACGGACGACAGACCGGTGAAGGATTGACTACCATCCTATAAGCTCCACCGGAATTTTCGACCCAGGTGGGCTAAAACAGGCAAATGAGAAGTTGAGTTTAAACGATTTATGTAATTGTCACAAGCCCTGTCCTCTTTTGCTGTTTCCTTGAATGTATCACAGGGGTGAAAAAAGAACATGGCTCGACCGGGACTTGAATCAAGGACCGCTCGTATATTGTGCGAACCCTCTACCGACTAAGTTACTGAGTCATAGGGTCGGCCTGCTATTTCATCACAAAACTCGTCCTATCCAGTCCGGCTGCGAGACTTGTTTTCATACTATTTCATACACCCACTGCCAGACGTGTTGCTGGACCCACTCTGAACCACAAAATGTTACAGAGGTAGAAAAAGAACATTGCTCGACCGGTACTCGAACCCAGGGCCTCTTGTATATTGTGCGAAAACTCCGAGCCACACGGTCGACCTGTTATATTTTCCCCCTGCCTAATGAGAATGTTCCCGAATTTCTAAGTCCTATCCAGCCGGCTACAAGACATTTTTCATACTCTTTAATGCCCTCAGACGTTGTGGTTACCAAATGTCACAGGGGTGGTAAAAGAACATGGCTCAATCCGGACTCGAACCCAGAGCCTCTGACATACCGTGCGAACCCTATACCGACGGAGCTTCGGAGCCTCACTGTCGACCTGTTACATTCCCAAACATGTTTATTTATCCAACTAAGAGTTCATCACAGTCATAAGCTCCTTGATCCAACAAAATAAGTTACATTTTTTTTCTTATTTCTGTTTGTACTTTTTCTAATTGCCTTTTGCAGGGGATTTTAACAATAGCCACAACATTTGTTTCTAACATGAAATAAGAAACATTGTCCCTTAATCCATTGCTGCCTAATGGACTGTTATACCTTCTACTATGGACAGATACAAATCCATTTGTCATTTTATCATTGATTGCAAATTTATTTATTTATTTATTTATTTATTTTCATCCAACCAATGATTACATATTGCATTTTGCTGCATATAATCTGAGCCTGAATTGCCTTTTAGTGCACTAGCCAAAACCGAGTAAACCTTGTTGCTCTTTAAAGTGAAAACTTAAAGATTCAGTTAGGCAGGTTAGTGTTAAATGCAACTAAATTACTGAAATTTATTTGATATTCATAAACATTGTATATAAATAGTATTGATTGCCAATATATACGAAGCTATGCACAATAAAGATTTGCAATAGATTATTGCATGTTTTTGTTTGTTTGATTTGAGTCTTAACATCCCTGTCAACACTATACAGGTCATTTTGGGGACCTTGCTTACAATTTTGAGTGATTTTAACTAACATTGAGATGAAATGACATCTCAAGCCCTGCCGCACAATGAAACGAAAAAGGTTAAACATTATAAGCATAGACGGTCCGACTCGCATCGCTTTGCCTGTGCAGGCTTAGATTCTCTAGCAGTTAAGCAGTACACATGTGCAATCAGTTTCAGCTCTGCGTGGAAGCATCATGCAGTCAATCTATTTCTCCAAGAGGAGACTATTGCATGCAACAGACTATTGCACAATGTAATACTGCAAAACCTGCAAAACCATATGGCCACTCAAATTATATAAAACTCTCAATAGAAAGGCAAGCACATACTGGCTTTTCAAAGAAAAAGTGGGGATATTGTAATGGTCCTCGTCGTCCGTCTGTCCGCCCGTCCATACGTACATCCATCCGTCTTACCGGATAACTCCTCCTAGACTGTTATGTAGACAGAAACTTGAAACTTTAGGAACTGATAGATCTTTTGACTGGGGAGTGTATGACACTTTCGGAATTTTGATCACACCCCTAGGGGTGGGTCCAGGGGGTGGGGCCTGCGGGGTCAAAATTCAAAGCGTAACGTATCAAAGCGAACGGCATGATGAGTAGATTATGTAGTGGAGTGGGGATATGCTATGGCGTGCCATCGACTGCACAATTCTAGTTTAATAACCCATTTGTTACCAGAAACCCCCAAACGGGTATTTGGCAAACAGTGCAGGCCCAGATCAGATGCAACAGAATGCGGTGTCTGATCAGGGCCTACACTGTTTGCAAAAAGTTCAGCCATTTTCCAAATAAATTTTGAAGAAAACACAACCTGACATCCCTAAATTTTGAAATGAACTCCTGCTATATAAGAAGGAAGAGTCCATCTCTCCATTTGATACAAAAAGGTTAATTAATTGTAAATACCTCGCATTAGCAGGAGCATATAAGTGACTGACATTATAAAAGGATCCTTGGCTACTGATGCTTACAAGCCATGCAAGTCTTTTATTGGGTGCATTTCTTTACCAAACACGCCTAGATACAAATGCATTGTAAACTTTACTGCTGAAAAAATGAACATAGTGTAATAGTTTTCTTATTTCTGCTAAAAATATAGATTGTGTGTACTTGTTAGAACCGCCTCATTGAGACGGTTCTAACGAGTATATGAGGTGGTTCTAACGAGTACCCACAATCTATATTTTGAGCAGAAATAAGAAAAATAAGGCCTACCCCTGTAAACCCCCGTTTTACTGTATAAAAGTTGGGTTCAAGGGGGTCAACATTATATAGGCATGTTTTCATGATGTTAGGTATTTTTCAAAATGCTAAAACCAAACAACTCCTTCTTACAACACCCCCTCCACACCTTCCCCCCCCCCCCAAAAAAAAAAAAAAATAAAATAAAAAAAAAATCAGCAATTTAAAAGTATCAACAAGCAAGTTAGAACTACATGTATGAGAATTAAATAAATGCACTCTGTAAATTCAACACAAAGCAAGTATAAACAGCTCTCTCAGTCCAAATGAAAGTTTTATTTATTTTACTGCCAGATTCAGGGTTTTGAGAATCTGGTTTATGTTGGTAATGATTGAAACCAAGATAGCACTGGAAAGGTCACTGTGGAACATTTGCACACTTTCAGTACCTTGTGAGCCGGACTGTATTGGTAAAAAGGTTTGTTGTCACCAATTATTCACTTCCCCTCTAGTGTTCGGACTTCAGGTGGGTTAAAACACTATCATCTTTGCTTTTAAACATTAACTGACCGGTAATGCTCATGTCCGTATCTAGGCTGTGCCTAAGTTCATATTAACCCTTGTCCTGCTGAGCCCGGATATGCCTTTTCTTTGAAACAATGTAGATCCAGATCAGATGGCTTCTGAAGAAGCCATCTGATCAGGATCTTCATTGTTTGCCATCCATTTTATGAATTTGTTGCAATAATTTGCATCAAGTAATCTGATTGGCTGATAATCAGTAGTGGGTGTGACATATTTAAATATTCAGCAGGACAAGGGTTAATTTTATGTTTGTGTTTCTTTCCCTTTCAGTACTATATAACACACCCGTGCGGAGCGTGATAGCTCAGTGGTTAGGAGCGTGATAGCTCAGTGGTTAGGAGCGTGATAGCTCAGTGGTAAGGGGCGTGATAGCTCAGTGGTTAGGAGCGTGATAGCTCAGTGGTTAGGAGCGTGCTAGCTCAGTGGTTAGGAGCGTGATAGCTCAGTGGTTAGGAGCGTGATAGCCCAGTGGTTAGGAGCGTGATAGCTCAGTGGTTAGGAGCGTGATAGCTCAGTGGTTAGGAGCGTGATAGCTCAGTGGTTAGGAGCGTGATAGCTCAGTGGTTAGTGCACTTGCCTCTGATGCTAGAGGTCCCGGGTTCGATCCCCGGCAGCGGCGATAAAATTTCGGTGTCCGAACACGCTACATTGGCATCATTTGCAGGGATGAATGTCATAAAGTGCACCGTCCTTCGGATCGGGACGATAACTGGAGGCCCCCTGTGCAGGGAGAACCATTCCCTACGCAGGTTAAAGATCCCTGCCGTAATTACATGATTACTGTGTAGGCTTTCATCCTGCAAAACCTGGAGTGTATGTAATGTACACCTGCGGTAATGGTCAAATGTGACCGACGCAGTATCAGTAGATAGACAGTAGATAGATAGATAGACGTACGTAATGCTTTTTTCTCATCTCCAAAATGGCCACTTTTCTGACGAAAATCCGCGATATTTTTCTTATTTATACTTCAAACATAGGTTGGGGGGTGCTCGTTGCGGTTCTAACGAGTACCCACAACCTAGGTATAGGAGCAGATATAAGAAAAATAATTTATACCCCAGTAAGTTTTCTCTATAATGTGGTTGTTTACGGGGTCTTTATTTCACGGACTTGTTCACGTGATGGGTGTCTCTGCTAAAAGGAGTGGGATAACTTTATTGCCTTTTGTAATTTATCTCCCTCTGAACATGGCTGAATGGTTACAGCCCACCATTCGGAAGAAAATTCTAAAACGTATAATTGTAATTGAACACTCGTGTACATCATCGAGTGTTTACATTAAGTCGACAAATCTTAAATCCAAATGGTTTCTCATATGCACAATAAGAACTTTGACCCGTTATACACATCAAGGACACATATATAAATACCTGCTTATGATTCGACAGTATTGTGCATATTTTTACTGACTTTTATCGTATATTTTTTTTTATCAGAAACTATAGTTGACTAGAATAGTTCAAAATCATCTTTAAAAAGTAATGAAAATGAGCATTCAAGGGATATAACCGAAAAAAAAAAACGATTGGTTATTTTTAGCAACCGGTACCAGGGCAAATCAGAACGGACGCGTCAGGGCCTACACTGTTTGCGAACAGTAAAGCCATTTTCCGAACAAATTTTGAAGAAAAAACAACAACCTGACACCCTTAAATTTTGAAATGGGTTGGAACAAAAAGGGTTAAAGGAGAGGTGTTCATTTTTTTTTTTTTTTTTTTTTTTGGTTTGGGTTTTACGGCCCTTTCAAGATTATTTCACTCATATCGAGCCGATCGTTAATCAGAGGTGGGCGAAAACCGGAGTACCCGGAGAAAAACCACCTGACCTTCCGTTGCAGAACTTGGCGTCTCACACGTGGCCCGAGAAGTGTTCATTGTAAGGTCAGTATACGGAGACGAACCTCGGTTAGGTATTCATCCGAAAGTCTGGAGAAGCCCGGGATCGATACTGTGATCCCTGGGTTATCAGACGAGAAGCACAACCACTACACCAAGGAGGTTTCTGGTTTAAAGGGGTAAGCCATAGGCCTTGTTTTGTTAATCAAGTACTCATCACGCTTACAAGTCCGTGTTGTGACCCCCCCCCTCCCCCCCCCACGCCCCTCCCCCACGCCCCTCCCCCACTGTAACCCCACTTTATCACAAGAAAACTTGGATTTACAGGGCTAAACATTTAAATACACGGTTAGTGTCTTTAATAATGAAATATAATCGGTGAGCCTTAGACAATTTTATAGGGGCGAGCTTTAGCGAGCCCCTATGAAATTTTCGCGGCGAACCGATTATATTTTATTACTAAAGACACTAATCGTGTATTTAGTTTATACCGCAACCCGAAACAACCAAGGGGTTTCGCAATAATTTAGCAAATTTAAGCAAACAAGACAGAGACAGCGCGGCATGTTAAACGACATTCAGTGCTATTACGCGCACACGTACGTAGTACAACGTGACGTCAAATAATACAAAGTTTCTGACGTCACCGCGCCACAGAGACGTTAGAATCAACATGGACGCTAGAAGCGCTTTACAGTCTTTATGAAAATCTGCAAATAAATAGTTTAAGTAAGCTTTGGAAATTATTTTCGAGGTTGAGACGCAACCGCAGTAGCAATTCAATTATTTCAACGGACCATTCAAACCATGCAGGAAAGCACGAGAGCTTAAATTTCTGAAAATCTGTTTAAATAAATATTGCAAAGATTATAACTTGCTGTTTCTTTGTTTTCCCGTGTATGAAAGGTTGCATGTTATTGTTTACATTTGCAAATTAGGGGCCTGAAAAATAGGTCCGATCTATAAACGGTCCCTAGACGTATTCACAGGTACTCACAGGTAATCTTCTGAGTTGTAAGGAAGCCCTAATAGGCTTATCGTCTCCCCCTAAACTTAAACGATCTCCGGCCCGGTTCCATTTAAAAAGTTTATAAATATACTGTTCCATAGTTAAAAGTCATTATGAATACACACAGCGTTACAACGACAAGTTTCTATCTTGATTTAAACTGATTATAGTCACAGCATTATTCCGTTTAATACACATCACTGGTATCGAATCTAATGCCACGCCACACCACGTCCAATTTATTCTTAAATGAGTCCACTTCCTCAAGGCATACTAAATCCAGGCCCCCGCCCATAGGGGCTTGAAGAAATATATGGGCTGCATGATGCTTCCAGGCAGAGCTGAATCCGGCCCGCACACTAGTACTGGTAAACCGCTTAGAGGATCTAAACCTGTCCAGGAACCGCGGTGCGAGGCGGACCGTCCATGCTAATAAACCCTATTGGTTTCATTGGGCGACAGGGCTTGAGATGTCATTTCATTTCAATGTCGGGTAAAAGTCCCACAAAATTGGAAGCAACGTCTCCAAAATGACCTTTACAGTGTTGACGGGGACGTTAAACCTCAAATCAAACAAACAAACATACTAAATCCGCTGGTAGCTTATTCCAACTATCAATACATCTAGCTGGAAATGCATTTAGTCTCACTGACTTAAGACATCTGGATTTGCTTATTTTATACATGTGTCCTCTGGTAGTATTCTCGTTAAATGAGAAAAAATTCTCTGGGTCAATATCATGATAGCCATGTATCATTTTAAACAAATGAATTAAATCTCCACGCTTTCTTCTATAGTTCAGTGTTGGTAAGTTCAGTTCACGTAATCTTTCCTCATAGCTTAATCCTTGTAATTCTGGTACAATGCGTGTTGCTCTCCTTTGAACGTTCTCAATAAGTCTTTTATTTTTCTTGAGCGCCGGATACCACACAGCATCCCCATAGTCTAAATGGGGACGCACGATCGATTTATAAAGTTTCAAAAATATAGATTTGTCCATATAACTGAATGTTCTCTTTATCAATCCAACAATATGATTAGCCTTGTTTACTGCCATACTGATATGACTATCGAATTTCAGGGTATTTGAAAACTTAACACCCAAGTCTTTCTCTTCATCCTCACAGGGAAGGTTTTTCAATAATCCTGTGTTACTGTCTCTCATTTTGTAGATAAACTCTATAATGTTTGTACCATACTGGACAACTTTACATTTTGGCACACTAAAATCCAGTATCCACTTATCTGACCAATCACATAGCCTTAAAAGGTCTGACTGTATAATTTGTTGATCTTCATTTGTTTTCACTCTCCTGTAGATTTTATTATTAATTGATTATCCTATATTACACAAGGTTAACCAATATTCAAAAATCATAAATCATGTTTTTAATTGCGTCAATTAATAAAATTGTCATTAATCAAGTAATTTCGTATTGGCCCAGTTACAGGTCCACGGTCAGCTGTATTGGCCTCGGCCTTCGGCCTCGTGCCAATACAGCCGACCTCGGACCTGTACCTGGGCCAATACGAAATTACTTGATTAATAACATTATACTATCGTCCGCGAAAAGACGACACAATGATTGTATTGTTTCTGGCATATCATTGATATAAATGATGAAGAGTATTGGTCCCAAAACAGAACCCTGTGGGATACCAGAAGTAACATCCTTCCATTCAGAATACTTCCCATTCAAAACTACTCTTTGCCTTCTATCTTTAAGGAAGTCTTCAATCCATTTCAATAATGTCCCGTCAAATCCATACCCTTTAAGTTTCACTAAAAGACGCTTGTGTGGCACACTGTCAAATGCTTTTTTAAAATCCAGATAGACTGTATCTATCTGGAATCCTTCGTCATAAGCTTTAACCCAGTCATCGAACACATCAAGGAGTTGCAAAACACAGCTCCTTTTCTGTCTGAAGCCAAACTGGCAATCACTGAACAATTTGTTGGAGTTCATATGTGTCAAAATAGTGTCCCTAACACACTTTTCAGATAGTCGACAAGGCACACAAGTTAGGCTAACTGGTCTGTAATTTGTCGCACTAGATTTACTCCCATTGTTTTTGAAAATACTAGAAACGTTCGCATCTTTCCATACCTTTGGTATTTCACCTTCCTCAAATGATTTCTTAAATATATTGTGTAATGGCTCATATATTATTTCCGCAGTCTCTTTCAATACTCTGGGATGACATCCATCAGGTCCCATTGACTTTGAAACATTTAATGATTTTAAGTCTTTCAGAACTTTATCCTTTGTAACTGTAATCTCTGTAACAGGCGTACCATTGTATCTTGTATCAGAGTTTGGTATATCTCTAGTATTTTCTCGTGTGAAAACTGATGAAAAAAGTCATTTAAAATGCTAGCCTTGTCCTCGTCACTGGACACAGTATCTCCATTTTCATTTTTCAAATCTGCCACCCCAGATCTAGCTTTAGTCTTTGATCTAACATATCCCCAAAAACTTTTAGGATTGTCCTTAACACTATCTGCAATATTCCTTTCAAACTTTTTCTTTGCTTTAATTGTTGCTTTGGTAGCTCTATTTCTGTTTATACAATAGCGTTCATAATCATATCTATTCTTTGTACGCCTGATTGCGGTATAAATTATGATTTATCATAATTATCCTCACACAAAATATAAATTGTGATACATCATTGGTTTGTAACGTCCGCGTCAATACTTTATCTAGTCGCTTCCAATTTTGTGGGACTTTTGCCCGATGTTGAGATGGAATGACATCCCAAGCCCTGCCGTCCAATTAAACCAGTAGGGTTTACATGCATGGACGGTCCAACCCGCATTACTCCTGGGCATGCTTAAAACATCTATCCGGTTTACCAGTACCCATGTGCGGTTGGTTTTCAGCTCTGCGTCAGACTATTAACATGCCTAATGGTTGGAACCAATGAACAGTTAGTTTACGAACAATTCATCACGTGGGGCGGTACGTCACTTCCGGTTTCCTCATTATAATTATCAAGATGGCGCAGATCGAAGCGAAGAAAACTGTTTTGGCCGAACACGACGTTTCGGACTTTTTGCTGATTCGAACTCTAGTGTTTCAATCGCTGACCCTGGGAAATTGCCTCAGGTGTGTATAAATTGGGCCCCGTCAAGCGATTTTGGTACGTATCGCCTATGCGAGCAGCAAAGGTTCAGGCGAGCCTGCGCATCCGCGCAGTCTCGCCTGAACCTTCGCTGCTCGCTCATACAAGCAGTGAATCAAGAGGAACCTTCAGGCAGAAAGCCATATCCCTGGCCCCTCTGAATGGCTGGGCATGCGCAGTTAAAATTTGACATGACGGAATGCTCGAAGACACAAATTCGCTTGGCGGGGCTCAATTGATGTATATAACTCGGTAGTATCTATATATTTCGTTCCTGTTTTTGTTGCAGAAATTTCTCATGTGGCGCTGTAACGTAAAAAAAGTGGACCGTGAAAAAATGAGACATTTCCGCCACTGCGCATGCGCAACACATTTGCTCCGCCTACCTTAGATACGTTTTATCGGATTGCTATTTGCTTAATTATCGTGTAGTCTGGCAGTTACCTCCCCTCATTCGCCCTGTTAGCGAGCTTTAAGGTGAGTTCTTCTTGTAACAGCGTTTGAAGATGGAACAGACACCACCACCAAATCACTTTCAGTTTTAAAGTCTTTAACAATGTATGACTTCTTAAAATTCTCACATCAGTTTCTTTTGTATTCTTTTGCAGCATGTATTAGAAGAAGCATCATGTGTCAGGGACATGATACTTCAGTTAGGCAGCACTATAAAGGTGAGCATTGAGCTCCGTATCACAACCAGACACCGTCGTGATATGACTGAAAAATTGTTGAAAATGACGTTAAACCCGAATTCACATACACACACACACACACACACACGCACGCACGCACGCACGCACGCACGCCTTAACCTTCTGTACAACTGTACAACGACCCATCATTATTCTCACATTACGATGACACACCCGTGCAATTTTTTTTCCATGCAAATTTGTGATATTTATCTTATTTTTACTCCTAGAATAGGTTGCGGGTGCCCGTACGAGTACCCATGACCTGTGTCTTAGAACAGAAAAAAGCAAAATAATTTATACCCCTGTAAACCCAAGTTTTCTCTAAATAAAGTGGGGTTTAGAGGGTTTTAATTTCACGGACTTGTTAACATGAAGAAAGTTGTTAGAGATATTACGTTGCCAAGATTATATTCTCAGGAATGATAACTAAAATACCATGACACCCGGAGTTATGGTTCTTGCTCATAACACGTCTTTTTCCCTCATGTTTTCTTTGTTTGAATTAGTGTTTTACGTCCCAATCAACAC
The DNA here is from genome assembly GCA_963580285.1 of Lucinisca nassula. Classification (NCBI taxonomy): domain Eukaryota; kingdom Metazoa; phylum Mollusca; class Bivalvia; order Lucinida; family Lucinidae; genus Lucinisca; species Lucinisca nassula. The sequence goes on along the minus strand of OY757020.1, from coordinate 84,477,445 downwards.
TATTTAGGTTATTTTGGAGAGGTCGCTTCAGTTTGGTGGGACTTTAACCCAACATTGATATGAAATGACTTCTCAAGCCCTGCCGCCTGAACAAGCCAGAAGGGTTTATATTTAGGTGACGTTCCGATTTACAACACTTCGCGTAGTCAGGCTTAGATCCTCTTAGCGGTTTACCAGTAATCCTGTGCGGTCGGTTTCAGCTATGCGTGCAAGCATGATGAACCCAATCTATTTCTCCAAGCCCCGATGGGCGGGGCGTAAATTTTCACCTCGTGTTGGTTGGTTGATTTGAGGTTTAACGTCCCCGTCAACACTGTAAAGGTCATTTTGGAGACGTTGCTTCCAATTTTGTTGGACTTTTACCCAACACTGAGATGAAATGACATCTCTAGCCATGTCGCCCAATGAAACCAAAAGGGTTTATTAGCATGGACGGTCCGCCTCGCACCGCGGTTCCTGAACAGGCTTAGATCCTCTAAGCGGTTTACCAGTACTAGTGTGTGGGCCGGATTCCGCTCTGCGTGGAAGCATCGTGACTAAAAAGTGAAGCAGCCGATCAAACAACATATTTTGCGGCATCGGAACTGTTAGTCTATGGTCTAAATTTGATATGCCAGGCTAATACGGGTTAATCAGCGTCTGACCTGGGTTTGCACTGTTTGCCAGTCCTGTAAGAAACGCTTAGCTTACGACGTTAAAGCGGCGTCTGACCTGGGTCTGTTCCATTTGCCTTAGTCCTAAAGTAAAAGCGAAAGGCTAACGCTGGTTAAGCAATGCCTGATATCGGTCTGCATTGTTTGCCTAAGCCTTGAAATGGTTAAACTACTCGTCTCATTGACCAGGGTTAGTTGGTTCCATCTCGGGCTTCTCCAGACTTGCGGATATCAAACCGAGATCCCGTATCATTATGACCTTAGCTGTTGTTAGGACGTAATTCTCAAAGACATACACAACCCATATAAGCTTAGTGTCTCTTAGGACATAGACAAACAGTGCAGACGTAGCTCAGATGTTCCTCAACCCAATTAAGCGCAGCATATCTGTTTAATGACAAAGGCAAACAGTGCAGACCAGATGATGCCACGTATTTTTCCAATGGAAATGGGAAAGAACTGTGTCTATTATGCAACAAATCACGGTGCGGAAAAGCGGGCCGAGTGAAATCATTAAAAGCTGCAAATTTATGATTCGTAGACGTTAGACGGTGTAACGTCACTGTCTAGCACCGACAACGTTTCAAAAGGACATAAATGCATGTGTTACAGTCGATTTCTTTTAACAATGGTGAAAATGTTTAAGAATTTGAAGGAAACAACAACATTATCTAAGAGTTTCAGCGTGCTAGAATCGAAATAACTCAGCTCTAGCCAGTGATTTGTTGGGTAATAAATCACAGTTTGTCGGTCAGTTGTAAGTAGACAAATCACACGCGCTACGCGCTCGTGATACGGACCTCCAAACTGTGATTTATTACCCAACAAATCACAGCTAGAGCTTATCTATCACTAGTCGCTTTTACAGCCAATGGTTAAATCCGGTGATATATTGCGTGATAAATCACTAGGCGAAAAAGCGTGACGTGAAGAGCCGCTGTTTTATGAAATTTTGCGACGTTATCGATCCTTTCCTTGACGTTTGACCGTGTAACGTCTTTTTCAGTACGTTACACATGCGTTACAGTCAAACATGTCGGCGGGATTTCTTCAAACAGTGGCGGAATGTTGAGAGAGTATGAAGGAAACAACAGCATTTTAGTAGACTTTCAGTGTATTATCAGCTCTATTGTAACGTGCTCGTGATGTGATCTACCATACAACGGACCTCCAAACAGTGATATATTACTCAACAAATCACCGCTAGAGCTGGGTTATTCAATCTTAAACCAAAATAGCACATCATCTCTATTTAAGGCCAAATGGATACAGCGCAGATCCTCGCAGACCCGGCTCGGATGTCGGTTAACCCATTTAACCCAACATCTAAAATAAAGGACACTAGGAAACATTGCAGACCCAGATCAGATGCCCATTAATTCATATCATACCAAACTCTCTATGTATGGACACTACGAAAACAGTGCAGACCTAGATCAGACGCTCCTTAGCCAATGTTCGCAAAGGCCACAGGGAAAAGTGCTATACCACAGAGGCTTCTAGGCGTATATGGGTTAAACCGATGCACAATTTACGTATCTCCTATAACAGAGACAGACTTTCGGATGAGTCTTTAAACCGAGGTCCCGTCTCCGTATGACCTAAGTTGTTGGTGGGACGTAAAACTCAAACACTCACCTCACCTATAACCGAGACAGTAGTCGTATATCAGTATAGGAATATCTGATCGTGATGTGCACTAGCAAGCGCAGATTGCAGTGTGAGGTTACGAGACCTCCATCAAACGCGGGTCGTTTAGGGTAAGAAATCACGACTTTTGGATGTCAAAATGACAGTTGATAATTGTTTTTACTTTGAATTTCTTCTCCACTATTAAAGGTCAAGAATACGTAAATAAATAGCACAATTATTTAAGTGCGTTGCGAAAGACGTTACGTCTGACACTGCAGCGCCACTTTCAAAATGGCGGCGTCAATCGCCGTCCGTCAATGTAAACTTAAATATAGGTATAACTTTGTTTGTTTGATTTGAGGTTTAACGTCCCCGTCAACACTGTATAGGTCACTTTGAAGACTTCGCTTCCAATTTTGTGGGACTTTTACCTGACATTGATGTGAAATGACATCTCAAGCCCTGTCGTTCAATGAAACCGACTTGCATCGCTTTGCCTGGGCAGGCTTAGAACCTCTAATCGGTTTACCAGTACTTGGGTAGGGCCTGTTTCAGCTCTGCGTGGAAACATCATGCAGCTCATCTATTTCCAGAAGCCCCGATGGGCGGGGGCCCTGGTCTTGAGATATAATGGTGATGAGAGGAGGATATCTTTGCAGTCTTCTCTAAGTTAACAGAAACCCTAAAACTGGTAACCTGGCAAACAGTGCAGGGCCAGGGCAGAACGCGGCATCTGATCGGGGCCGACACTGTTTACAAAAAGCTCAGCCATCTTCCAAATAAATGTTGAAGAAAACACAACCTGTCCCCCCTAAATTTGGAATGGACTACTGCTATATTTAAGGAGGTACATTCCATTTGGGTTAAAGGAATACTGTGAGTACTCATTTAGGCGAATCTGGTGATTACACGCAACATACCTTTTTAGACCAAATGAACTATTCTTTATATATGGACAACCTAACGGAAGCTATAGGATAAATTCTCTAGGGTCTAAGAACGGGTTCGAATTATCCGTGGTAAACCCGCTATCCCTCTTCGAGACATTTCAGAATCACTGTATATAGCCTAAAATCAGCCTGTTGCCAAGGTTTCTTCACATATTGTTTGTACGAGCCACATATCTTTTACTGCGCTGTTATGTTCAATTCGTCTAAGGCCTTATACACTACGTATGAGTAGGACCAGGCGATTTTGTCTGGTTTTAAGACCCATTGGTTTTCGAGCAGACCGTTAATTAAAGGTGGGCCCCCGCCCATAGGGGCTTGAAGAAATATATGGGCTGCATGATGCTTCCACGCAGAGCTGAATCCGGCCCGCACACTAGTACTGGTAAACCGCTCAGAGGATCTAAGCCTGTCAAGGAACCGCGGTGCGAGGCGGGACCGTCCATGCTAATAAACTCTATTGGTTTCATACGGCGACAGGGCTTGAGATGTCATTTCATCTCAATGTCGGGTAAAAGTCCCACAAAATTGGAAGCAACGTCACCAAAATGATCTTTACAGTGTTGACGGTGACGTAAAACCTCAATTCAAACAAATTCAAACAAAAGATGGGCGACAACTGGAGTACCTGAAAAATATATGACCTTTACTTTGCGTCACACATGCAAGGTGATTAAGAGTCAAAGCTTTTACCTACTAGACCATGAAGGCCCCACAAAGGCAGTATACACTGTTTTATTATTGACAAAACGCAATGAGAGTGCAGGATAACCAAATACCTGCTGGTAATTTTGTTCGTTCGTGTGTTTGTTTGTTTGATGTTTAACGTCCCCACCAACACTATATAGGCGAGATTTGGGACGTTGCTACTTTTACCCGACATAGATATATAATGTAATCTCAAGCCCTGCCGCCCAATGAGACCAATAGGGTTAACATGCACGGATGGTTTGACTCGCACAACTTGACACGTGCAAGCTCAGACCCTCTAAGCGGCTTACCAGTGGTTTCAGCCTTGCATGGAAACATCATGCAGCCCAAATCTATTCTGCCAACCCTGATGGCCTGATGGGCGGGATCCGAGTTTTTGTTCGGCATTTTGTGTGAAGTTTAACGGCCTTGTCAACACCATTGAGACAACGCCGAGCAGGCCATCTTACCTTGGGCAGACATGCACATCAGTGGTTGACCAGTACAGTGCACATTAATTCGATAGAAACAGAGAGAAAAGCCGCAGAAAAATCAAAGCAAAACAACACAAAATAAAAAAATAAATAAAAAAACAAGAGGCCCATGAGGTCCTGGCGCTCCCCTGAGCCCCTTGCAAATTTGGTAGTACTCAATCACTTGATGCTATAAACCAAGTTTCAAGACAATCAGTCAAGTGATTCCGGAGATGAAGATTTTTTAAGGTTTTCACTATAACAGGGCATGGCGGTCTGGTACCTTTTCAACCCTTTTCACGCATATCTTCTCTTTTTCATTCCTTTTCTTTGTAGAAGCCTCCATGGTGCAGTGATTACGCTACTCGCCTTGTTATCCAGGGATCGCAGGATCGATCCCGGGCTTCTCCAGCCTTTCGGATGAGTCTTGAAACCGAGGTCCGTCTCCATATGACCTCAGCTGTTGGTGGGACGTAAAACTAAAACTCACTCACTGCTTTTCTTTGTATTTCTTTATGTCCACTTTTTTCACGGATGTCCACTTTTTGCACGGATTGTTGCCTTATCTATTTTTCTTTCACGTCAGTGTACATTTTTCTTCGTGATTATCCTTATCACGCGCACCTTCTTCTTTCTCGGACTGGTACCTTTTCAACCATTATCACGCACATCTTCCTTTTTCATACCTTTATTTTGCATTTCTTTATGTCCACTTTTTTCACGGATGTCCACTTTTTTCACGGATTGTTGCCTTATCTATGTTTCTTTCACGTCAGTGTACATTTTTCTTCGTGATTATCCTTATCACGCACATCTTCTTCTTTCGCGGACAGGTACATTTTCAACCCTTTTCACGCACATCTTCTTTTTTCATTCCTTTTCTTCGTGTTTCTTTATGTCCACTTTTTTCACGGATGTCCACTTTTTTCACGGATTGGTGCCTTATCTATTTTTCTTTCACGTCAGTGTACATTTTTCTTCGTGATTATCCTTTTCACGCACATCTTCTGCTTTCGCGGACTGGTACACATGTACCTTTTTAAACACTTTTCACGCACATCCATCTTTTTTCATTCCTTTATTTTGCATTTCTTTATGTCCACTTTTTTTCACGGATGTCCACTTTTTTCACGGATTGTTGCCTTATTCGTTTTTCTTTCACGACAGTGTACATTTTTCATCGGGATTATCCTTTTCACGCACATCTTCTGCTTTCACGGACTGGTACCTTTTAAAACCTTTTCACGCACATCTTCCTTTTTTCATTCCTTTTCTTTGTAGAAGCCTCCGTGGTGCAGTGGTTACGCTACTCGCCCTGTAAACCAGGGATCGCAGGATCGATCCCGGACTTCTCCAGCCTTTCGGATGAGTCTTTAAACCGAGGTCCCGTCTTCGTATCACATTGGCTGCTGGTGGGACGTAAAACTAAAACTCACTCACTCCTTTTCATTGTATTTCTTTATGTCCACTTGTTTCACGGGTGTCCACTTTTTTCACGGATTGTTTCCTTATCTATTTTTCTTTCACGTCAGTATACATTTTTCTTCGTGATAACCCTTATCACGCGCATCTTCTTCTTTCTCGTACTGGTGCCTTTTCAAATCTTTTCACGCACATCTTTTTTTTTTTTTTTTTTTTTCATACCTTTATTTTGCATTTCTTTATGTCCACTTTTTTCACGGATGTCCACTTTTTTCACGGATTTTTGCCTTATCTATTTTTCTTTCACGTCTGTGTACATTTTCTTCTTGATTATCCTTATCACGCACATCTTCTTCTTTCACGGACTGGTACCTTTTCAACCCTTTTCACGCTCATCGTCTTTTTTCATTCCTTCTCTTTGTATTTCTTTATGTCCACTTTTTTTCACGGGTGTCCACTATTTTCACGGATTGTTGCCTTATCAATTTTTCTGTCACGTCAGTGTACATTTTTCTTCGTGATAATCCATACCAGGCGCATCTTCTTCTTTCTCGGACTGGTGCCTTTTCAACCCTTTTCATGCACATTTTTTTTATTCCTTTATTTTGAATTTCTTTATGTCCACTTTTTTTCACGGATGTCCACTTTTTTCACGGATTGTTGCCTTATCTATTTTTCTTTCACGACAGTGTACATTTTTCTTCGTGTTTATCCTTATCACGCACATCTTCTTCTTTCACGGGCTGGTGCCTTTTTAACCCTTTTCACGCACATCTTCTTTTTTTCATACCTTTTCTTTGTATTTACTTTTGTCCACTTTTTTCACGGATGTCCACTTTTTTCACGGCTTGTTGCCTTATCTATTTATCTTTCACGTCAGTGTACATTTTTCTTCTTGATTATCCTTATAATGCACATTTTCTTCTTGAACGGAAAGGTACCTCTTCAACCCTTTTCACGCACATCTTCTTTTTTCATTCCTTTTCTTTGTATTTCTTTATGTCCACTTTTTTCACAGATGTCCACTTTTTTCACGGATTGGTGCCTTATCTATTTTTCTTTCACGTCAGTGTACATTTTTCTTTGGGATTATCCTTTTCACGCACATCTTCTGCTTTCACGGACTGGTACTTTTTCAACCCTTTTCACGCACATCCATCTTTTTTCATTCCTTTATTTTGCATTCCTTTATGTCCACTTTTTTCACAGATGTCCACTTTTTCACGGACTGTTGCAGTATCTGTTTTTCTTTCACGTCAGTGTACATTTTTCTTCGTGATTATCCTTTTCACGCACATCTTCTGCTTTCACGGACAGGTACCTTTTTCAACCCTTTTCACGCACCGTTTCTTTTTTCATTCCTTTCCTTTGTATTTCTTTATGTTCATTTTTTTCACGGATGTCCACTTTTTCACGGATTGTTACCTTATCTATTTTTCTTTCACGTCGGTGTACATTTTTCTTCGTGATTAATAACTGATTATCCTTATCACGCACATCTTCTTCTTTCACGGACAGGTACCTTTTTAAACCCTTTTGACGCACATCTTCTTTTGTCATTCTTTTTCATTCTATATCTTTATGTCCACTTTTTTCACGGATGCCCACTTTTTCACGGATTATTGCCTTCTCTATTTTGCTTTCACGTCAGTGTACATTTATCTTCGTGATTGTCCTTTTCACGCACATCTTCTTCTTTTGCGGACTGGTACCTTTTCAACCCTTTTCACGCACATCTTTTTTCATACCTTTTCTTTGTATTTATTTATGTCCACTTTTTTCACGCTTGTCCACATTTTTCACGGATTGTTGCCTTTTCTGCTTTTCTTTCACTTCAGTGTACATTTTTCTTCGGGATTATCCTTTTCACGTGCCACTCCTTCTTTCTCAGACTGGTACCTTTTCAACCCTTTTCACGCACATCTTTTTTCATTCCTATATTTTGCATTTCTTTATGACCACTTTTTTCACGCATGTCCACTTTTTTCACGGATTGTTGCCTTATCGTTTTTTCTTTCACGCCAGTCTACATTTTCCTTCATGATTATCCTTACCACGCGCACCTTCTTCTTTCTCGGACTGGTCCCTTTTCAACTCTTTCACGCACATCTTCTTTTTCATTCCTATATTTTGCATTTCTTTATGTCCACTTTTTTCACGGATGTCCCCTTTTTTCACGGATTGTTGCATTATCTATTTATCTTCCACGTCAGTGTACATTTTTCTTCGTGATTTTCCTTTTCACGCACTTCTTCTTCTTTCGCGGACAGGTACATTTTCAACCCTTTTCACGCACATCTTCTTTTTTCATTCCTTTTCTCTTTTTTTTCTTTATGTCCACTTTTTTCACGGATGTCCACTTTTTTCACGGAGTGGTGCCTTATCTATTTTTCTTTCACGTCAGTGTACATTTTTGTTCGGGATTATCCTTATCACGCACATCTTCATCTTTCACGGACTGGTACCTTTTCAATCCTTTTCACGCACATCTTTTTTCATTCCTTTTCTTTGTATTTCTTTATGTCCACTTTTTTCACGGATGTCCACTTTTTTCACGGATTGGTGCCTTATCTATTTTTCTTTCACGTCAGTGTACATTTTTCTTCGGGATTATCCGTTTCACGCACATCTGCTGCTTTCACGGACGGGTACCTTTTCAACCCTTTTCATGCACATCCATCTTTTTTCATTCCTCTATTTTGCATTTCTTTATGTCCACTTTTTTCACGCATGTCCACTTTTTTCACGGATTGATGCCTTATCTACTTTTTACACGTCTATCTCCTTTTCCACGCAGGCTGCAAATTTAGGGTTTCTCATGTGTACTGATCAATAGCTCTTCTACATAACTCAGGGTGAGGATGTTTCGTTATACTTCAGCATATGCAGGATCTTCTCGTTGTTAATGTTACTTTTAAAATGCATCGATACTTTTTTTTTGCACCTGTACACAATTTTCGAGGTAACAAAATCATAATTCCTCTCCCAGATGGAGAAATACTCAGAAAAGTGTAATGCTAAACTAAACAGACGGAGAGGTAGAGGTTTAATAATAATAATAAAAAGAAAAAAAAACAAACATTTTTTTCTTTGTTTGTAGTGGAGTTTAACGGCCCAGTCAACACCATTCAGGTAATTTTGAGCCGGTCAGTTTACCTATCCACACTTTTTCTTGACAGGCTTATACGTTAGCAGTTAACCAGCACACTGCACATTTTTACGCCAGAAATTGACAACTGCTGTTCAAGAGCAAAATGTCAGTAACAGTCACAGAGGTGAAACTTTCATTGCAAGGTATATCGTATACTTCCCAGCTATTACGCAATAACCGGCCAATTTGGGGCTGAGAGCAAAACGACGTTGATATGTCGTATCGCTGTCGATCCGACGTTGGTCGGATGTTTTTGGCAGGCTGGGCAATAGTTCATTCAAGGAGGATTGAAAATGTGACTATTGATTTGTTTATCGTGTAAGCCCCGCCTTAAACAATCGGTTAACGCCCACTTAGCAACGCGCATGCGCAGTGGCGGAAATGTCGCATTTTTTCACGGTCCACTTTTTTTACGTTACAGCGCCTCAAAGAAACACTTTTTTGGGGGCGGGGGGGGGGGGGGGGGGTACGCGTATTTCGTATTCATTACGAAAACACACCTATACAAATAGATTTCCCAAAAAAATAAAATTTTAGGATGAAAAAATTGTGATATTTTACTTATTTCTGCTCAAAACAGAGACTGCGGGGACTCGATAGGACCGCCTCGACGAGGCGGTTCTATCGAGTACCCACAATGTATGTTTTTAGCAGAAATAAGAAAAATAATGTATACCCCTTAAACCTCAGTTTTACTAGATAAAAGTGGGGTTCAAGGGGGTCAAATTTATATAGGCGTGTTTTCGTGATTTTTTTTGTGTGTGTGTGTGTGTGTGTGGGGGGGGGGGGGTCAGACATACTTTTAGTCAACATATCTGGGTATTTGTTATCCAACTATGATAACCACAAAGTAATTTGGCGTCAATAGTATGCAAAATGTCTGGTTATGTATTCAACTCTACTTGAACTACTTTCTCTTACCTGCCTCCTTTCTCTTGCCTCACAGGCACTCTTGGGCCCCATCGCAAGCCCCCCCCCCCCCCCGCCCAGCCCATCGGGGCTTGAAGAAATAGATGGGCTGCATGATGCTTTCACACACAGCTGAAACCGACCGCACACAAGTACTGGTAAACCGCTAAGAGGATCTAAGCCTGCCCAGGCAAAGGGGTGAAGTCGGATCATGCTTAAAAACAGATAAACCCTTTGGCTTTACTGGGCAACAGTGCTCAAAGTGGTCAAAAAGTGCACCGTCCTTCGGATCGGGACGTTAACTGGAGGTGCAGATTTTACCTCAAAAAGAAAATAGATAGAAATAAGAAATCTACACCAAACGGATGGGTGGCCAGCCTAGCATCCTGCAAACCTCCATATATACATGTAGATGGACTGCATGATGCTTCCACACACAGCTGTAACCGACCGCACACCAGTACTGGAAAACCCCTAAGAGGATCTGAGCCTGCCCAGGCAAAGCGGTGCGAGTCGGGCCATGCTTATAACAGATAAACTAATTGGTTTTATTGCGCAACAGGGCTCTATGCCCCCGCCCATCGGGGCTTGAAGAAATAGATGGGCTGCATGATGCTTCCACGCAGAACTGAAACCGACCATACACGAGTACTGGTACCCCCCCCCCCCCCCCCCACACACACACACACACACCTCATCGCCGAAAAAAATCAGGGGTATTGCCCAGACCGTCGCTGAAATGAAATCTAAGGGTTTTGGGGTCTAAATATACCTCGAAATTGACGCTGGCAAAACATGCTGCAGATAGTGAATCTGGCAAGTGCCAAAGCCTTGACAGCGGTGTGAAGATTAAGATTCGGTCCAAAATACATGTGAAATCACACTTTTTGACAACTTTGAGAGCCCCCTCGTTACCATGGCAACAATGATTTAGCCTACAAAGATTTCATTTGAAATTTTACTGCCTAATGAACACTCCTGCAGAGTTTGATGTAAAACAGAGCATTCGTTATGAAAAACTCCACCTACACTGCAGGACCCTTTCCTGCTCTGGCACGGTTCGGCATATTGACAAGCAAAAATTATAACGTCGAGTAGAAGACAAAATGGACGGACTGCAGCGGACTGCCCATAGACACGGACGGACGGGCTGGAGCCGAGCGATGGTCTCCCCATTCACCGGCAACGTGGAATGGGGATACCACCGAACGGCTACGGTGTAGTGCCAGAATGGATTCGTTCCCTGGGACCCCACCAGCTGACGACCCGCGACACGGGGAAACTGGAAACAACAACGAAATATTGGTTTTATGAAGTTGCTGTCCTAGGCAACACTGTGAAAATCAGCAAAATTCACAGTGGGTTAAGACTTCAACACGGCAATTCTTACACATTTTCTTTACACAAGTAGTTCTTGAAATGTAGCATTTCTTACATGAAGGTTTTGCATGATCTTCTAGATGTTCATCAAGAAAAGGCTGCACATCACATTTTGATTAATAGCATAAAGACTGACTCTGATTGTTTTACATACTCGAGTACCATATAAAAAGATCAGTTGATGAATATTGTAAGGTTGCGTACGGAACTTAGTGACTTTGTATGAGAAGTTGTGTTTCAAACATACCAACTTGTACATTTTGCTCAGCCCTGACTGTGGATATGCTCACTTAGAAGACGTATAACTGCTATAAGCACTTTAGTCACAAAAATTAATATAAAGCAGTCCACAAGATATTGTTTTATTATGTTTCTCATTTGTTTCAAATGAAGTTCATAAGGACAGAAAACATACTTACAATTCATCCATAATAATCAGATAATGCTGTGTTTCTTGACTGTAAAAATTGCATTTATCTAACAATTCAATTGAAGGTTGTTGGTTGAAATATTGTCAAAATAATGCAAATTTTGTAAGGGCACTACAAGAGCATGTTTACGTGAGGAAAACGAAATTTGATAAAAACTAGCCAATGTTGTTTGTAGGAATGTACATAATAATAATAATAATAATTATAATAATAATAATATCACAACAACTACTACTTCTACTACTACTTATAATAGTGTTAATAATGAAAACGATGATGAAAATAATAAAACTACTACTACTACATGGGCCCCTGCCCATCGGGGTTTGCAGAAATAAAATGTGCTGCATAATGTTTCCACGCAGAGCTGAAACTCACGGGTAAACCGCTTAAACGGTCTAAGCCTGCCCAGTGCGAGTCGGACAGCCCTACATATAAACATTTTGGTTTGTTTGGGCATCCCATAAATAGTGAGATGAAATGTCATCTCAATGCGGGATAAAAGCTCCACAAAATTGGAAGCAATGTCTCCAAAACGACCTAAATAGTGTTGACGGCGATTCATTCAAACTACTACTTCTAATTCTGCTACTTATGATAATGGTTATTTTAATACTAAAAACAATTATAATAATAATTATACTCCAACTACAACTCTTACTACTAGCCTGCTCAGGCAAAGTGGTGCGAGTCGGACCGTCCATGTATTTAAGACCTATTCATGTATTGGTTTCATTGGGCGGCAGGACTTGAGATGTCATTTCATCTCAATGTAGGGTACCGGCCCCGATAGCTCAGTTGGTAGAGGGTCCGCTCCGGGGAACGGGAGGTCACGGGTTCGATCCCGGGCCGCGACATACCAAAGTCGTTAAAAATGGTACTAGCTGCTCCTCGCTTGCCAGTCAGATTTACGGGGAAGAGCTAGGACTGGTCGACCCAGTGTCAGGATAATGTGACTGGGTGTGGTATCATGTAATGTGTCTGAGACATGATACTTCAGTGAGGCAGCACTATAAAAGTGAGCATTGAGCTCCCTGTCGCAACCAGACACCGTCGTGATATGACTGAAAATTGTTGAAAGTGACGTTAAACCCGAATTCCCCCCCCCACACACACACACACATACACACACACACACACACACACACATCTTAATGTAGGGTAAAACTCCCACAAAACTGGAAGCAGCGTCTCCAAGGGGACGTTAAATCTCATATCAAACAAACAATACTACACTTATTACTACGCCACTACATCTACTTCTTCTGCTACTACACTAATAATAATTATAATAATAATTTCAACAAGAAAGCAGTCTGGGGGACAAACAAACCCCCCGCCGCCCTTTGTATCAAGGCTCTACCTTGTGACCTTGACCTTGAGTTGGCATGGTTTATTTATGGGTTCTGCACATAAGCTGACTGAGGGGGGATATTTCACCAAACTTTAATGAAACACCTTCCAGAGGTTACGGAGATATGGAACGGACACAAAATACGTGACCTTCAACTGTGACCTTGACCTTGTGTCAGCATGGTTTATTTTTGTGTTCTGCACATCAGCTCACTGAGGGGGACATTTGACCAAAACTTAATGGAAATCCTTTGAAGTGTAAAGGAGAAGACAAAAAAAATCAAAGTTTCAAACTAGTGACCTTCCAATGTGACCTTGCCTTGGTGTCAGCATGATTCATTTATGGGCTCAGCACATGCGCTCACTGAGAGGGATAACTGACCAAAGTTTAATGAAAATACTTTGAGGGGTAAAGGAGATATGGAACGGACACAAAAGTAAACAACTCACAATATCATAGGCACCAGTCCTATAGCGACGCCCTGAAATTTTCCTTCAACTATTCCTCAGAGGAATAGTCTTCCCTAATATGCGGTGAATACCAAAACAACAGAGGATATTCAAAGCCCCGTAAAGTGTAAGAATGGGATTCAGAGCCTCTATTATTAAGATTGCAAATAGTAAGTGATTTTTCCTCTTTTTTTCAGCTAATTCTAAATTCTAAATTTAGCTACCCATCCAACTAACTTAATGGCCAAACATGACCGACTCAGTATAAGGAGAACCAACCAATTACTTAATTAGATTGTGGAGACATTGATCATATTTGCAACGTCGCAGCCACCCGAAAATTGTCATTTTCTGACAAATAATGGCTTGACTGCACCCTGTCACATTTAAGTATTGGTGAATGTTGGCCTATTTTGGTACACTATAGATTGTAATTTGCAGCAGTTAGCAAACTCTTGGAATTAATTTTCCTTTTGAAAACACGCGCTCAAATGTTTCACGATCAATCTCCACGAAAGGTATCGAACCCGCATCCTCCTATTCATGTGTATGTTGTAAAAAATGAGAAAACTATCACAAAATAACAGTTTTAGCTATATGAAATAATCGCTATGTCACACGGATGTATGATCGTAAAGTCACCAGAAATAGATCTAGCATATATACCACAAATATCTGAAGGAAAAAAAATAGCTCTGGAGATATTACAGAGGGTCCCAGCAGGCACATGCGTTATTTTGACATCAAATCAATGTCGGTACAACGTCATGACGTTTATGCAACGTCACATCTACGTCGGTGCAACGTCGTGACGTTGCACCTACGTTGATTTGACGTTGCCCCGGCGACGGATGTCTGCTTGGGTTGTGCTGTTGTAAAGGTTTCTGAGCCTAGAAGTTAAATGAAATCAGTGCAGTCTTTTGTTTGTTTGATTTCAGGTTTAACGTCCCTGTCAACACTGTATATGTCATTTTGGAGACGCTGCTTCCAATTTTGTGGGACTTTTATCCGACATTGAGATGAAATGATATCTCAAGCCCTGTCGCCCAATGAAACTCACAGGGTTTATAAGTATGGACGGTCCGACGCGCACTGCTTTACCTGGGCAGACCTAGGCCCTCTAAGCTGTTTACTGCAGGTCGAACCAGTGTCAGGATAATATGACAGGGTGTGGTATCATGTAGGTAATGTGTCTGGGACATGATACTTCAGTGAGGCAGCACTATAAAAGTGAGGATTGAACTCACTGTCGCAACCAGATACCGTCCAGATATGACTGAAAAATTGTTGAAAGCGACGTTAAACCCGAATTCACACACACACACACACACATGTTATTTTTTAAATGAGATCCACATCTTTTCAAAGTTTTTAAATAAGACCAACAGCATTACTAATCGATCAGTGGAGTAATAGTTGAAACACCAATACACGCACTGGCCCCCGCCCATCGGGCTGCATGATGCTTCCACGCAGAACTGAAACTGACCCGCAAACGAGTACTGGTAAACCGCTTAGAGGATCTAAGCCTGCCAAGGCAAAGCAGTGCGAGTCGGCCCGTCCATGCTTATATACCCTATTGGTTTCATTGGGCGGCAGGGAGATGTCATTTCATCTGAATGTCGGGTAAAAGTCCCACAAAATTGGAAGCACCGTCTCCAAAATGACCTTAACAGTACTGATGGGGACGTTAAACCTCAAATCAAAATCAAACCAATACACGCAAATTAAAAGGGCCTCGCCCATCGGGGCTTGGAGAAATAGATTGGGTTTAATGCATGGTGCTTCCTCGCAGAGCTCAAACCGGGGACATTTAAGCCCTGCAGGTAAATCGCTTAGAAGATCTAAGCCTGCCCAAGCAAAGTGGTGCCAGTGGGACCGTCCATACATATAAACCTAATCGGTTTCATTAGGCGACAGGGCTTCAGATGTCATTTCATCTCAATGTCGGGTAAAAGTCCCACAAAATTGGAAGCAACGTCTCCAGAATGACCTTAACAGTTTGATGGGGATCGCCCATCGGGGCTTGGAGAAATAGATTGGGTTCCATGCATGGTGCTTCCTCGCAGAGCTCAAACCGGCAACATTTAAGCACTGCAGGTAAATCGCTTAGAAGATTTAAGCCTGCTCAAGCAAAGTGGTGCCAGTGGGACCGTCCATACATAACCTAATCGGCTTCGTTAGGCGACAGGGCTTCAGATGTCATATCAACTTATGTCGGCAAAAAGTCCCACAAAATTGGAAGCAACGTCCCCGTCATCACTATTTAGGCTTTTCCGCTGTTGATGTTTCCGTTTGGTTCTTGTAAGTTTGTGTTTCATTCCCTTTGGTGTCTCTGGTGGAGGCGGTGGGTTAAATGTATTGCCTTCTTTTTCTCCTTTGAAAGTTATCTCCCTCTGAACATGGCTGGTTACCCACCCCACCGCTCGGAAGGAAACTCAAAAACAGCCTATAAAAAGATCGCTCTTTGTCGGTTTGTTACGGCGAGTGTTTGAATCACAAGTCAGCAAATCTCAAATCCAAATGGTTTCTGAAATGCACAATAAGATCTTTGACCCGTTATACACATCAAAGAATCATATAAATTCCTGCTTATAATTCGGCAGTATTGTGCATCTTTTTATATTTTTTATCAGACTATTGTTTACTATAATAGTTCAAAATCATCTTTAAAACGATTGATTCGACGTCAAGACGTTGAGTCAAGGTCGAGTCAGGGTCGCTTCCGCGTTGTGTGTTTGCCGGGAATGTTTAATTATGATCAATGTATTGTTCTTGGACTCATATTAGCTCTCGCACCGCCGTGGCTCGAGCATCGCACGGATCATGTGGTCTTGAAAGGCCCGTTCACCCACCTTCCCAAATAAAAAAAGACTGATAAGTGGTGATATACTTGCAAACAATTATTATAATATATATTAGCTCTTCTACATGCAAGAGCGACTTTTATGTAAGGATAGATTCCATTTTATATAGATATACGTCTGCTGTTTTCACACTGAAACAAATACTAGTGATGGGTAGTCTAGAATACAATTTGAGGTGTCCGCTTAATGTCACCTCAATTCAACTAAGTACTATACGGTGAAGTTTAGCTATTGAGACACCTGAAAATAAAACATCTCCCCTAGAAGGGAACTCTACTCTTGACTTATATACTTGCTTTGGTACTCTGAATTTAGTATTAAGATGTTAGTAGCTCCTTATGCTTAATTTATTTTCAAATGCTTTTGTCAATCGATCGTTTATATGCCAGGCTGTTGAAATCCCGAACGCACTTCAGAAAGTATTCCCTCGAGGAATTATATTTTGTACATAATTCAATGCTCTGTATTATTTTGATGCTTACTTCCCTCTTTCTTTTTGTTCTTTTCTGTCACTTAGCTACCACACTGGATACATATAAAAGAGTTTTATTTGGAAACCTCTCGTTCATATACTTATTCCAAACCCTCTGCCTGTGCGCCTGTTTTCCAGGATCACTTTTATATCCGGACAGGTAATGATGTAAATGCATGGCGCGCAAGCATTGGGCACTTCTATACAAAACTACAGGTTATTCTCTGTCGACACCACTATAGGATTGACCTTAACAATCTTCTGTTTTACTATCTTAATATCTTTAAATGTTCCTCAAAACATGCTCTTTATGAAATAACATACTTATTTTTTATTATTCTCTTAGATTTTTATTCGACGACTATAATGGTTTTACTACGTCTTATTTTGTCTGGTGATGTTGAAGAAAACCCAGGACCACTCTTGTCTCAACGCGTAACTGATTCGAACCAGTCCAGTTTGTCTATTTTTCATCTAAACATAAGAAGTATTCGTAACAAATTAGATTTTATAAAGGAAAACTGTTTGGATTTTGATATTTTGTGCTTCACTGAAACTCATCTGACTAATGACATTCCAACGGGCATTCTAAAACTTGAGGGTTTCAATGATCCTTATAGGATTGATAACACTGCTCATTCAGGGGGACTGCTTGTATATATCTCCATAAATCTGCTTTGTAAACGACGCCCAGAATTCGAACACATTTCTATACAATCGATTTGGACAGAAATAAAGTTTAAGGATTCATCACTCATACTATGTAACATTTATAGACCACCCAACACCCAAGTTCAGCTTTGGGATGAACTTAACGTTTCAATTGAAAATGCGCTTGATAGTTGTAGTAATTTAATTATAGTTGGTGATCTTAATGAGAATTTATTTAACGTTCATAACAACCATTTACACAATTTAATACTGTTAAACGATTTGAGAAATGTTATTCAAGAGCCAACTAGAGTAACCAATCAAACAGCAACATTAATAGATCCTGTACTTATATCTAGCTCAGTTACTGATTTTGACTCTGGCGTATTGGATGTACCGGATAATATAAGCGACCATCATGCTACATACATACACGTCTCTTTTAAAATGGCACAACCCCCTACATACAAACGTAAAGTTTGGCTGTATAGTAGGGCTGATTTCAATAAACTTAATGACTTAATTAGCCAGTTCGATTGGAGTTTTATTCTATCGAACTCAGTAAATGATTCTTGCAAATTGTTTACAGAAACATTTCTTCAATTTATACATGACTGCATTCCGCATAAAGAGGTAACTATCAGACCGAATGATAAACCATGGTACGATTCACAAATAAGAACAACAACGAGACAGAGAGACAGACAACGAAAACATGCAATTAAAACTAAGAAAACCGAGGATTGGGCAAAATTTAAATGCTTGCGAAACAAAGTTAATAACATGAAAAAACATGCAAAAGAACAATTTTATAACAATATGGAACAAACTATTTTGGACTCAAGTATAAGCAACCCTAAATTATATTGGAAACTCTTACGACAATTTATAAAGTCCAACAAAAATGCCGAACTTATTCCTCCACTTAAAACGGTTTTACAGGATGGAACAGAGCAATATTTTTTCAATGATTCTGAAAAAGCTAATTGTCTGAATGATTTTTTTGTATCAATCTCTACAGTAAATGATTCTAATACAACCTTACCCACTCTCCTTCCTAAAACGCAGAACGTAATTTCTCAAATTCAAGTTCTAGAATCGGAAATTATTGATGTTATAGATTTATTAAATCCAAACAAAGCTGTAGGAGAAGACATGATTAGCCACAAAGTTCTCAAGGCAGTAAAAATTGCAATTGTAAAACCTTTATGTCTCCTGATTAACAAGTCACTAGAGGAATGCGAATTCCCAGACATGTGGAAACTGTCAGTTGTCATGCCTCTCTTCAAAAAGGGTGAATTAAACCTTCCTTCAAACTATAGACCGATAGCACTTCTAAGCAACATTGGTAAAATAATGGAACGTGTAGTTTACAAACATATCTATAATCATTTACATGAAAATGATTTGGTTTATTGCAAACAGTCAGGCTTTCTCTCTGGTCATTCTACTGTCTATCAACTCATTGACATGTACCACCAAATATGTCAAAGTATCGATTCTAAACAGTATACGTGTATGGTATTTTGTGATGTTTCTAAAGCTTTTGATCGTGTATGGCATAAAGGGTTGTTATTAAAACTGCAGCAGAATGGAATCTCTGGAAATTTACTTACTTGGATAAATAGTTATTTAACGAACAGAAAACAGAAAGTTTTTATAGGGTCTGCCTATTCAAATGAAAAAGAAACTACAGCTGGTGTACCACAAGGTTCAGTTTTGGGTCCTCTATTTTTCTTGATATATATAAATGATATTGTTGACAAGCTTTTAAGTATTGTAAGACTTTTTGCAGATGACACTTCTTTAGCTTTCAGCGCACGTAATATACCTGATATAGAAGGAATTTTAAATCACGACTTAATACTTATTTCTCAGTGGGCTAAGCAGTGGCTTGTAAATTTTAATCCTAAAAAAACGGAAGCTTTATTTTTCACATTAGAAAATATTACCGTTAGACCAAACTTGGTCTTTGAAGATGTTCCGGTAGAATTTGTTAGTGAGCATAAGCATCTGGGTGTAACATTCTCAAATGATGCTAAGTGGCATGACCACATTAGTAATATCGTGTCATCTGCATCCAAAATTCTCGGTATTATGCGTAAAATAAAGTTCTCCTTAAGTCGGAAAGCTATGAATCAAGTTTACATCTCTTTTTTGAGACCAATTCTTGAATATGCCTCTGTTGTATGGGACAGTTGCACAGTTCTAGAAAAAGACACTTTAGAAAAAATTCAGCACGAAGCGGCGCGTATCGTTACGGGCTTAACACGCTCCGTGTCTTTACAAAACCTGTATAAAGAAATAGGATGGATGTCTTTAGGGGACAGGCGAATGTACCAAAAGTTAATGATAATGTACAAGGTCCGAAATGAACTTGTCCCGGACTATTTAAAAAATCTCTTCCCCCCAACAGTCGGTAGCAATACACCATACCAATTACGAAATGCACAAAATTACCAGTTACTTAGCAGTAGAACAACACTTTTTTCTAGATCATTTGTTCCAGCATCTATATCTCTGTGGAATAATCTTCCTGAAAACATTAGGAATTCTGCCACTATCTCCTCTTTTAAAACGGCTGTTCTAGCTCATTTGTTTGTGATACCTTCTGTACCATCATATTTTATATCTGGAAGCAGACATCTTTCGATTATTCATGCACGAATACGCAACAACTGTAGCGAGCTTAATTATGACCGTTACAATAATCATTTAATAGTAGATGCCCACTGTGATTGTGGACATGTAGTAGAAGATGCAGAACATTTTTTCTTTCAATGCCCAAAGTATGCCAATGCACGAGTTCATTTTTTTCAGGCAACCAGAATTTTTCACCCTCTGAATTGTCAGATTGTACTTTATGGTAAGGAAAATGCTACTGAAAACGAAAACAAAGACTTGTTCAAAAATGTACAATGTTATATCAAGGAAACACGTCGCTTTGCACATGGTTCACAGGGATAACCGGTATATTTGTCATTTAATAACTCTATAAACAATATCTCGTTTGGTAGTCGGTACTCTCTCTTTCCCTCTGTCTCTCTGTCTCTGTCTGTCTGTCTGTCTGTCTGTCTGTCTGTCTCTCTCTCTCTCTCTCTCTCTCTCTCTCTCATTGTTTGAAAAATTAGACTGAAAAATCTATTTTGCGATTGTGTTGAAAAATTCATTGTCATCTGTTATTGCTTGTAATTGTGTAGTTTGTACGGGACGGGCCGTAATTAATGTTGTTAGAACTTGTGGCCCAACCCATTTGCTTGTAACTTACATGTATATAAGCAATAAAATATGTTTAAACCAAACGAGAATACTCATTTGAGGGTGTATGCCGTATGAAAAGAGAGTTATAGAATTCAAGGGATATAACCGAAAAACCGATAAACGTACTGGGGTTTAAAGGGGTGGTGTTCAGTGTTGAGTTTTACGTCTCAACAGCAGCTCTAGCGGCCCCGATAACTCAGTTGGTAGAGTGTCCGCTCCAGGGAACGGGAGGTCACGGGTTCGATCCCGGGCCGCGACATACCAAAGTCGTTAAAAATGGTACTAGCTGCTCCTCGCTTGGCACTCCGATTTACGGGGTAGAGCTAGGACTGGTCGACCCAGTGTCAGGATCATGTGACTGGGTGTGGTATCATGTAGGTAATGTGTCTGGGACATGATACTTCAGTGAGGCACCACTATATAAAAGTGAGCATTGAGCTCCCTGTCGCAACCAGACACCGTCGTGATGAGTGAAAAATTGTTGAAAGCGACGTTAAACCCGAATTCACACACATTCACCAACAGCTATGGTCATACGGAGACGGGACCTCGGTTTCAATATTCATCCGAAAGTCTGGAGAAGCCGGGCCGGGATCGATCTTTATCAGGCGAGTAGCATAACCACTACAGTACACCAAGGAGGCTTCTGGTTTAAAGGGGGTAAGCGTTATTTTTTCTTATTTCTGTTATGGGTACTCGTTAGAACCCACATTCTATGTTGAGCAGAAATAAGAAAAAAAAATACAAGTTTCCATTAAATTTCTTTCGTTTTACCGGAATATATTGATATAGGCATCCCAGCAGGCACACGTCGCTAGGGCAACGTCAAATCAACGTCACGTCACGACGTTGCACCGACGTAGATATGACGTTGCATAAACGTAATGACGTTGTTCCGACGTTGGTGTGACGTCACAATTACGTCATGTGCCAGCTGGGATGTTTTCGTTAATTATGTACTCATCACGCTTACAAGTCCGTGTTCTGACCCTCTCCCCTTCCCCACTGTAAACCCCACTTTATCACAAGAAAACTGGGATTTACAGGGCTTAACATTATGGTTAATCAAAATTATCCTCACAAAATATAAATTGTGATAACTCTGTTTGTTTGTTTGTTCTTAGGTTTAGCGTCCACGCCAACACTTTATTAGTCGCTTCCAATTTTGTGGGACTTTTACCTGACATTGATTAGAAATGACATCCCAAGCCCTGCCGCCGTCCAATCAAACCAATAGGGTTTACATGTATGGGCGGTCCAACCCGCATTACAAGCCCCCGCCCATAGGGGCTCGAAGAAATATATGGGCTGCATGATGCTTCCACGAAGAGCGTAATCCGGCCCGCACACTAGTACTGGATAATCGCTTAGAGGATCTAAGCCTGTCCAGGAACCGCGGTGCGAGGCGGACCGTCCATGCTAATAAACCCTATTGGTTTCATTGGGCGACAGGGCTTGAGATGTCATTTCATCTCAATGTCGGGTAAAAGTCTAACAAAATTGGAAGCAACGTCTCCAAAATGACCTTTACAGTGTTGACGGGGACGTTAAACCTCAAATCAAACAAACAAACTGCTTATACAACCTCTATCCGGTTTACCAGTACTCATGTACGGTTGGTTTCAGCTCTGCATGGACGCATCGTGCAGCTCAGTCTATTTCTTCTAGCCCCGATGGGTGGGGGCCGTGTGATATATCGTTATGACCGCCTCAATAAGATCCCACAACCTTTTTGGAATATAAAGCCGGCCTTAGTAGCTCAGTCGGATGCGCGTCTGCCTGGCGATCAGGAGGATGCGGGTTCGATACCTGCCAGGGTCGGCAATATTCTTGCGTGGAGACTGATCGTGAAATCTTTTCTACGGTCATTCTCTGCCTTCCGATGATTAAGGAAGGGCAGTTGTCAATTGCTTGCGAAAGAATGTGCACTTCACTGGTTAACCGCTTACGTATACGCCTGCCCAGGAATAAACTGACCGGATCAAAAATGACCTAAAAGTGTTAACGGGGCCGTTAAACCCTGATAAAACAAACAATATTGCGATATATAAGAAAAATGTCGAAAGTTTTCAACACACACACACACACACACACACACACACACACACACACACACACACACACACACACAGAGAGAGAGAGAGAGAGAGAGAGAGAGAGAGAGAGAGAGAGAGAGAGAGAGAGAGAGATAGAGAGAGAGAGAGAGAGAGAGAGAGACGGTAGGTATAAAATACGAAATTAACTTGATTTCGTGAAATCCATTTCGAAAACACACCTATTCAAAAACATTGTAAACTTTACAGCCCAGAAAAACGACATTTGAAGATGAAAAATTGTGATATTTTTTTCTTATTTCTTCTCAAAATATAGATTGTGGCTACGAGTATCCACAATCTGTGTTTTGAGTAGAAATAAGAAAATAAAGTTTACCCCTGTTTTACTGTATATACTGAGAGGGGTTTAAGGGAGTCGAAGTTATATATGCGTGTTTTCCTGGTGCAACCCAATTTAGCGAAATCAACCTATAAAATAAACAATATCAAAAACTACGGAACCCGGGAAGGGACATGATTTTTTTTTATTTTATAAGTTGTGCGCACAAGATAATATCTTGTGCGGACAAGATATTATCTTGTGCAGACAAGATATTATCTTGTCCGCACAAGATATTAAGTTGTGCGAACAAGATATTATCTTGTCCGCACAAGATAATATCTTGTCTGCACAACATAGATCTTGTGCGCACAAGATATTATCTTGTCCGCACAAGATATTATCTTGTCCGCACAAGATAATATCTTGTCCGCACAAGATAATATCTTGTCCGCACAACTTCCCAAGATCTATGTTGTGCAAACAAGATAATATGTTGTGCGAACAAGATAATATCTTGTGCGGACAAGATATGTTGTGCGAACAAGATCATATCTTGTCCGCACAAGATAATATCTTGTCCGCACAAGATAATATGTTGTCCGAACAAGATAATATCTTGTCCGCTCAAGATATTATCTTGTTCGCACAACATAATAAAAATAAAAAATCATGTCCCTTCCCGGGTTCCGTAAAAAACAGACTAAAATAGTTTTTTTTTCATATTATTTAGAACTTTGCCTTATATTCGAATGAGAAAATATTAATTTGTTTGGAGAGGAAAGCCAATTCTGCCACTTGGTCACATGTGCGAAATCAACTCACTGCACCAACACCACCAGCAATAACAAAATTATAGCGCCACAGGCACTGAAATGAGAAAATCATAACACTGTGAAAACTTATACAAAGTCATTCTAAAAAGATCTCAAAATTTAGAAAAGTGGTTCTGCAAACACAATTATATGATATGTTTGCAGGTGGTATTATTCGATGTTTCAAATTTTTGAAAGAAACTACAGTCGAACTTCAATGGCTCGAGCACCTTTGGGACCTCGAAAATCTGTTCGAGGCAGGGGTAGTTCGAGCCACTGAGGTTACTGTCAGGAGGCATAATGAGATACTTTTAGACATCTTTTCGGTGTTCTATAATGAAAATGTATGCTGTGTGAACTTGTATGCTGTGTGTACTTGTATGCTGTGTGTACTCATTAGAATCGCCTCATCGAGGCGATTCTAATGAGTACATACAGCATACATTTGCAAGATAAAAGACTAAAATCTCCTTAATCATCCCCCCACTATTTCTTATGTAGAGGATTTCGCAAGGGGCTCAAGAATAGGTTCGACACATCCATGGTAAACGAGCCATCGGTGTTCGAGCCATCGGAGTTCTACTGTATTTACGTTTTCAAACCCAAACATTAAAATTAAAGTTTTAACAATGCTACTGTCCATAAATAACAGTTTTCAAAGATACTCTATGGGAAAGAGATCGGAGGAGAAAGGCTGGCTAGTCAAGTACATGAATTACATTGGCTTGAAGAAATTTTTGAGTAAGAACAACACTATGAGCCCGCGCGTAATCCTGCTGGAAAAGATATCCCGGATTCTGAGCATAAACAAATAAATGGAACTATGTGAGGCCGAAGCACTTGATTGATGTATCGTGTTGCTGTTTAGATCTAGAATGTTCTTAATGACACTAAGCTGCGTTCGCCAACTACATGCAATAAATAACTCTCCACACAATATCACTTGTTCCACCCGTTATGTCACGCTCTATTACACACGTGTCGCCTCGGCATACCTTGCACCTATCCGTCGAAACACCCGGAAACGACAACCGGCGTGATTCACGCTGAAGTGCGATTTGTCACTAGATTGGTTCCCCTTCGTTATTACCTCCCCTTCGGTACGCACATAACGATAGGTAGCGAGTAAATTGATTTGAGGTAGAGAATCCTACTCTTACCACAGCGCATGCCTACAAGAGCGCGTCTGTTAATTTAAACTACTGCAGAAGTGGGCCAGCTGGCTGTGTATTAATTGTAAATTGTATCTGCGAGTGTTTAAAAGACACATATTTCAAGATAATGATAAGAATGTCACTAGTCTATGTAAAATAAATTATTATAAATTATTTCAGTATACTCAGTATTGATCTTTTTGTTTCATCAGGTATGACTGACTCAGCAGTTAACCTTGTTGAACTCGGGTATTTCCAATACAGCGTCAGAGCTTATGCTATAAATAGACGTAATGGCTTCTGCTAGCTACCAATCGTTATGTTGTAGCCACCTAGCGGAGACATTTACGACAAGGGAACCAATCTAATTTGTCACTGAAACGCATATCACGTCACTCGCTTAGACACGAATTTACGTATTTCATGCACCAGCGTAAGCGTTCCGTACTGTGTCGACGCGTTAACTTTGGTCACGACAGGGACGTCTAGCTCTCAAACGTGCATCGCATAAGGGGGCCGAACAGTGTCAGTGCTAATGAGTCGATTCTTGAGACCCCTTGTTTATCTAGACCTAGACTTGACCTCGAAAGTCAGAAAACCCATTCATATTCTTGTCTGCAGCTGATCCTTGTCCTACAGCAGGCTGGTCTTTTAGGGTTAACATTGACATCAGCGTTAGAAAACAGTGTAGAACCTGAGCAGACGCCTGTGCAGACGCCTGAGCAGGCACCATATTGATCTGGGTATAAGGTTTTTGCCAAAACCCGTCGCATGATGCAGCTGTTTCATATGAAATACTGAATCTACTCTCTAATAGTCAAGCCGTCCGCTTCAAAAGTTTGTATTTCGCTTAGAGGATAACTAATATGCTTGCACAATTTTGATTACTGCGCCAAACCGGACTACATTTTGTGTGGACTCGTATGGCAGTCAAAGCCCGAATTAAGCCGGAACTACTTTAAGACGTGTAGCACAGCAAGAATAGACAGATGGAACAGACAAAATAAATATTGGAATAGCGGTTTTACGCTAAAATGGCTATAATAGCGAAATAACGTTCGCTTGCAGAATTATTTCAATCCAGTTGATGACTGTCAAAGCCATTACGCAAACACGCCTATACAAATACATTGCCACCTTTATCTATTGGTTTCATTGGGCGGCAGGGAGATGTCATTTCATCTGAATGTCGGGTAAAAGTCCCACAAAATTGGAAGCACCGTCTCCAAAATGACCTTAACAGTACTGATGGGGACGTTAAACCTCAAATCAAAATCAAACCAATACACGCAAATTAAAAGGGCCTCGCCCATCGGGGCTTGGAGAAATAGATTGGGTTTAATGCATGGTGCTTCCTCGCAGAGCTCAAACCGGGGACATTTAAGCCCTGCAGGTAAATCGCTTAGAAGATCTAAGCCTGCCCAAGCAAAGTGGTGCCAGTGGGACCGTCCATACATATAAACCTAATCGGTTTCATTAGGCGACAGGGCTTCAGATGTCATTTCATCTCAATGTCGGGTAAAAGTCCCACAAAATTGGAAGCAACGTCTCCAGAATGACCTTAACAGTTTGATGGGGATCGCCCATCGGGGCTTGGAGAAATAGATTGGGTTCCATGCATGGTGCTTCCTCGCAGAGCTCAAACCGGCAACATTTAAGCACTGCAGGTAAATCGCTTAGAAGATTTAAGCCTGCTCAAGCAAAGTGGTGCCAGTGGGACCGTCCATACATAACCTAATCGGCTTCGTTAGGCGACAGGGCTTCAGATGTCATATCAACTTATGTCGGCAAAAAGTCCCACAAAATTGGAAGCAACGTCCCCGTCATCACTATTTAGGCTTTTCCGCTGTTGATGTTTCCGTTTGGTTCTTGTAAGTTTGTGTTTCATTCCCTTTGGTGTCTCTGGTGGAGGCGGTGGGTTAAATGTATTGCCTTCTTTTTCTCCTTTGAAAGTTATCTCCCTCTGAACATGGCTGGTTACCCACCTCACCGCTCGGAAGGAAACTCAAAAACAGCCTATAAAAAGATCGCTCTTTGTCGGTTTGTTACGGCGAGTGTTTGAATCACAAGTCAGCAAATCTCAAATCCAAATGGTTTCTGAAATGCACAATAAGATCTTTGACCCGTTATACACATCAAAGAATCATATAAATTCCTGCTTATAATTCGGCAGTATTGTGCATCTTTTTATATTTTTTATCAGACTATTGTTTACTATAATAGTTCAAAATCATCTTTAAAACGAGAATACTCATTTGAGGGTGTATGCCGTATGAAAAGAGAGTTATAGAATTCAAGGGATATAACCGAAAAACCGATAAACGTACTGGGGTTTAAAGGGGTGGTGTTCAGTGTTGAGTTTT
The DNA here is from genome assembly GCA_963580285.1 of Lucinisca nassula. Classification (NCBI taxonomy): domain Eukaryota; kingdom Metazoa; phylum Mollusca; class Bivalvia; order Lucinida; family Lucinidae; genus Lucinisca; species Lucinisca nassula. Next base: position 84,449,998 of record OY757020.1, on the reverse strand, counting down.
ACGTCTCAACAGCAGCTCTAGCGGCCCCGATAACTCAGTTGGTAGAGTGTCCGCTCCAGGGAACGGGAGGTCACGGGTTCGATCCCGGGCCGCGACATACCAAAGTCGTTAAAAATGGTACTAGCTGCTCCTCGCTTGGCACTCCGATTTACGGGGTAGAGCTAGGACTGGTCGACCCAGTGTCAGGATCATGTGACTGGGTGTGGTATCATGTAGGTAATGTGTCTGGGACATGATACTTCAGTGAGGCACCACTATATAAAAGTGAGCATTGAGCTCCCTGTCGCAACCAGACACCGTCGTGGTGAGTGAAAAATTGTTGAAAGCGACGTTAAACCCGAATTCACACACATTCACCAACAGCTATGGTCATACGGAGACGGGACCTCGGTTTCAATATTCATCCGAAAGTCTGGAGAAGCCGGGCCGGGATCGATCTTTATCAGGCGAGTAGCATAACCACTACAGTACACCAAGGAGGCTTCTGGTTTAAAGGGGGTAAGCGTTATTTTTTCTTATTTCTGTTATGGGTACTCGTTAGAACCCACATTCTATGTTGAGCAGAAATAAGAAAAAAAAATACAAGTTTCCATTAAATTTCTTTCGTTTTACCGGAATATATTGATATAGGCATCCCAGCAGGCACACGTCGCTAGGGCAACGTCAAATCAACGTCACGTCACGACGTTGCACCGACGTAGATATGACGTTGCATAAACGTAATGACGTTGTTCCGACGTTGGTGTGACGTCACAATTACGTCATGTGCCAGCTGGGATGTTTTCGTTAATTATGTACTCATCACGCTTACAAGTCCGTGTTCTGACCCTCTCCCCTTCCCCACTGTAAACCCCACTTTATCACAAGAAAACTGGGATTTACAGGGCTTAACATTATGGTTAATCAAAATTATCCTCACAAAATATAAATTGTGATAACTCTGTTTGTTTGTTTGTTCTTAGGTTTAGCGTCCACGCCAACACTTTATTAGTCGCTTCCAATTTTGTGGGACTTTTACCTGACATTGATTAGAAATGACATCCCAAGCCCTGCCGCCGTCCAATCAAACCAATAGGGTTTACATGTATGGGCGGTCCAACCCGCATTACAAGCCCCCGCCCATAGGGGCTCGAAGAAATATATGGGCTGCATGATGCTTCCACGAAGAGCGTAATCCGGCCCGCACACTAGTACTGGATAATCGCTTAGAGGATCTAAGCCTGTCCAGGAACCGCGGTGCGAGGCGGACCGTCCATGCTAATAAACCCTATTGGTTTCATTGGGCGACAGGGCTTGAGATGTCATTTCATCTCAATGTCGGGTAAAAGTCTAACAAAATTGGAAGCAACGTCTCCAAAATGACCTTTACAGTGTTGACGGGGACGTTAAACCTCAAATCAAACAAACAAACTGCTTATACAACCTCTATCCGGTTTACCAGTACTCATGTACGGTTGGTTTCAGCTCTGCATGGACGCATCGTGCAGCTCAGTCTATTTCTTCTAGCCCCGATGGGTGGGGGCCGTGTGATATATCGTTATGACCGCCTCAATAAGATCCCACAACCTTTTTGGAATATAAAGCCGGCCTTAGTAGCTCAGTCGGATGCGCGTCTGCCTGGCGATCAGGAGGATGCGGGTTCGATACCTGCCAGGGTCGGCAATATTCTTGCGTGGAGACTGATCGTGAAATCTTTTCTACGGTCATTCTCTGCCTTCCGATGATTAAGGAAGGGCAGTTGTCAATTGCTTGCGAAAGAATGTGCACTTCACTGGTTAACCGCTTACGTATACGCCTGCCCAGGAATAAACTGACCGGATCAAAAATGACCTAAAAGTGTTAACGGGGCCGTTAAACCCTGATAAAACAAACAATATTGCGATATATAAGAAAAATGTCGAAAGTTTTCAACACACACACACACACACACACACACACACACACACACACACACACACACACAGAGAGAGAGAGAGAGAGAGAGAGAGAGAGAGAGAGAGAGAGAGAGAGAGAGAGAGAGAGAGAGAGATAGAGAGAGAGAGAGAGAGAGAGAGAGAGAGAGACGGTAGGTATAAAATACGAAATTAACTTGATTTCGTGAAATCCATTTCGAAAACACACCTATTCAAAAACATTGTAAACTTTACAGCCCAGAAAAACGACATTTGAAGATGAAAAATTGTGATATTTTTTTCTTATTTCTTCTCAAAATATAGATTGTGGCTACGAGTATCCACAATCTGTGTTTTGAGTAGAAATAAGAAAATAAAGTTTACCCCTGTTTTACTGTATATACTGAGAGGGGTTTAAGGGAGTCGAAGTTATATATGCGTGTTTTCCTGGTGCAACCCAATTTAGCGAAATCAACCTATAAAATAAACAATATCAAAAACTACGGAACCCGGGAAGGGACATGATTTTTTTTTATTTTATAAGTTGTGCGCACAAGATAATATCTTGTGCGGACAAGATATTATCTTGTGCAGACAAGATATTATCTTGTCCGCACAAGATATTAAGTTGTGCGAACAAGATATTATCTTGTCCGCACAAGATAATATCTTGTCTGCACAACATAGATCTTGTGCGCACAAGATATTATCTTGTCCGCACAAGATATTATCTTGTCCGCACAAGATAATATCTTGTCCGCACAAGATAATATCTTGTCCGCACAACTTCCCAAGATCTATGTTGTGCAAACAAGATAATATGTTGTGCGAACAAGATAATATCTTGTGCGGACAAGATATGTTGTGCGAACAAGATCATATCTTGTCCGCACAAGATAATATCTTGTCCGCACAAGATAATATGTTGTCCGAACAAGATAATATCTTGTCCGCTCAAGATATTATCTTGTTCGCACAACATAATAAAAATAAAAAATCATGTCCCTTCCCGGGTTCCGTAAAAAACAGACTAAAATAGTTTTTTTTTCATATTATTTAGAACTTTGCCTTATATTCGAATGAGAAAATATTAATTTGTTTGGAGAGGAAAGCCAATTCTGCCACTTGGTCACATGTGCGAAATCAACTCACTGCACCAACACCACCAGCAATAACAAAATTATAGCGCCACAGGCACTGAAATGAGAAAATCATAACACTGTGAAAACTTATACAAAGTCATTCTAAAAAGATCTCAAAATTTAGAAAAGTGGTTCTGCAAACACAATTATATGATATGTTTGCAGGTGGTATTATTCGATGTTTCAAATTTTTGAAAGAAACTACAGTCGAACTTCAATGGCTCGAGCACCTTTGGGACCTCGAAAATCTGTTCGAGGCAGGGGTAGTTCGAGCCACTGAGGTTACTGTCAGGAGGCATAATGAGATACTTTTAGACATCTTTTCGGTGTTCTATAATGAAAATGTATGCTGTGTGAACTTGTATGCTGTGTGTACTTGTATGCTGTGTGTACTCATTAGAATCGCCTCATCGAGGCGATTCTAATGAGTACATACAGCATACATTTGCAAGATAAAAGACTAAAATCTCCTTAATCATCCCCCCACTATTTCTTATGTAGAGGATTTCGCAAGGGGCTCAAGAATAGGTTCGACACATCCATGGTAAACGAGCCATCGGTGTTCGAGCCATCGGAGTTCTACTGTATTTACGTTTTCAAACCCAAACATTAAAATTAAAGTTTTAACAATGCTACTGTCCATAAATAACAGTTTTCAAAGATACTCTATGGGAAAGAGATCGGAGGAGAAAGGCTGGCTAGTCAAGTACATGAATTACATTGGCTTGAAGAAATTTTTGAGTAAGAACAACACTATGAGCCCGCGCGTAATCCTGCTGGAAAAGATATCCCGGATTCTGAGCATAAACAAATAAATGGAACTATGTGAGGCCGAAGCACTTGATTGATGTATCGTGTTGCTGTTTAGATCTAGAATGTTCTTAATGACACTAAGCTGCGTTCGCCAACTACATGCAATAAATAACTCTCCACACAATATCACTTGTTCCACCCGTTATGTCACGCTCTATTACACACGTGTCGCCTCGGCATACCTTGCACCTATCCGTCGAAACACCCGGAAACGACAACCGGCGTGATTCACGCTGAAGTGCGATTTGTCACTAGATTGGTTCCCCTTCGTTATTACCTCCCCTTCGGTACGCACATAACGATAGGTAGCGAGTAAATTGATTTGAGGTAGAGAATCCTACTCTTACCACAGCGCATGCCTACAAGAGCGCGTCTGTTAATTTAAACTACTGCAGAAGTGGGCCAGCTGGCTGTGTATTAATTGTAAATTGTATCTGCGAGTGTTTAAAAGACACATATTTCAAGATAATGATAAGAATGTCACTAGTCTATGTAAAATAAATTATTATAAATTATTTCAGTATACTCAGTATTGATCTTTTTGTTTCATCAGGTATGACTGACTCAGCAGTTAACCTTGTTGAACTCGGGTATTTCCAATACAGCGTCAGAGCTTATGCTATAAATAGACGTAATGGCTTCTGCTAGCTACCAATCGTTATGTTGTAGCCACCTAGCGGAGACATTTACGACAAGGGAACCAATCTAATTTGTCACTGAAACGCATATCACGTCACTCGCTTAGACACGAATTTACGTATTTCATGCACCAGCGTAAGCGTTCCGTACTGTGTCGACGCGTTAACTTTGGTCACGACAGGGACGTCTAGCTCTCAAACGTGCATCGCATAAGGGGGCCGAACAGTGTCAGTGCTAATGAGTCGATTCTTGAGACCCCTTGTTTATCTAGACCTAGACTTGACCTCGAAAGTCAGAAAACCCATTCATATTCTTGTCTGCAGCTGATCCTTGTCCTACAGCAGGCTGGTCTTTTAGGGTTAACATTGACATCAGCGTTAGAAAACAGTGTAGAACCTGAGCAGACGCCTGTGCAGACGCCTGAGCAGGCACCATATTGATCTGGGTATAAGGTTTTTGCCAAAACCCGTCGCATGATGCAGCTGTTTCATATGAAATACTGAATCTACTCTCTAATAGTCAAGCCGTCCGCTTCAAAAGTTTGTATTTCGCTTAGAGGATAACTAATATGCTTGCACAATTTTGATTACTGCGCCAAACCGGACTACATTTTGTGTGGACTCGTATGGCAGTCAAAGCCCGAATTAAGCCGGAACTACTTTAAGACGTGTAGCACAGCAAGAATAGACAGATGGAACAGACAAAATAAATATTGGAATAGCGGTTTTACGCTAAAATGGCTATAATAGCGAAATAACGTTCGCTTGCAGAATTATTTCAATCCAGTTGATGACTGTCAAAGCCATTACGCAAACACGCCTATACAAATACATTGCCACCTTTATCGCCGAAAATATAAAAATTTTATGATGAAAAATTGTGATAAGTTTCTTATTTCTGCTCAAAATATAGATTGTGGGCACTCGTTAGAACCGCCTCATCGAGGCGGTTCGAACGAGTACCCACAATCTATAATTTAAAGCAGAAATAAGAAAAATAAGGTATACCCCCGGAAACCCCAGTTTTACTAAATAAAAGTGGGGTTCAAGGGGGTCAAAATTATATAGGTATGTTTTAGAGTGGTGGGTCTTGTGTAATTCGGCTAAGATGCGAATCGTTGCTTTATTTTGTTTTTCTTTTATAAAGCATTTCCATATGTTCAAATATGTTATGCATTGTTGTTTCTAGCACTTTAATCAACTCGTTTTGGAAGTTATGGATAATTGATCAGATAATTTCTACCATGGCATCACGAAAACATGCCTATATAATTTTGACCCCCTTGAACCCCACTTTTATATAGTAAAACTGGGGTTTCCGGGGGTATGCCTTATTTTTCTTATTTCTGCTCTAAAATATAGATTGTGGGTACTCGTTAGAACCGCCTCGATGAGGCGGTTCTAACGAGTGCCAACAATCTATATTTTGAGCAGAAATCAGAAAAATATCACAATTCTTCATCTTATACTTTTCTTTTTTTTTTTTCGGTGCTAAAGGTGACAATGTATTTGTATAGGCGTGTTTGCATAATGGACAACATCAATGTACCATTTCAATCAGTTTTCTTCCTATGACCCATTGACGCATTAGGCACTGTACTCTTTACAGTAGTTATAATGCTATTTTATGGCTGTATAAATAGTAAAATGGAAGAAAAAATTGATATGCGATATTCTTCCAATCGCTGTTCAAATCATAGATCGTGGATACTTTTTAGCTTGAACGCCTTTTTATGGGGTTCAAACGGGTATCCACGATCTACGTTCTGAAGCATAATGAACTGAACTGCCTTATTGGTTCGCGTTCAAACGAGTACACACGGTCTACATTTTATAACAGACATAAGAAAAAATAACGTAATCCCTGTAATCCCAACTTTATTGCAGAGACATAGACATTGATATCCAGTGATTGAAAACCACTTCTCGAACAACTTGTGTGTGTGAATTCGGGTTTAACGTCGCTTTCAACAATTTTTCAGTCATATCACGACGGTGTCTGGTTGCGACAGGGAGCCCAATGCTCACTTTTATAGTTAAACTGTGTTCTCGGAGATGTCGCACTGATGACTTAGGAGGCCTTCATACAGACTGAACAAATTATTTGTCTAAATCGCGACGGAAGTAAGGGCGAGGATTGCGGCCGCGTAAAATCGATTAAAGCCCCGTCAGTGGAATTCGTTTCACTGACCGTTCCAAGGCGGTTCTTCTGTCGCGGTTATTTTTTTGTTATGGAATGTCTTTGGTTATGTGTGTCGCTTATACCGACATGTACCGTAGGCATCTGCAAGATGTCCGCCCATAGACTAAGCCTTACACGCGTTGTTGTAACAACGTTACTTCACTACGCTAAGAAAGATTGTTTTCATAGTCAATCACGTGAAATCTATCTCGGCGAGACTTCGCGAGACAACCGTCTTGGACTGGTTAACTTTTTTTCCTCCACATAAACATCTGCCTCTGTCCTGATCGATCACCTGCCCTTTACCATATTAATATTTGACTCTTTTTTAATGCTTATATTTTCATTCATTGTCCTGACTTACGGTATTCCTTTGTGTTAAACAAAAACTGAAGTTTGACCGCGGGGGAAAGTTTCGAAACTATGTCACGCGTATAAATGAGCCGAAATGGTTAGCCGGTAAAATCCAGCGCTTGGACAGCATTTACCGAAGCATTTACCGGAGCTTCTCGGTAGAGTGGAAAGCGCATCTCGTCTGGCCAAGAAATTTCAACTTTTCACAGACTATGACTCATGGGTATACAACAAGAGGCCCATGGGCCACTGTGCTCCCCAGAGCTCAGGGGGACTGCCCACTGGCAGCGATGTATTCTAATTAACCATGGAAGCCCTGTGCCCAAGGATGCTACAGATAAAATTTGGACCCAATCAGCCTAGTAGCTTCGGAGGTCTGATGGCACTTCAGGACAATAGATGACAATTGACAATATCCCATCTGTGGCAACCAATAGGCCTAAAAGAACATCATTAAAGGAACATTTCTATGAAAGATTGACAAAATATCTTGATAGGCATAAATGCCATTTTTCAATTTTCCCCATTATAAGTCAATAGAAACTCTTAACTTGCCATAGCAAACAAAACCAAAGAGCAAAATTTCATAAACCAGAGGTCAGGTGGGCATTGCCCAATGGCAGCCATGTATTTTAACATGATATAAATTTAATCTTCAAATTATAAAGTCTCCCAAACAAACCCCATACCTAAATGAGCACTCATGTGGATTGTATCTGAAATATAAGGTGTTTGATAAAGTAGAGAGGGTGGGGCATGAACCTAATGGAGCCCTGGTTAGTGCCACTAAATGTGTCTTATCAAAAGGAACAAAGACATATATGGTTAAGCGATGGGGATATGTATGGTTCCTGAGATGTAAGGTCTTTTAAGCAGTGGAGGGATTCGGGCATGGCCGATCCCAGAAAAACTTGAGATTGTTCCCACTGAATGCTGAACGGTTTCTGAGATATGTGGCCCTTTTATGAAGTGGATGGGAGAGAAATGGCCCCTGTGGACCCCCCAAAGATGGGGGTGACTGAATGTGTCTAATAACAATGAACAAGAAAATAGGTGATTATGGGGTGGGGATTTGAATGGTTTCTGAGATATATGGCATATTATGAAGTGGGGTCTTATCATAAGGAACAAGAATATATATTGTTAAGGGGTGGGGATCTGAACAGTTTCTGGGATATATGGCTTTTAATGAAGTAAAGGGGTGGAGCATGGCCCGTGACACCCCGTGGGGGCGCCATGCGGGTGTCACTGATTGCGTCTTATCATAAGGAACAATAATATATACAGTTTAAGGGTAGGGCTCTAAACAGTTGTTCAGATATATGGTTTTTCGTGAAGTTGAAGGGTGGAGCATGGCCCGGGCCCTGGGTGGTGTCACTGAATGTGTCTTATCATAAGGAACAAGAATATATAGGGTTTAGGGGTAGGGATCTGCATGGTTTCTGGAATATTTGGCCTTTTATGATGTGAAGGGGGTTGGGCATGGCCCGGGCACATCCCGAGGGACTCACATGTTAGTGTCACTGAGTGGGTCTTATCATAAGGAACAATAATATATATGGTTTAGGGGTGGGGATCTGAAAGTGTCTGAGATATAAGGCATTTTATGAAGTGGAGGGGGTGGGGCATGTCCCCGGCACATCCAGGGGGACCCCTAGGTTGGTGTCACATAATACATATTATCATAAGGAACACGAATGTATATGGTTTAGTGGTGGGGATCTGTAAGGTTTCTTGAATATTTGGCCTTTTTTGAAGTGGAGACGGTTAGGCATGGCCCCGGCACACCCGGGTGTCCCCTAGGTTGGTGTTACTGAATGCGACTGATCATAAGGAACGAGAATATATATGGTTTAGGGTGGGGATATGTAAGGTTTCTGGGATAATGGGCCTTTTATGACGTGGATGGGTGGAGCATGGCCCTGGCACATCCCGGGTACCCCCAGGTTGGTGTCACTGAGTGTGTCTTATTATAAGGACCAAGAATATATATGGTTTAGGGGATTGGGAACTGTAAGGTGTTTTTGAATAGTTGGCCTTTTATGAAGTGGAGGGGGTTGGGTATGGCCCCGGCACATCCCGAGTGTCCCCCAGGTTGGTGTCACTGACTGTAACTTATCATAAGTAACGAGAATAGGATATTGGGCCTTTTATGAAATGGAGGGATGGGACATGGCCCCGGAACATCCAGGGGGACTCCCAGGTTGGGATCAATGAGTGCGTGTTATCATAAGGAACAGGAATATATATGGTTTAGGGGTGGGGATCTGAATTGTTCTGAGATAAATGACATTTTATGAAGTGGAGGGGGTGGGGCATGTCCCCGGCACATCCGGGGGGGGACCCCCCAGGTGGGTATCACTTAATGCATCGTATCATTAGGAACAAGATTATATATGGTTTAGGGGTAGGGATCTGTAAGGTTTCTGAGATATAAGGCATTTTATGAAGTGGAGGGGGCGGGGCATGGCCCTGGCACAACCTACGGGACCCCAAGTTGACATAAAAGCATATGGCTTAGAGAAGTTTTTTTCAAGGAACATTTCTATGTGGAGTATTGTCAAAATAGATGCAAAGGCTTGGCAGTTAATGCCATTTTTCAATTTTCCTCATTATAAGTATATGGAAAATCTAAGTTGCCATAACAACCAAACTAAAGAGCCGAATTTCATAAAAACACAAAACCTCCAAAGGCAATTATGGTGAATATTTCAATAAACTCTCAGCCTTATAGAGCATACGGTTTCTGAGGAGATGATTTTTTAAGTATTTATTTTTCTATTTTTTTTTCATTTTGGTTACCATGACAACCAATACAAATGAGCAGTAGGCCTAAAATCATATGGCAGAAAGTAGATTGCCTCAGGGACATTTCTATGAAAGTTTTGTCAAAATATCTGCAAAGGCTGGCAGTAAATGTATTTTTCTACTTTCTGGAATACAAGTCTATGAAAGCTCTAAGTTGCCATAGCAACCAAACTAACGAGCCGATTTTCAATAAAAACACAAACTTTCAATCCCCCAGCACAAGGATGCTACAGATGAAAATTGGGCTGAATCGGCCCAGTGGCTTCAGAGGTGTTGTCGTTTGAAAGTGTTGACGTCACACGACGTCAGACGACGACGACGGACGACAACGACGGATAACAGCCTATCCCATAAGCTTCCCCGGAGCCTTCGGCTCTGGTGAGCTAATAAAGCCCTGGGAATAGTAAGAGAGTTATCTGGCTACCTACGGATTCCTACCTGTCCAATATTAACAAAGTGATGATGAATCCCAAATCCCAATGCATAACGCTTGTGCTTCTCGCTGCTTTAACGTGTCCATGCTGCTTACTAACTTTGAATCACCCTACCTAATTTTCTTCCTATGGAGCATCGTCATACTAAGGCTATGTTCAAAGCGGCGGTGAAGCTCAAACAATTGTTTCGGGATTAACGACATGTCAACCCTGGTGGGTCATTTTGTGTTGTCTCCCAGAGAAAGGATAAAAGATATAGAAGAGATGTAGATGACAAGAAAGGGTGGGAGAGGAGGACGGGGGAGAAAGAGGAAAATGAATAAAATGTACTATAAGAATCTTATATGGGTGTGAGGAATGGATAGAAAAATCCGTCCCAAGGGTCACTGTCCGGCATCACGAGGCTTGCCGAGTGATGCCGGACAGTGATCCCGAGGGACGGATTTTTCTATCCACCCCTCACACCCATATTGGATTCTTTTTCTTGCATATCTTCCATTTCTTAGCGTGGAATTTCAATGCTGCAGTAACTTCGGTTTCCAACGTCCGCCATATTGTGTTGACACTGCATGAATGTAAAGTGACGTCACGGATCGTGCATGACGTCAACCTTAACGACGGCGCACACAAGGTCGTAATCAAACAGTGCATTTATCAAACACGCGATTATATTCGATTTGGGGTCGGAACACCAGGGTCAGAACATAAATTTCTATCCCAGGGTAAAATCACGGATTTCCTTGTCTGGTGTGCAAGAAATAACAACGCCCGCCCTCACTCTACCCCTACCTGCTGCAAGGACTGGAGGCATTGCCCAGCTGTAAGTTAATATCCGTTGGACTCACCAGTGATGCAAAATACACGTCACCTTTGGCTCACAATAGAATAAATTAAAACCTTTGATAAACATTTTTAATATGTAGTTTAGGGGAGACTCGCATGGTCCCTCTTGAAGCCCTCAAGGATCCCAAATATGACAATATTCTGTGGAAGTTGGTCCTTAGGTCTAGTGTCCGTGGCAATGAAGGAGAGTTGACATCGTCTTCAGCTGCTGGACGTGGCATAATCCAGAATAAGTATAATCATGTTCTCTACCATCATGTTTTAACATCTTCAGTCCAGCTGGTTATGTTTCTTCCAAAGAAACGCCAGGCTGCTGTTTGCCTTTTACAGCTGCATCAAAATGGGGTTCCCAATACATGTTTCTGAAATAAAAGATGATCAGGTACTTTAAGGTCTTTAAGATTGACACTTCATGGCCATATATCTTGAACATGTAAGTTGCTCCAAATCTCCAACCAGGTTTCTGCATTTTGTTAACCTGACTGCCACAAATTTAGTTGGGTTGAAAAGACTTTTGCATTATGGGCATTGCTGTAGTCTGTCAAGTTCCCTCTGAAGTTCTGCATTATCAGTCATGCTTGAGTTATTGTGATATAAAAGGCTGTTATTAACAAACAGGTGAGCTCCAGAGTTGTCCTTCTGTGGCAGGTCATTTATGTATGGGCATGTAAAGTACGCCCGCATGAATACCATCTGTACCCAACACAGGACTTGTTTGTGTGACTAACTATCTATCTATTATTACTGCGCGGCTCCCGAACGTCGGGACTTGAAGAAATAGATGGGCTGCGTGATGCCTCCATGCAGAGCTGAAACCGACCGCACTCGAGCACTGGTAAACCGATTAGAGGATCTAAGCCTGCCCCGGATGGTCCATGCTTATAAACCCTATTGGTTTAATAGGGCGACAGGGCTTTAGAAGTCATTTAATTTCAATGTTGGGTAAAAGTCCCACAGAATAGAATGCAACGTCTCCAAAATGACCTAAACAGTGTTGACGAGGACGTTAAACCTCAAACAAACAAAAAAAAAACAAAAAAAAAAAAAACTGTTACTGCGATAGGTCATACTTGACCATTACTTGCAGGTTACATACTATCGATATTTGCAGGACAAAAGCCTTCGCGGTAATCATGACATAACGGTTCCCACAAGGATCTTTAACCGGCATAGCGGGTGATTCTCCCTGCACAGGGGCGTGTGTGTGTGTACTTAGCTACCACGGTAGCACTGTCGGTATTGTTTGTTGTTTGACACTACTATTAACTACCTAAGGGGTGTAAATGAGTGTGTTTGTTCAAAAGGCAGTGCCTTTATTTCGATAACAATGCCCATGTCCGCATCCAGACTGTGCCTAAGTTCATGTTATTTAGGGAATAACTGTATTGAAAAGTGTCATTTGGGGAGGTAAATCGGAGATTTTACGCTCGGAAATTTCGTTTTACGGCGTCGCGTACGCGTCGCCGTAGTACGCGTCGCCGTAAAACGAAATTAGCGACCGTAAAACCTCCGATTTACTCCCCAAAATCGGAGGTTTTACGCTCGGAAATTTCGTTTTACGGCGACGCGTTAGCGGAGCCATAAAACGTAATTTGCGGCCGTAAAACCTCCGATTTACCTCCCTAAATGACAATTTTCAATACAGCTATCCCCATTCTAATGCACATATTCACTAGTTTTGTTTTAAAGATGTTGTTTATGCCCAAACCGGCAAGTACAGTGAGCTGCGTAAAACCAAATGACAACCAATGAAATGTGACGTTACATGATGCCGTCGGATTTTCGACAGTATATCGTAGATTCTAACACAGCGCGCCTATATAGGCAATGGAAAATAACTGTGTTTTATTCTGCAACAAATCTCAGCTCGGAAGAGCGTGACGAGTGACGTCATTAAAATTCCCAATATATGACGTCACTAGTCGATTTCCTTGACGTTAGACGGTGTAACGTCATTTTCTCGCATCGAAAACGTAAGAAAAGGATATAAATGCATGTGTTTCAGTCGATAATTTTAGCGGGATTTCTTCTAACAATGGCGAAAGGTTGTGAGATTTTGAAGGAAACAACAACATTATTGCCGATTTTCAGCGTGTTAGAATCGAAATAGATCAGCTCTTGTCTGTGATTTGTTGAGTAATAAATCACAGTTTGTCGGTCAGTTGTAAGTAGACAAATCACGCGCGCTACGCGCTTGTGATTTGTCTACTTTACAACTGACCTCCAAACTGTGATTTATTACTCAACAAATCACAGCTAGAGCTGATCTATTTCTTAAATATACTGTCGCAAATTTTTGACGTTATCCAATCAGACGTAACGTTACATACGCTAGTGCATTAGAAGCCAATGGAAAGTAACTGTCCTTGGGGTGTAGTAATTTTATGTTTGTGTTTCTTTCCCTTTGGTGTCTCTGCTGGGCGTTAAACGTATCGATTTCTGATCATTGCCTCTTTTTATCTCCCTCTGAACATGACTGACACTTACAGTCCACCATTCGGAAGGAAACTCTAAATGTTCGTTTCTTAGTTATTTCAGTGAAATTGTTTAACCGAATAGTGTGTAAAATATATATATATCGGCAAATCTCAAATCCAAATGGTTACTGAAATACACATTAAAAATGAACCGTTATACACATCAAAGAGACATATAAATACCTGCTAATAGTTCGACTCTATTTGCATCTATTTATTAATTTTTAACGTATATTTTTTATAACAAACTATAGTCTACTAGAATAGTTCAAAAAAGTCTTCAAAAAGAAATAAAAACTAGCATTCAAGGGATATAACCGAAAAACGATGGGTTATTTTTAGCAAACGGATATTCCGAGTTTTTCATATTGAAGAACTGGGTTTAAAGGGGTTAGCCGCAGTTTTCTTATTTTGCTCTCAAATATATATTATGGGTACTCGTTAGATGTCTCGATGATGCAGTTCTAACTTGTACCTACATTCTATATTTTGAGCAGAAATACCGCCATCGCCCATCGGGGCTTGAAGAAATAGATGGGCTGCATGATGCTTCCACGCACCGCACACGAGTACTGATATTTGTTTGTTTGATGTGAAGTGTAACGTCCCCGTCAACACTCTGAGCGTCAACACTGTATAGGTCATTTTGGAGACGTTGCTTCCAGTTTTGTGGGACTTTTACCCGACATTGAGATGAAATGACATCTCAAGCCCTGTCGCCCAATGAAACCAGCAGGGTTTATAAGCATGGACGGTCCGGTCCGACTCTCACCGCTTTGCCTGGGCAGGCGTAGATCCTTAAAGCGGTTTACCAGTACTCGTGTGCATTTGGTTTCAGCTCTTCGTGGAAGCATCATGCAGCCCATCTTTTTCTTCAAGCCCCGATGGGAGGGGGCCGCCACGAGTACTGGTAAACAGCTTAGAGGATCTAAGACGGCCCAGGCAAAGCTGTGCGAGTCGGACCGTCCATTGGTTTCATTGAGCGACAGGGCTTGAGAAGTCATTTCATCTCAATGTTGGGTAAAAGTCTCACAAAATTGGAAACAACGTCCATAAAATGACCTATACAGTGTTGACGGGGACGTTAAACATCAAATCAATCAATCAATCAGTTGAGCAGAAATAAGAAAACGCCACAAGTTTCTATCCAAAAATGTTCGTTTTTTCCGGGAGGTATTATTCCGGTCCGCTCACGGGCGGCCGGATATACGGTAACAGGACACTTCGGCCCCAAAACAATATCGGCCCCTAGACACTTCGGCCCCTAGACATCTCGGCCCCACATAAAATTGCATCTCTAGACGGGTCGGCCCCTGGACACCTCGGCCCCTAGACACGCCGGCCCCATATACCTAGACACTTCGGCCCCACTTTTCTTTTCACGGGGCTTCCACTTAAATAGGAGATCGGGTTGGATGCCATATGAGGCTCTTTCATTTTTAATTGTTGATTTGACTATTTTGATAGGGAGCCACGAATATTGGAACATATAATATATATATACATTTATTTATATATTATAACGTTACTAAAAAGCAAATCTATATGTCCATTTAAGAAGAATGGAAGATACATTTGAAAAGTCCCCTCTTTCATTTCAATGTATAATTCTGATTGCATTGCACGTCTCCAAAATGACATAAACAGTGTTGACGGGGACATTAAACCTTAATTCAAACAAACAAACGAAACCATAAGTGCCTTAATCCGACGGCCCCCGCCCATAGGGGCTTGAAGAAACAGATTGGGCAGCATCCCAGCTAGTACGCAACAGCGTGCCACGTCGTATCGCCGCGTCGTATCGCTGTCGGCCCGACGTTGGCCCGTCATTCGTTGCTGGCTGGGATGATACTTTCAGCAGAGCTGAAACCGACCATAATGAAGTACTGGTTAACCGCTAAGAGGTTCTAAGCCTGCCCAGAAAAAGTGGTGTGAGTCGGACCGTGCATGCATATTAACCCTATTGGTTTCATTGGTCTGCAGGGCTTGAGATGTCATTTTCATCTCAATGTCGGGTAAAATTCCCACAAAATTGGAAGCAACGTCTCCAAATAACCTATAGTGTTGACGGGGACGTTAAACATTAAATCAAACTAACAAAGACTAAATCCGACTGTCTGTCCGTACGTATAATGTAGTAACATGTTAACAATTTTTTTTGGGACTACAAAGTCTGGCGAACGGGGTCTCTGTGGCCTAGTGGATAAGAGCGCTGAATTTTAATCATTAGGTCTCTCACCGCTGTTGGTTCGAGCATGTGAGACGCCAAGTTCTGCAACGGTAGGTCAGGTGGTTTTTCTCCGGGTACTCCGGTTTTCGCCCATCTCTGTCTCTGATTAACGATCAGCTCGATATTAGTGAAATAATTTTGATATGGCCATACAACAAAAAATCATTCCTCGGTTTCGTCAATCATGGTGATGGGGATAATCTTATATCTGTTGACATATTTATTTATTTATTCATCCGGCCTCGGTAGCTAAGTCGGATGCGCGTCTGACTGGTGATCAGGAGGACGCGGGTTCGAGACCTACCGGGGTCAGCAACATACTTTCGTGGAGATTGATTATGAAATCTTTTCTATGGTCATTCTCTCCCTTCCGCTGATTCAAAAAGGGCAGTTGTCACTTTCTGGCGAAAAAAAAAAAGTGCACTGTACTGGATAACCGCTTACGTATAAGCCTGCCCAGGTTAAGTGTGGATAGGTAAACTCACCGGATCGAAAATGACCTAAAAAGTATTGACTGGGCTGTTAAACTCCAATACAAACAAACAATTTGGCCCCGTCAAGCGATTTTGGTACTTATCGCCTATGCGAGCAGCGAAGGTTCAGGCGAGCCTGCGCATCCGCGCAGTCTCGCCAGAACCTTCGCTGCTCGTTCATACAAGCAGTGAATCAAGAAGAACCTTCAGACAGAAAGCCATACCCCTGGCCCCTCTGAATGGCTAGGCATGCGCAGTTAAAATTTGTCATGAGGGAATGCTCGAAGACACAAATTCGCATGGCGGGGCTAAATTTATTTATTTATTTATTAATGTTAAGCTCGGCCAATCAATTATGCTCTTTCTAAGTAGTTTAGGCTTATATATGCAGCCACCTAGCGGAGGCTCTGTTTACACCACGGTGGTTAAACTGTAGACGTTACCAGGTTACAACTGCGAAACGCACGTGAAACAGTCATTTGTTCTGTTCGGGTGCCTCAGAAGCGGTTGGTCCTGTTTAACTAGTCTGTCCCAGAAAAACATGTACACTTCACAATTTCCAGTTCTGTTGTGCATTTCTTGCAGACTTATGTCAATATTGAGACGACTAACCCAGACCTGAGAAAAAAAACTCAAATAGAGGTCCTTATAGCCTTCAATGATGAATTATGTTTCTTTCATGCAAATAAGTCAAATTGTTTTAGTTGACGATGGAGAAATTGTCATGATACAAATATGATGTTTTGTTAGAAACGTGTTTTTACATACACGTTCTTAGATCATGTTTCTTTATGTAAGTACATTGTGGGTTTATCAGTTTGCGGTAAGATTCGTTCCTATCCTGTCCTATCTTGAGTCGGTCTCTGACCATTTCCTCAGTTAAGTGGTGGCTACATTTAGATTTTAGCTAAAATCACTGGATGAGTCATAGAAACTATTTCGAATAAATAATTACTTCACAAATCTACATCATACGGCCTTTTAACACTATTACAGTCGAAGGTAATCACAAGAAAGAACAGTTCTGAGTGAAAACATTTTTCAGGGCACCCCTGTAGAGGATTGGCTGGTACACACTTAAAGAACAGTGTGTTGTTTAATTTCGATGCATCTTGTACACTGCAACGGCAAAGTCACAGCAGATTCTTTTGGCGATATGGCTTGAGACGTCATTTCATCTCAATGTCGGGTAAAAGTCTCACAAAATCGGAAAGAGCGACGTCTTCAAAATGACCTTAATAACATGTATTTCTTTGTGTCTTGCGACGTTAAACCTTAGCATAAACAAATAAAACAGGTCCAGGTATATTAAACAGGTTGAGACAATGTATCAGTAATTATGTTTTAAAGAATGTTTCAGGCGAACTGTTCACGACATGCCTCCAGGGATGTCCTCTCCAATTCGTTAAGCATGCCACAGATGCTTATTTGTTCCGCCATCACCAACATTCATACACCGGAACCTGTGATATGAGAAGTTGGTCCCAATCTCTCACTAAAGAGATAAACTTAGCTACACTATCCTCAGCACCTTCAGCTGTGTGGAAGGGAATCCAAATCTCTAATGGTCTGAGGTATGAAAGATTCTTTGTAAATGCCATTTCTGGCAGAAGGGGTCTGAAACGCCAGTGAATGGTGATTTCTACAGAACCTAGCTGGAGGGACATGTTCATCTGTTGAAATGCTGGCAACACCCTATAGACCTTTGTATAACAGTATGAGCCTACTGTCTCTTCTCCTTTTCATGAAATTCTCATCTTAATTTGTCCTCCCCTCGTATTCCAGTCATACTCCCAGTTTTAAAGCAGCAATTGCTTGTTAACTAGTAACTCTATCTTGAACTTTTTTTTAATTTCTGCATTGGGCCCCATACACACTACCGTATTTCAAGATTTGGCGAACAAGTCCTTAATATGCTGCCTCTTTTACATATTGAGGACACTGACGAAGATTTCGCCTCAGGAAATCAAGCGTTCTATTTGCCCTACTATACATGATGCTAATGTGTGTATTCAATCTCAAATCGTGTGTGATTGTCAGACCAAATTTAATTGACTCCGTATTCTCGAGGGCCGTTTTCTATAAGGTGTAAGAAACCTCAATTTTATTGGTTCTCTTTCTAGTCATCTGTAACGGGCTGAAACCGCATGCCACATTTTCGTGCCCAACATCCTAGTCTATCTATATCATCCTGAAGCTTCACGGAATCCTCTGTATCTCTAATCTCCCAGTAGCAAAAACAGCCGTCTTATTTCTGAGTCAATGTCAATGGAAATATCACTAATGTGCAGATAGAATAACAGTGGACCAAGAACAGTCCCTTGTGGGACCCCAGACAAAACCGGTGCCCACTTCGAAGATTCACCATTAGCAACAACTCGCTGTTTTCTATAACAAAGAAAGGAATGTATCTATTTGCGAGTCTTCCCCCTGATACCGCAGCCAAATAATTTGGATTTCAGGTGCTCATGAGGGGGTGATGTCAAAAGCCTCTCAAAGTCCAGAATATATGTGTCCACCCGTGTGAATATTGAGCCGGGCTTAGTATCACATTCAAAACAACTAGGACATTAGTATTTCGTAGACTTAATGTGGCTTTTGCAACCAGGCAGACAAAGGACAATGCATGTGAAACACTGGTTCTCCCTCGCCTAAGGAATGTCTAACGTCCTAGCCTATCTATATCATCCTGAAGTTTCACCGAATCCTCTGTATCTCTAATTTCCCAGTAGCAAATACAGTCGTCTTATTTCTGAGTCAGTGTCAGTGGAAATATCACTAATGTGCAGGGAAAATAACAGTGGACCAAGAACAGTCCCTTGTGAGACCTAAAACAAAACAGACACCCACTCCGAAGATTCACCATTAGCAACAACTCGCTGTTTTCTTTAGCAAAGAAAGGAATATATCTAGAGAGTCTTCCCCCATAATGCGGTAGCTAAGTAATTTGGATTTCAGGTTCTCGTGAGGGGGTGGTGTCAAAAGCCTTCTCAAAGTCCAGTGTCCACCTATGTGTTCATTGAGCCGGGGTTAGTATCACATTCAAAACAACTAGGATCAAATGTATTTGAATGGAAAAGTCACGGTGGCAAAAAGGTGTATTTTTTCCTAAGTACCTTTTCCAAAAACAGCATCAAGACACACAGTTTCATTTTCACATCATAGCAGCTGGTGTATGAATGTCGTTTGACGTGTCACCAGTAACAATTCTGAAGGATTCTAAAGGTATTAAGTCTCGATTGTTGGCGATCGAACGTTTGCCAGTGATTCATCATAGTATAGATTATATTTCTATTTCAAATGAAATCACTAGGCCAAATTTGATGTCTCTAAAAATAAATTTATTCCAAATATCAGTCATCATACATATGTACATAATACAGACATATATATATGGCTCGGATTGGGCGTAGGCTTGGCCTATATTTGCCCTCTCCGTGGGTACCACATTTGACAGAGAGTAATATAGAGTACATCAATACAGTACAGTGATAGATATATAGACATTATGCTTCCATAATACATAATTCAAATGGTTTTCAACAGTTAGAAGGAAAGATAGAAGCAGCAGAAAGAATGTACTGTGGTAAGTACTTGTGCAGTGGAGAAGTTTGAAAGAGACATAAAAATAAATGAAATACTGCTCAAATAATCATCGTAGAGGTAAGCAGTCCTGCGATGTAAAATAATGTTCATCTGTGTCATCTATTGTTTACCCGTTTCTAAAGGTACTTTTATACAAAAAAAAATAGATTAAGTCCCACCTAATTAACGTTACCACCCATTACGATAACACAATCGGGCGACGCAGTGCATTTTTTTTTTCATATCACCAAAATGGCTACTTTTCTAATGAAAATCCGTGATATTTTTCTTACTTTTTCTGCAAACATAGGCTGTGGCTGCTCGTTAGAACCGCCTCGTTGAGGCGGTTCTAACGAGTACCCACAACCTATGTGTTGGAGTAGAAACATGAACATATATTTATACCCCCTTAAACCCCAGTTTTCTCTATATAAAGTGGGGTTTAGGGGTGTTCATTTCACAGACTTATTCAGGTAATGACTGATAAATGTGCCACGAATTATCTTTTTTTTTATTCTACATTTAAGGAACCGCATTTTTCATACAAAATGTTCCATGAAAAAAAGTTGAAGAAAAAGTTGAAATATTCACAGCTGTTACGTTTTTTTATTAAACATGAGAATCAAATGCTAGGCGGGCCGTTTCAGCTTTTTTAAAAGCTATCCTTGTTAACAACCATATTTCAAAATTAGCCTCAAAACCCCATGTTAGTCATGAGAGTTATCGATTTATTTGACTGCTAACTGACGAAATGCACTAAAATGTGTGCAGCCACTATATATAATTTAATATATTGCAGCCACTTCATTTAATTTAATATATACTTAGTCAAAAAAGTAACTATAACAACTTTCGGGTGAAAATCACTAGATATCCTGCAGCTATTGAGCTAAATTTGGCTGTAGACATTTAAATCGGACGTTTAGCTAGAGAATGCTCAAACTTGCATTTGTCCATATCTTTCTGCTCCAGAGTTGTCTTCCAATATGTGCCTAGAAAGATTTTGGTAGAAAATGGACATTGCGCATGCGCAGAAAGTTCTTTTTTGTCTAAGATGGAAGACAATATTCTCTGAGCATCGGATAACACTTTACTTTTACAATATATCTCATGATCTCGCATTATAAGCGAGGTTTTAATTTGTGAAATTCTCAAATTATCTCCCTTGCAATTAAAAATATAGCAATTTTCGAACTGCTGTAATTTTTATTCCTGTCAATCAATTTTGGCCATTTTTTCAAAAAAAGCTTCGTGTCCACCATTGCCTTTAATCACGATGGTAAAAAATACAGAAAATTCATGTAGTATGTAGCACTATCGAATACGATTTTCTATGGTGTTCCCATTGAATGCGGCATTTGCACACAACTTCTAAGAATTGGAGGTCAGTATGTGATAGCCTGTTTCTCGTAGCTGATGAAACTAAAGTTCCAAATCTTTTGTGAATAGACGCAAATGGTATCTAAAGAAATGTAACATGTATCAAATTTTAGAAATGTAGAGTACAGGGAAATTTTTTGATGTTAAATCATAGCATGTTTTAATGATTTTCTCTGCGAAAATGACACAGTGACCCCTTGGGTGTTTAAAGCAATAGTCTACGATGATGTGTTTACGAAAACAAAAACGAATGGTGCTTTTGCACGGGAAAATGAGTCTTCTTATCAAAACATAACAAACTTTGTGTAGTTTTTATCTGTAGTAGCTATAGTAACAGAAGCAATTTTAGGTATAGGAACTTTTTTGACTGAGTATATTTCTTTTTCTCGGCCCCCGTCCATGATGGGCTGCATGATGCTTCCACGCAGAGCTGGGACCGACCCGCACACGAGTACTGGTAAACCGCTTAGAGGATCTAAGCCTGCCCAGGCAAAGCGCTGCGAGTTAATAAACCCTATTGGTTCATTGGGCGACAGGGCTTGAGATGTCATTTCATCTCAAGGTCGGGTAAAAGTCCCAAAAATTTGAAGCAACCTTTACAGTGTTGACGGGGACGTTAAACCTCAAATCAAACAAATCAAAATATTTCTTTTTCCTGGAAAATGACACACAATTATGTGTTTACATTGAAATTCAGTCTTTGCCCTTCAAGATGATATCTTTTTCGTAAAAAAATGAATAATTTTGGTTGCATCCATTTGGTTTCGCATTTTCAAGAATTGCATTTTCATGCCATCAATGCGTATTATTCTGTGTTTACACGTTTCTATTGTAAGTATTTTTTTATGTTGAATACATTCCAGTCTTAACAATGATATGGGCCCCGTCAAGGTTTTTGGTACTTATCGCCTATGCGAGCAGCGAAGGTTCAGGCGAGCCTGCGCATCTGCGCAGTCTCGCCAGAACCTTCGCAGCTCGCTCATACAAGCAGTGAATCAAGAGGAACCTTCAGACAGAAAGCCATATCCCTGGACCCTGTGAATGACTGGGCATGCGCAGTTAAAATTTGTCACGACGGAATGCTCGAAGACACAAATTCGCTTGGCGGGGCTCATATAATTTTCAGAAAAATGAGAAATGTGGAAATTGCTTCCCTATATGGCTCAATCTGCGTTTCCAACACGCTTTGTGTACTGCACTAAATTCGAACTTCAATGGCTCGAACCACTTTGGGACCATGAAAATTTATTCGACACAGCGGTAGTTCGAGCCACTGAGTGTTACTGCCAGGAGGCATAACGAGATTCTTTTGAACATCTTTTCGATGTTCTGTAATGAAAATGTATGCTGTATGTACTCATTAGAATCGCCTCACCGAGGCGATTCTAATGAGTACACACAGCATACATTTGCAGGATAAAAGACTAAAATCTTCTGAATTATCACCCACTATTGCTTATGAAGAGGATTTCCCTATGGGCTCAAGAGCGAGTTCGACTCAGCCATGGTAAACGAGCCATCGGTGGTCGAGCCATCGAAGTTCTACTGTATATTCGCAATCAACTCAATAAGATCAGTAAGTGGCATGGGAAATACATGTGTTTTACTGGGCTTGACTAATTTACAAAGGCAAACAGGGCACATTATTTTTGTTAACTGAAGCAGATTTCTCCAAATGGTATTTTTGTAGGTGTGTTTTCGTTTCGATCCCCCCCCCCCGCCCCCTATAAACCCCGCTTTATCACGAGAAAACTGAAATTTACGGGACGATTCATCATGATTTATCATAATTATCCTCAAAAAATTTAAATTATGAAAACTCGTCATGACTGCCTCAATAAGATCCCACAACCTTTTTTGGGATATAAAAAGTAGAAGTAAAACAAAGATCAGGAATTGATACAATTAACTTACTCCATCCATAAAAGACACCAAACGGAAAGAAATACAAACATTAAGCGACCAGACCATAATGGAAACCTAAACAAAGGAAGACCATATGGACAGTTACTTTCCCACAAAATGGCCATATAAAGCCGGACTCTGTAGCTCAGTCGGATGCGCGTCTGCCTGGTGATCAGGAGGACGCGGGTTCGATACCCGCCGGGGTAGGCAACGTTCTTTCGTGGAGATTAACCATGAAATCTTTTCTACGGTCATTCTCTCCTTCCGCTGATTCAAGAAGGGCAGTTGTAAGTTTCTGGCGAAAGAATGTGCACTGTACTGGTTAACCGCTTACGTTTTTAGGCTGCCCAGGAAAAGTGTGCGTAGGTAAACTGACCGGCTCAAAAATGACCTAAATAGTGTTGACTGGGCCGTTGAACTCCAATACAAACAAACAGTATTGGGATAAATAAGAATCATAGCACTAACAGTGCTGATCGGGCGATGATTTGTTATCTTTGGATAGCGTTAGGCAAATTTTTAATCTGGTTAGTAGTTTTTAAAAATCAGGTGCCAGTTGTTCAAAACTAACGACGTCGTTAGTTAATGTATCGTGAAAACTTTGATCATTTATTATGGTAAATGTGCTAATATTTTTGCTGAAAAAAAATGTGAGCAGCTTTTGCAGATGCAAAAGCTGCTCACATTTTTCAGCAAAAATACCAAAATTATAGATATTGTACTTGCTAGAACAGCTAACAATATGACCACTAACGAGCTCGTTAAGCTAACGATGCTTTGAACAACTGGGACCAGGATTAAATAATATACATGTAGTAGTTTAAATAGGGCCAGAATAGATTGGGCCAAATTTGATGAAACTAGCTAATCTGACCCAGAAAATCTGTACACTTGACGGTTTTCATGCCTTTGATCAAAAGCAGAAATCTTAACAGAAGACATTACCCAGCAGGCACATGAAGATTTTGAGACGTCATACCAACGTCGGTATAACGTCATGACTACAGCTCAGGTACTAAAGGACTGTTTGGTCACCAAAACTGTTTCATTGTTTTGGTTGTTATTAATTTCCATTTTAGAAAAAAAAGTTTATTTTTCTTTATCATATTGTGTAAATATTTAAACTATACAAATTTATAAATGCTACATCCATGTTAGCAAGAACATCAGAAACAAAGCACTCAGAATCTGGTGCAAATAGTTTCTAAAGTGGTATCTTTCACCATCCCCTATATCAATAAAGTATCAATAAAAATGGTTGTTACTTGATTTTCCGTTGTCTATCTCCACTTAGAACGCCTAGGTAGAATAAATGCGGGATAGGAACAATTATATCCTAGGACAAATCGTCCCGGTTTTATGACAGTTTGGGGCAAAACGTCTCCAGCACGAAACGTCCCATTACAAAGGTAGTCACCAGTTTTACCCTCACCCGCTGTTATTAGATTGGCCTCTCCTTAAAATCCTACTCGTTCGATTGTGCATGCCCGAAAAAAAAGCGTTAGACAGTTCTATGTCGTCAAAAAATGCGATAAGATATTTTATATAACTTACACATACCTTCTTTATTGATCAGAAGCACCCGGAAAATGACATGTGTATTCTTAACCTGGGCGACGATAATCAGGTCTAAGAAAGTTGTTTTATTTAAAGACAGTCTATAAATTTAAAGAAGAAGTAAAACAAAGATCAGGAATCGATACAACTAACTTACTCCACCCATCAAAGACACCAAAGGGAAAGAAACACAAACATGAAGCGACCAGACCATAATGGAAACCTAAACAAAGGAAGCCCATAAGGACAGTTTCTTTCCCACAAAATGGCCATATGGCCATCCAAAACAAAAAGACACAAGTGATACACACAGTAAGTAACAAACAACAACATGAATAAACCGCCACAGAAGAACCGCCTTGGAACGGTCAGTGCCGACCCCAGCAGGTATCGAGCCCGTGTCCACCTGATCACCAATCAGAAACTCGGCTAAGATGCGAATCGTTGCTTTATTTTGTTTCTCTTTAATAAAGCATTTCGATACTTTGAAATATGGTATGCATTT
Organism: Lucinisca nassula; assembly: GCA_963580285.1. Taxonomy (NCBI): domain Eukaryota; kingdom Metazoa; phylum Mollusca; class Bivalvia; order Lucinida; family Lucinidae; genus Lucinisca; species Lucinisca nassula. The sequence goes on along the minus strand of OY757020.1, from coordinate 84,424,780 downwards.
TTGTCTTGATTTCTACCATTTTAATATGGGTAATTGTTCAGATATTTTCTACCATGGACAGCATCAATTTGTCATTTCAATCAGTTTTCTTCGTATGACTCATTGACGGATTACATTAGGAAAACATGTCCGTAAGAAATAATGGCGTCCAACATAGTGTCAGAAAATGATAAATATTAGGTAAAAATGATAACACCATTACTGTTTCTGCTTTCAACATAGATTGTGGGTGCTCGTTAGAACCGCCTCAATGAGTAGGTTCTAACAAGTACCCACAATCTATGTTTTTTTAGCAAATATAAAGCACATAATAGATACCCCCGTAAAGCCCATTTTTCTCTGTATAAAGTGGGGTTAAGGAGGGTCTTGTTATCATGATGAGGCACTGTTCTCTTTACTATAATGTTGTTAATCAAGTAATTTTGTACTGACCTAGTTACATGTCCGAGGTCTGCTGTACTGGCCCGAGGCCTTGGCCTAGTTACAGGTTCGAGGTCTGCTGTATTGGCCCGAGGCCTTGGCCTAGTTACAGGTTCGAGGTCTGCTGTATTGGCCCGAGGCCTTGGCCTAGTTACAGGTTCGAGGTCCGCTGTATTGGCCCGAGGCCTTGGCCTAGTTACAGGTTCGAGGTCTGCTGTATTGGCCCGAAGCCTTGGTCTAGTTACAGGTTCGAGGTCTGCTGTATTGGCCCGAGGCCTTGGCCTAGTTACAGGTTCGAGGTCCGCTGTATTGGCCCGAGGCCTTGGCCTAGTTACAGGTTCGAGGTCCGCTGTATTGGCCCGAGGCCTTGGCCTAGTTACAGGTTCGAGGTCTGATGTATTGGCCCGAGGCCTTGGCCTAGTTACAGATCCGAGGTCTGCTGTATTGGCCCGAGGACTTGGCCTAGTAACAGGTTCGAGGTCTGCTGGTTTGGCCCGAGGACTTGGCCTGGTTACAGGTTCGAGGTCTGCTGTATTGGCCCGAGGACTTGGCCTAGTTTGAAGTTCGAGGTCTGCTCTATTGGCCCGAGGCCTTGGCCTAGTTACAGGTTCGAGGTCTGCTGTATTGGCCCGAGGCCTTGGCCTAGTTACAGGTCCGAGGTCTGCTGTATTGGCCGGAGGACTTGGCCTAGTTACAGGTTCGAGGTCTGCTGTATTGGCCCGAGGCCTTGGCCTAGTTACATGTTCGAGGTCTGCTGTATTGGCCCGAGGCCTTGGCCTAGTTACAAGTCCGAGGTCTGCTGTATTGGCCCTAGGCCTTGGCCTAGTTACAGGTCCGAGGTCTGCTGTATTGGCCCGAGGCCTTGGCCTAGTTACAGGTTCGAGGTCTGCTGTATTGGCCCGAGGCCTTGGCCTAGTTACAGGTTCGAGGTCTGCTCTATTGGCCCGAGGCCTTTGCCTAGTTACAGGTTCGAGGTCTGCTGTTTTGGCCCGAGGCCTTGGCCTAGTTACAGGTTCGAGGTCTGCTGTTTTGACCCGAGGCCTTGGCCTAGTTACAGGTTCGAGGTCTGCTGTATTGGCCCGAGGCCTTGGCCTAGTTACAGGTCCGAGGTCAACTGTATTGGCCCGCGGACTTGGCCTAGTTACAGGTCCGAGGTCTACTGTATTTGCCCGAGGCCGAAGGCCGAGGCCAATACAGCTGACCGAGGACCTGTAACTGGGACAATATGAAATTATTTGATTAATGAAAATTTTATTAATTGAAACCATTAAAATATATTTTTATTGACGCATTTTTACAATAGTTGGTTTGATCTGATGTTTAACGTCCCCGTCAACACTATATAGGTCATTTTTTGAGACGTTGCTTCCAATTTTGTGGATCATTTTACCGAGCTGAAATGATTTCTCAAGCCCTGTCGCCCAATGAAACCAATAGAGTTTATGAGCAGGGACGGTCCGACTCGCACCGCTTTGTCTGGGCAGGCAGGCTTAGATCATCTTTGCGGTTTACCAGTACTCGTTTGCGGTCGGATGCAGCTCTGCGTGGAAGCATCATGCGGCCCATTTTTTTCTTTAGCCCCGATGGGCAGGGGCCGTTTACAATAGTTATAATGCTATTTTATGGCTGCATTAATGGAATGGAAAAATATAAGAAAAATTGCGATATTTTTCTAATCATAGATCGTGGATACTATTTAGCATGAAACGCCTTTTTATCGTGGGCGCACACTGTCCGTGTTGGGGACATTGCAGTTACACTTATAGAATATCAACACTAAACTTGGATTATCTTTATTAAATCTATTTAATTTATTATCGGCACCATTAACGTGTTACAAGGTAATTTAATCAAGTGATGCTTACAATATGGTTCGTGCGTCTGTACGGGAAGACATTGTACGACCGTTAGCGAGTGGAATGTCGCCACTACACTGCAGACGCACGGACCCGCGCACGGACTCTACTTTAAACAGCTTAATATTGAACATGCATGTCTCTTCACCTCCTGTATTACGTGCTCTTCGACGTTTAACATTGACAGAGTGCAAATGCCATTTGTAGTTTTGCTTTTTTGTGCTTCATGTTAGCACGTATGGACATGAAGTTGTAAAACAATAAAACAACGGGCTAAATCCCGCCCACAATATCGCAACATTTTCTGACTCCGAGAGAACGCATTGTCTGAAGAAAGGATAGGCATGCCCTCTGCCAGGCTGATCAGGCTCGGAAGAGCCCAGAGGGACCTAAGGTCCGTGTCACTGAATGCGTCTTAAGGAACAGGAAAATATATGATTTAAGGTTGAGGATCCGAACGGTTTCTTATATAAGGACTTTCATGATAAGAGGGGTGGATCATGCCCCAGGGGACCCCGGTGTATCCAAGGTCAATGTCGTTAAATGCATCTTACCATAAGAAACAAGAATACATTGTTTATGGGTGGGGATCATAAGCAGTTTCCGAGTTATTGTACATTTTATGAAATGAAGGGGTAGGACATGCCCACGGGTGACCCCTTGGGAACCAAGATCTATGCCAGTATATGTGGTTTATCATAAGGCACAAGAATATAATATAGTCTATAGGGTGTTCCATTAATTCTGTCACTGTTTCGTGACCATACTGCACTAAAAGAGTAAGGGGTGCAATAAAAAACAACAAGAGGACCATTATGGTCCTGTATCGCTAACCTGAGTACAAGTCTGTTCAACACTTCCTCAGAATAAACAATTTGAAGTTTTCCACAATTGGCCATTATGACCTACATAGTGGAACCAGGTGAACGAATCTGAACAAGGTCGATGTCAGGATGTATCTGACCGAGTGTGATCAAAATCCATGAGAAAAATCCGTTTGAAAATTTCCATCATATCAGCCATAATATGACCTGCTTATGAACTGGAGCAGAAACATTTGAACAAATCTGAGAAAGATCAATGTCAGGATGCTAATGACCAAGTTTGATCAAATTCCAATCAAAGGTTCATGAGAAGTTGTTTGAAGTTTTTCATGATGTCAGCCATTTTGACCTACTTATGCACTGGATAAATTTGCATAAATTTGAGACTGGTCCATAATTATATGGATGCTTCTGACCAAGTTTCATCAAATTCTGTTTATCTGTTCATGAGAAAAAGCCATTTTAAATTTTTCAAGATGACAGCCATTTTGAGCTACTTATGCAGTAAAGTGAACCATTTGCATAAATTTGAGGCTGGTCCAAATAAGGATGCTTCTGACCAAGTTTGATCTGTTCATGAGAAAAAGCCATGTAAAGTTATTTCAAGATGGCGGCCATAATGACCTACTTATTCATTGGAGAGGGCTCATTTGAATAAAACTGAGAAAGGTTGATGCCAGGATGCTTCAGGTCAAGTTTGGACATCAGTTTTTGAAGAGCTGTTGTTTGAACAAAATACACTTCGTAAATACAAACTATGTCACTGTGACCTAATTTTTCTACAGATTTGGATGATATGAATAAGCTTGAGAACCAAGGTCCCAACGATGTCTCATACCAATTTTGAGTCAACTATACCAAGCTTTTTCGGATACTAAGTCAATTTAGTTGTTTTGCTATTTTTGCTCACTGAGACGAAGTCTCAGTGTAGCTATTGTGATCACTTTTTGTCTGTCCGTCCGTCCGTCCGTCGTCCGTAAACACTTGTTCAAACGACTTCTTCTCCGAAACCACTGCACCTACGACTCTCAAATTTTATATGTAGCATGATCAGACTCGAGACTTACAAGTTTGCGAAAATTATCCGGGTCGACAATCCAAGATGGCCGCCGTTACTAAAAATATTAAAATCAACTAAATCGACTTTTCTCTAGAACCGCATGGTGTAATTGGCTGATTTTTGGTATTGAGCTTCGATGGGCAATAGGTTCTCAAATTTATATACAAAAACTCTGTAGTGGAATTAGGTCACGGTGACCTACTTTATATTTTCGACATATATTTTGTTCAAATGGCATCTCCTCGAAAATCAATGCTCAGATTTTGACCAAACTTGATCTGAAGCATTCTGATATCAGCATTGCTCAGATTTGTTCAAATGGTTCCGCCTCGATGTATAAGTAGGTCATAATGGCCGACAATGTGAAAAACTTCAAACTGCTAATTCTCGTGAACTGATGAAAGGGATTTGATCAGACATGGTCAGAAGCATCCATGCATCAACCAGTATTAGATATATTCAAATGGTTCCACTCCGATGCATAAGTAGGTCAAAATGGTCGATATCGGGAAAACTTCAAACCGCTGATTCTCGTGAATGGATGAACAGAATTTGATTAAACATGGTCAGAAGCATCCTTACATCAACTTGTATCAGATTTATTCAAATGGTTCCACTCCGATGCATAAGTAGGTCATAATGGCTGACATCGTGAAAAACATCAAATTGCTGATTCTCATTAATGGATGAACGGAATTTGATCAAACTTGGTCAGAAAGATCCTTACACCAACCTGTATCAGATTGATTCAAATGGTTCCACTCCAATGCATAACTAGGTGATAATGGCCGACATCATGAAAATTTTTAAACTGCTGATTCTCTTAAATGGATGAACAGAATTGGATCAAACTTGGTCAGAAGTGTCCAGACATGGACCTATATCAGATATATTCTGATAGTTCTGCTCCAGTGCATAATTATATCATAATGGCCGACATACTGAAAATCTTCAAACCACTGATTCTCATAAAATGGATGAATGGAATTTGATCAAACTTGGTCAGAAGCATCCTTAATTCAACCTGTATCAGATTTATATATTCAGATGGTTCTGCTCCATTGCATAAGTGGGTCATAATGGCCGACATAGTGAAAAACTTCAAACCGTTGAATCTCATGAATGGGTGAACAGAATTTGGTCAGACTTGGTCAGAAGCACCCTTATATTGACCCGTATCAGATTTATTGAGATGGTTCTTCTTTGATGGATCAGTAGGTCATAATGGCCAACATTGTGAAAAATTTCAAACCACCGAGTCCCATGAATGGATGAACGGAATTTGATCAAACTTGGTCAGAAGCATCCTTATAGTGACTTGTATCAGATTTATTCAAACGATTTTACACCGATGCATAAGAAGGTCATAATGGCCGACATCCTGAAAAATTCAAACTGCTGATTATCGTTAACAGATGCACCAAATTTGATTAAACTTGGTGAGAAGCATCCTTACATCAACCTGTATAAGATTTATTCATATGGTTCTGCTCCATTGCATAAGTAGGTCATAATGGCCGACACGTGAAAACTTCAAACCAATGGATGGAAGGAATTTGAACAAACTTGGTCAAAGCATTGTTACAACGCATAATGTAGTAATGTAGTAATTTCTTCATTTTGAAATTTTTACTACATTATGCGTTGGCATAGTCGACGCGAAATGAAATAAAATGTCGTTTTTACTTCATTATGCGTCGATACTAAGAGGTTTGAGCAAAATGAAAGACTTATTTCATTTTGCGGCGATGGGTGGCATACTTAATTTTACTTCATTATGCGTCAACAGTTTGTTTGTTTGATTTGAGGTTTAACGTTCCCGTCAAGACTATTTAGGTCATTTTGGAGACATTGCTTCAAATTTTATGGGACTTTTACCCGATATTGAGATGAAATGACATCTCAATCGCTGCCGTCCAATTAAAAGCAATAGGGTTTATATGCATGGATGGGCCGACTCGCAGCAGTTTTCCTGGACAGGCTTAGACCTTCTAAGCAGATTACGAGGACTCATGTACGGGCGGTATCAGCTCTGCGTGGAAGCATCGTGCAGCCCATCTATTTATACCCCCGGCATACGAAGTATGCAAGGGGGTATATAGTTTTTGTCCATTCTGTCTGTCTGTCTGTCTGTCTGTCTGTCTGTCTGTCTGTCTGTCTGCCTGTCTGTCTTTTGTTTGATTTGTTTGATTTGAGGTTTAACGTCCCCGTCAACACTATTTAGGTCATTTTGGAGACGTTGCTTCCAATTTCATGGGACTTTTACCCGACATTGAGATGCCGAAAATAGCGCAAGGCGTACGATTTTAATTCTACTGGCTTAATCAAATACAATGAAATTCCACTATTAAGACCACCTAAAATTAATACAAATTTTGTTTTTAAAGCATATTTGGAAGGTTAAAGCTACATTTTCTTTGTGATTTTGACCTTCAGTGTGCTTTTGTGGAAGACCGTCTTTTGGACTGTTCAACTGTGGTCTTAAAGACCACTTTTGAACCGTCTCAAATGTGGTCTAAATTGTAGGAATTTAACTGTATTGCTTCCTAAGTCTTTTCGAAGACAGCTATGTTCTACCATCATTACTTCATTATGCGTCGATATGGTGCATATCAACGCGAAATGAAATAATTTTTTTACTTCATTTCGCGTCGACTATGCCAACGCATAATGTAGTAAAAAAAATCAAAATGAAGAAATTACTACATTATGCGTTGTATCAAAGCATCCTTACATTAACCTGTATCAGATTTATTCAGATGGTTCTGCTCCGATGATAATTAGGTCCTATTGGCCGACATCTGGAAAAACTTGAAACAGCTTCTGCTCATGATAGGTTGATATGATTTTGATCAAAGTAGGTCAGAAGCATTCAAGCATCAGCTTTTCTCCGATATGTTCAGCTGGTTTCAGTCCAATGCATAAGTAGGTCATAATGGCCAGCATCATGAAAATTTTCAAATGGCCTATTCTCATGAACGCTTTTTATCAGGTTTGGTCAGAAACAATTCGTTTTATCAATCTGTGTTACATTTATTTGGGTGGTTCTGCTCGAATGCATAAGTAGGTCACAATGGCCGACCTTGTGAAAACCTTTGCACTGCTAATTATCATGAATGGGTGGTCCAAAAGAAGCCTCCGTGGTGCAGTGGTTATGCTACTCGCCTTGTAAACCAGGGATCGCAGGATCGATCCCGGGTTTCTCCAGACTTTCGGATGAGTCTTTAAACCGAGGTCCCGTCTCCGTATGACCTTAGCTGTTGGTGGGACGTAAAACTAAAACTCACTCACTCACTCACTGGATGGTCCAAAGCATCCTTACATCAACATACTAAGATTTATTCAAATGGCTCTACTCTGATGCAGAAGTAGGTCACAATGGCTGATATATTGAAAAACTTCAAACAGCATATGAATGGCTGGAAGGATTTTGATTAGACTTTGTCAGATACATCTGTACATCAGCTTGTATCAGATTTATTCATATGGTTCCACTCAATGCACAAGTTTGACACAGTGGCTGACATCATGAAAAACTTCAAATGACTTCTTCTCATGAACAGATAATGGCATAAATCTTGGATGAGTTTGACAGTTTGTGACCTTGAACTACTTTATATGCTTCATTGAACAGTGTCAACGCTGCACATTTAGCTCCGTTTCACGAATACGAATACTAAAAGTAGAAGCCTCTAGACTATTGAAACTTCATACACATATGTGCCATGTCAGAATCTACTGAGTGTCATTAACCGTTTTTGATCTTGACCTACTTTTGACGCTTCATTGAACAATGTCGACTACGTGTTTAGCTCAGTTTCTCGAACACTAAAGCCTCTAAACTATTGAAAATTCATAGACATACGCACCATGTCATGTTCTACTGACCATTTGTGATCTTGACCTACTTTTCACGCTTCACTTAACAATGTCAACCCTGCATGGTTAGCTCTGTTTCACTAAAGCCTCTAGATTATTGAAACTTCATACACATCACACATGTAACTCATTTGAGCCAGGGCACAGTAAAACCTACATAATGACATTTGCGAACAGCGAAGGCTTGGATCAGCCTGTGTATCCACACAGTCTGATCAGAGTATTTGCTGGGCACACTATGGCTAACCAGTGATTCAAAGCTCCTTCAGGCAGACAGCGTAGACTGCATGGATGCGCAGGCTGATCCGAGTCGTCACAGGCACACATCTAGTCTTGAAGGTTTTGCTGTGTACATTTGTAGACAGATATAAAATCTCAGACAAGGTCAAAAGTCCAGCTTATTGGTCACAGTTATGTCCCTCTAATTATGCAGACATAATTCAGGTGAGCGGCTCAGGGCCTCATGGCCCTCTTGTTAGTAACAGCGGCCATCTTGGATGGCTGACATAGGTCACATGAACAAATCTGAAAGCCAGACATATAACAATGCTGCATATAAAATTTGAGTCCCATGGCTACAGTGGTTTTGGAGATGTTTGACCAAAATACACTTTGTAAATACAAACTAGGTTACTGTGACCTAATTTCACTACAGATTTGGATGATTTGAACAATCTTGGGAACCAAAGTCCCAAGGATGCCTCATACTTATTTTGAGTCAATTGTACCAAGCGGTTTCGGAGAAGAAGTCAATTTAGTTGTTTTGCTATTTTTAGTAACAGCGGCCATCTTGGATGGCTGACATAGGTCATATGAACAAATCTGAAAGCCAGACATCTAACAATGCTGCACATCAAAATTTGAGACCCATGGCTACAGTGGTTTTGGAGAAGAAGATGTGTTAACAAAGTACATTTCGTAAAAACAAACTAGGTCATTGTGACCTAATTCTCTACAGATTTGGAAGATTTGAACAATCTTGAGAACCAAAGTCCCAAGGATGCCTCACACCAATTTTGAGTCAACTGTACCAAGCGGTTTTGGAGAAAAAGTCAATTTAGTTGTTTTGCTATTTTTAGTAACAGCGGCCATCTTATATGGCCGACCTAGGTCACATGAACAAATCTGAAAGCCAGACATCTAACAATGCTGCACATCAAAATTTGAGACCCATGGCTACAGTGGTTTTGGAGAAGAAGATGTTTGGACAAATGTTTACGCATGGACTTTTTGTATGCAAAATTGCCATATAAGGCATTACGCGATTTTTACAAAGTTCGCGACCCCGGCTGGCGGGCGTAAGCAGTCCGACGGATACGATTTGAACAAACTTGAGTGGGGGGGAGACGTCCCTTAGGCTGCATGCAAAATTTCAGCTCATTCGCATCACCGGTTCTGGAGAAGAAGATTTTTTCGCTTAAACAGAGTTATCTGCCCTGGCGGCCATCTTGGATTACGGACCGCGACCATTTTTACAAACTTTCGTTCCCCCTTTGCCTGGAGACTGCATAAGAAATTTGGTTTAAATCGGCCCAGTGGTTTCAGAGGAGAAATCGTTTGAAAATGTTGACGACGGACGACGACGACGGGGGCTACCATCCTAAAAGCTCCCCGTGACCCTTCGGCTCAGGTGAGCTAACAAGTACTATTTGAAAGTGCAAAGGTTTAAAATTTTATGCATACGATAAATGAACAATTGTATACATGTGAGTGCAGTTGAGGCATAAGATAACGAAAGAAAATGTTCCATAACGAAAACTTGCATATTCAAATACATTGTATTTCTTTTCAGTGGAAAAATCAAAATTTCCTACGAAAAATTTTGCTATTTTTCTTATTTCTATTCAACACATTGATTGTGGGTACACGGTCGGACCGCCTCGATGAGGCGGTTCAAACGAGTACCCACAATCTATGTTTTGCAACAGAAATAAGAAAATAATGTATACCCTTGTAAACCCCAGTTTTGCTACATAAAAGTGGGGTTTGCAGGGGTATTCATTGTATAGGCTTGTTATCTTGATGACTGTTGGAAAGTCTGCATTTTATTTGATTTGTCAGCTTTACACTTAGATGGTACTCCTGAGTGTCTGATTCTGTTGATCAAAAACTAAGGATTGGCCTTTTGAGTTGATGGAGTATCATTTTATATAGATTAGTTATTGTGCAGAATAGTATATTTTCAAGTCATTATTAGTATATGCTCCGTTTAAGATAAAAAATGAAAAAGCAAGTCCTAAATTTTACCTAAAATATGCCAATTTTCAGCTACATGTATCTACTAAAACTGCAAAATCGTAAGTAAAGGTTATTCAGGAAAAGCCACAATCAAAGATCACAGCCATCCCAGGTCACCAAAGAAAATAAGGAGGAGCGATACGACGGTACAAACACAGTCAAATTTGTGAATATACCAATAGCACAAAACCGACCAACATATGTGAAACTGCAAAGGAACGACCGCCTTGGGACGGTCAGCAGTAGGACCGCTGGGGGGGGGGGGGGGCTTCAACTCCGGAGTTTATAAAATTTCAACCCTCGCCCTCAATTCCGATACAGTGTCATACACAATAACAATAACAAATTGATCCTCATGGAGGTATCTTAACTCAACCTTGAATCACGACATCAAGACACACAGTTAAAAACAATTAACCTAAATTAAGTCAGTCATGAATCAAGGTAGAGGACTCAAGAACAAGCTGACGTCAGAGCAAAAAGAAACCACCAGTTAGATCACGGAGGGTCGAACAACAAACATCAGGCCCCAACCGTCATAGAATGATTTAAGATGGAACCGTCATAAAGTCTTAGGTCCGGCCCACCGCCGTGCAATTAAAGAGCGAAGCAAAGCTACCCACTGTAAAAGGGTCGATAACTAAGCATGCAGTCTGTCGCATAACATCCATGCTATAGCCTACCTTTTTATATTTAGAAATAATGTTTTTGAATTGTTCAGAAAAAACTATCACTACCTAATATCTTTTTGAATTTATAAAGCAACTCACCATAAAAGTCAGATTCCTAAATGCCTTGTCGCAGAAGTGTTTTCAAGTTAAAACTATATTTAGAAACCAGGTCGGAATGACTTCTGTAAAATTTTGAAAATGCTTTGCGTAGTTTATAATACCTATAGCCCTGTTTTAGAAGTTTCTTAGTTAAAAATTTGTTGCGCTCATTGAAGTCATCCACATGACTACAAGATCTAGCAAAGCGAATAAGTTGCAAATTTTCTTAAGCAATGTCTCAGTGTTGCATGCAAGAGGGTAACTATTAGACTGTAATGTTTACCTTTAGTCCGCAAAATGGTGAATAATTGTCATATTGTATAGACTGTTCCCAGCACGGACGCTTTCTGTAGGTATGTTTAATAGACTGTTCCCAGCACAGACACTATCTGTATGCATGTTTAATAGACTGTTTCCAGCACGGACTATTTCTGTATGCATGTTTATTTGACTGTTCCCAGCACCGACACTTTCTGTATGCATGTTTAATAGACTGTTCCCAGCACAGACACTTTCTGTATGCATGTTAAATAGACTGTTCCCAGCAAAGACACTTTCTGTATGCATGTTTAATAGACTGTTCCCAGCAAGGACGGTTTCTATAAGTATGTTTAATAGACTGTTCCCAGCACGGACACTTTTTGTATGCATGTTTAATAGACTGGTCCCAGCACAGACACTTTCTGTAGGCATGTTTAATAGATTATTTCCAGCACAGACAGTTTCTGTAGGCATGTTTAATAGATTGTTCCATGCACAGACACTTTCTGTGTGCATGTTTAATAGACTGTTCCCAGTAAGGACGCTTTCTGTAGGTATGTTTAATAGACTGTTCCCAGCACGGACACTTTCTGTAGGCATGTTTAATAGACTGTTCTCAGCACAGACACTTTCTGTATGCATGTTTAATAGACTGTTCCCAGCACAGACACTTTCTGTATGCATGTTTAATAGACTGTTCCCAGCACAGACACTTTCAGTATGCATGTTTAATAGACTGTTCTTAGCACAGACACTTTCTGTAGGTATAATAAATAATAAGAAAAGGTTACTCAGGAAAAGCCACAATCAAAGACCACAGCCATCCCATGTTTAATAGTCTGTTCCTAGGATAGACACTTTCTGTATGCATGTTTAATAGACTGTTCCCAGCACAGACACTTTCTGTAGGTATGTTTAATAGACTGTTCCCAGCACGGACACTTTCTGTATGCATGTTTAATAGACTGTTGTTCCCAGCAAGGACGCTTTCTGTAGGTATGTTTAATAGACTGTTCCCAGCATGGACATTTTTGGTAGCTGTGTTTAATAGACTGTTCCCAGCACGGACACTTGTGTATGTATGTTTAATAGACTGTTTCCATCAAGGACATTTTCTGTAGGTATGTTTAATAGACTGTTCCCACCTAAGACATGTTTGTAGCTATGCTTAATGGACTATTCCCAGCACGGACACTTTCTGTAGGTATGTTTTATAGACTGTTTCCGTCAAGGAACTTTCTGTAGGTATGCTTAGTATATTGTTCCCACCAAGGACACTTTCTGTAGCCATGTTTAATAGACTGTTCCCACCAAGGAGACTTTCTATGGCTATGCTAAGTAGACTGTTCCCACCAAGGACACTTTCAGTAGCAATGTTTAATAGACTGTTCCCACCAAGGATACCTTCTATTACTATGCTTAATAGACTGTTCCCACCAAGGACACTTTTTGAAGCTATGCTTAATTGACTGTTCCCACCAATGACATTTCCTGTAGGTATGTTTAATTGACTGTTCTTACCAAGGACACTTTCTGTAGGTATGTTAAATAGTCTGTTTACAGCTCGGCAACTTTCTGTAGCTATCTTTAATAGACTGTTTCCAGCACGGACATTTCTGTAGGTATCTCTAATAGACTGTTTCCACCAAGGACACTGTCTGTTCTGATATTTTCTCTAGACAGGCACATTCCTGAAAACACGGTGACCACCCAGGTAACCGTTAATCACTTTCACCAAGGACACTGTCTGTACCGATATTTTCTCTAGACAGGCACATTCCTGAAAACACGGTGACCACCCAGGTAACCGTTAAACACTTTCACAGTCACAAACACACTTTATTATTTTTGTTTTGAGCTGACTCGAAACCAAAACAACAGAGGTTTGCAGTCTGTGGCTTTGCAAGTAGCACATTGTTAAGACTACTTAGACGTTATCCGAGATACTGGTTACACGTTGCAATACAAAAGTGTGCTGTGCTTGCTGTATTACATGATTGTTCAGATCATCCAAATCTGTAGTGAAATTAGGCCACAGTGACCTAGTTTGTATTTATAAAGTATAGTTTGTTCAAACAACTTCTTCAAAACCACTGTAGCCATGGGTCTCAAATTTTATATGCAGCATTATTACATATCTGGCTTTCAGATTTATTCATGTGTCCTAGGTCAGCCATCAAAGATGGCCACTGTCACTAAAAATAACAACAAACTAAATTGACTTATACTCTGAAACTGCTTGGTACAGTTGACTCATAATTGGTATGAGGCATCTTTGGGACCTTGGTTCTCAAGATTATTCAAATCATCCAAATCTGTAGTGAAATTAGGTCACAGTGACATAGTGTTGAACAAACTTGTACTCAGGAGAGCGATACAGGACCGTCATGGTCCTCTTGTTTCATTTCTTATAGTAGTCTTAGGCTGGCCTAATCCTTTGATTGTTCCACTCCTTGGGCTATTTTATGTTACTTTATCAGTTTATCCATTGAATGTATTGCAGCTGACAGTTTGTGCGAAGGACGGTGGGGTGCCACCTTGCTCTGCTGAGGCTCAAATTGAAGTTAAAGTGGTGCAGAATCTGTATAACGTCATGGAATAACCCCCTGCCAGGTACAACTGACCGGTTTGAGTTTACCACCTCAAGAGGAACAACCGACACAGACTCCATTCTGCACTATCACCACGCAAGGTGTTGATTCTAAGGTAGGGAACCAGTGGACACAAAAAGACAAAATAATATCTAAACAGCCGTGAATTGATCTGACCTTATTACTACTTTTGTCAATTGTGTGAGCTTAGGATACAGCAGGCTTGATGAGAAATTCATGATTATTTTGGGAAGTTTGCTTTCTTTTCTCTTACATGTTTTTTTTTCTTTTTTACCTTTGCAAAAACGTAGTTATGGCCCCGCTTTGAAATGTGGGGCTGTATTAGATTTTCCCTGTCCAAATGTGACTTCAGGGTTCCGTCATTCTATAATTCCATCATTCCGTGCTTCGAGTATTCAAGATATCTCAAGAAATATAAAAGCTAGATAACTGAAATTTGGTATAAACATGGATAGGGGAAGGAAGTATTGTCCCTATCAAAATAGGGACCAAAGGCCCATAACTCGTTAAGTTATATCCCTTGATAGTTTTTTCGATTCATGAAAAATTAAAAAACTTGGTAACAGTTTTTTCAGGAGCTATGAAAGCTGGAAAGCTGGAATTTTGTATAAAGGTAGACACTGGGTGGATGTTTAGTGCTAGTGGATCTTTAGTGCTAAGCTAAACAATGGCCACAGGCGCATTACTTTCGGAGTAACCTCCCTTGATAGCTTTTTCTTAATTAATGAAAATTAAAAACTTTGGTCACAGTTTTCTCAGTAACTATGCAAGCTGGAAAGCTAAAATTTTGTATAAACGTAGACACTGTGTGGATGTATTGTGCTTACCGAAATAATGAACAATGGAACATTACTCTTGGTATTATCCCCCTTGCAATGTTTTTTTTCAATTAATGAAAATAAAAAAAATTTAGTCAGTTTTTTCAGAAATTACGAAAGCTGGAAAGCTAAAATTTGCATAAGCATAGACACTGGTTGGATGTATCGTGCTAACGGTAATAATGGCCAAAGACGCCTTACTCTTGGAGTTATCTCCCTTGATATTATTTTTCAAATAATGAAAATTAAAAATTTTGGTCACAGTTTTCTCAGGAACTAGGAAAGCTGGAATGTTAAACTTTTACATAAACATAGAAACTGGGTGGATGTATTGTGCTTACCTAAATGATGGTTATGGGCACATTACTCTTCGAGTTATGTCCCTTGAGAGGTTTTTTCAATTTATGAAAATTATAGATTTTGGTCACAGTTTTCTCAGGAACTATGAAAGCTGGAAAGCTTAGATTGTATAAAATAGACACTGGCCAGATGTATTGTGCTTACCGAAATAAGGGCCAAGGGCGCATTAGTCTTGGAGTTAACTTTCTTGATAGTTTTTTTTCTTCAATTACTGAAATATTTTCATCACAGTTTTCTCTGGAACTATACTAGAGGAAAAAAGAAACGCAACAGTTGTATTCTTGAATGCCTGCGTAAATTGCTGACGTTTTATAATTTCTATATCTCGTATGATGGACTGACTATTGTTGCGGTTAGTTTATTACTGAAAACGTCATTTGAAATAATGCGTTACATGTCGTATATGAAAATCACTTTAAACCAATCAATGTGACGTTGACGTCAGCATGTCGGACTAATGGATGCTTTTTTGCGGCTTTAGAGCCCTTCACGTCGACTACAAAGTGCGAGTATGGACCAGCATAAAAAGTTAAAGAACATTTAGATAAACTTGTTTCAAACTCAGTTAATGCATAACCATACGCGCAACGACAAAGAAGTACATTGCATTCAACGTCTTTCTAAGGGTGTTGACTGTGGCTAAACGATCTGTATACGGAAATGTTATCTGGCGTAGACAACATTGAAGCTTTTTTAGCATCCAAACCCGTACTCAAACGGAGAGCTGCGTCTTTCATGCGCTTTTTGCACACTGCCGTTTATGACGTCAACGTCGAAACAAGTAACGGATTTACAAACACGACACCATTCTTCTTTTTGCGATTTTAATGCAATTTTGTGCAGTTCTTTTTCTATGGGGTTAGTTAAATACGGAAGCGTCAACTCCGGGACGTTTACAAGTCTCAGACGTTTTTTGCTATGGTTCATTCAGGGTTAGATAGTACAATTTAAAACTATTGTTAACCAGAAAAAAGATGGTTATTTTCTCGCCAAAAATCATAATGTTGCGTTTCTTGTTTCCCTTAGTATATGGAGGCTAGATTTTGATTACTTTAAAGTTTGTGGTACTACTTCCTTGTAATTTATAAAACACTAGGTCCCTAAGTAAAGGAAAGTGTGGTTGCAGAAAGTTGGTCAAGGGTGTACGACTCTTGGAGTTATGGCTCTTAGTAGGTTTTCACACCATTAATGTATTAAATAGTTAGCCATGAAAAATTTTTCAACAGATTTCTAAAGAACTAAAGAATCTAGAAAAATGACACTTGCTATAAACATTAATAATAGCTTGATGTATAGTGCTTACCAAAAATGGGGCCAATGGCCCATTAACCTTAGAGTTATCTCCCTGGATAGGTTTTATTAGCTCCCCTGAGCCGAATGCTCCCGGGGAGCTGATAGGATGGGTCATTGTCCGTCGTCTGTCGTCGTCGTCCGTCGTCGACGTCAGTCAACATTTTCAAACGACTTCTTCTCCGAAGCCCCTGGACCAATTGTAACCATATTGCATATATGACTTCCTGGGACCTTAGGAACGACAGTTTGTTTAAATGGTCCAGGTGACATGATCAATATGGCCGCCAGGGCAGATAACTCTGTTTAAGGGAAAAAAAAATTCATCTCCAGAACTGGTGATGTGAATGAGCTGAAATATTGCAGCCTACGGATGTCTCCCCACTCAAGTTTGTTCAAATCGTATCTGTCGGACTGCTTATTCCCGCCAGCCGGGGTCGCGAACTTTGTACAAATCATGTAATGCCTTATATGGCAATTTTGCATACAAAAAGTCTATGCATAAACACTTATTCAAACATCTTCTTCTCCAAAACCACTGTAGCCATGGGTCTCAAATATTATATGCAGCATTGTTAGATGTCTGGCTTTCAGATTTGTTCCTCTGACCTAGGTTAGCCATCCAAGATGGCCGCTATTACTAAAAATAGAAAAACATCTAAATTGACCTTTTCTCCAAAACCGCTTGGTACAATTGACTCAAAATTGGTATGAGGCATCCTTGGGACCTTGGTTCTCAAGACTCAAATCGTCCAAATCTGTAGTGAAAATAGGTCACCGTGACCTAGTTTGTATTTACATAGTGTATTTTGTTCAAATTCCTTCTTCTCTAAAACCGCTGTAGCCATGGGTCTCAAATTTTATATGCAACATTGTTAGATGTCTGGCTTTCAGATTTGTTTATGTGACCTAGGTTGGCCATCCAAGCTGGCCGCTGTTACTAAAAATAGAAAAACAATTAAATTGACTTTTTCTCCAAAACCGCTTGGTACAATTGACCCGAAATTGGTATTAAGGCATCCTTGGGACCTTGGTTCTCAAGATTGCTCAAATCATCCAAATCTGTAATGAAATTAGGTCACAGTGACCTAGGTTGTACTTACGAAAAGTATTTTGTTCAAACATTTTCTTCTCCAAAACCACTAGCCATGGGTCTCAAATTTTATATGCAGCATTGTTAGATGTCTGGCTTTCAGATTTGTTTATGTGACCTAGGTCGGCCATCCAAGCTGGCCGCTGTTACTAAAAATAGCAAAACAACTAAATTGACTTTTTCTCCAAAACCACTTGGTACAATTGATTCAAAATTGGTATGAAGGCATCCTTGGGACCTTGGTTCTCAAGATTGCTCAAATCGTCCAAATCTGTAGTGAAATTAGGTCACAGTGACCTAGTTTGTATTTACGTAGAGTATTTTGTTCAAACACTTTTTTCTCTAAAACCACTGTAGCCATGGGTCTCAAATTTTATATGCAGCATTTGTTAAGATGTCTGGCTTTCAGATTTGTTCATGTGACCTAGGCGGTCATCCATGATGGCCACTGTTAATAAAAATAGCAAAACAACTAAATTGACTTTTTCTCAAAAACCACTAGGTACAATTGACTCAAAATTGGTATGAGGCATACTTGGGACCTTGGTTCTCATGAATGTTCAGATCATCCAAATTTGTAAAGAAATTAAGTCACAGTGACCTAGTTTGTATTTATAAAGTATAGTTACTTATCACAGAGTTCAAACAACTTCTCCAAAACCACTGTAGTCATGGGTCTCAAATTATATATGCAGCATTGTTAGACATCTGTCTGTCAGATTTATTCATGTGTCCTAGGTCGGCCGTCCAAGATGGCCACTGTTACTAAAAATAGCAAAAACAATTGACTTATACTCTGAAACTGCTTGGAACAGTTGACTCAAAATTGGTATGAGGCATCGTTGGGAATTATTCAAATCATCCAAATCTGTAGTGAAATTAGGTCACAGTGGCATAGTGTTGAACAAACTTGTATTCAGGGGAGCGATACACGACCATCCAGGTCCTCTTGTTTATTTATTTTTTTCTCAGTTAATGATATTTTTATATTACTTAAATGTTTGTGGTCCTACTTCCATATAATTTAAACCACCTTTTTCCTAAGGGAGGTGTGGTAGCAGAATGTGGGCCAAGACTTTTAACTCTTAAAGAGTTATGGGACTTAGTAGGTTTTCACATTTATTGTCGCGCCTGCTTTTAACATGGCGCGATATAGGGATCCAAATTTCCGTTCGTTCGTCCGTTCATCCGTTTGTCAAATTTCCGTTCGTTCGTCCGTTCATCCGTTTGTTTGTTTGTCCATCCACAATTGCGACCATCCTATCGTCAACCCAAATGTTCAAGGTCATATCTCAAGAACTACTTCATCATATCATCATTATAGCCATTTTAAAGAGGTTTTCCTCTACGGGTTGGGCTTGTTTGACAAGTCTTCCTCTAAGACGTCCTCTCCACTCAGAACGTTTCTGGGTGTCAGCTGAATCCATTCCAAGCTTCTTTCTGTCGTCCATCAACACTTCATCCCACGTTTTCTTTGGCCTGCCGGGTCTCTTCTGTGCAACTACATTTAGCTTGCGTACCTTAGCAATCCAATCTGTGCTGCGCTCTACATGTCCAAACCACCTCATTCTACTGGTGCGGAGCACCACATCCACGTCCTGGATGCCAAGCTTTGAGAGAAGGGAGTCTGAGCTGACTTCATCCTTTGCCTTGACATTACAGATCCAACAGATCATTGTGCGGTCATTACGCCGCAGGCGGTTCATTGTAGCTACTGTCATGGCCCAAGTCTCTGCTGCATGAAGCATCACACTCCTTACGCAAGATGAATACACCCGTCCTCTGGTCAGAAGTGGCAGATTGCGGTTGGTGAGAAGGGGGAGCAGTTGGCGGAACTTGCCCCAAGCACATATGCAGCGTGTTATGGCAGCCAGCTCGCAACAACCGCCAGCAGAGAGCATGTTCCCTAAATAACAGAACTCCGGGACAGCCTCAAGCTTTTCATTGTCAACCTTCATCTCTTTCACTGTTCTTCCATCTATAGGCCGTGCCATTCCCAGGCATCGGGAGCACCTGAAATCAGCTTCAGGGCGCAAGGGGCCCTTTATGCCACTGCATTTCTTATGTATCCAACACAAGCAGCCCCCACAGAAGATTGAATTGCTACCAACTCCTGTCTGACAGACACCGCAGGGGTCCATTCCAGATTTCTTCAACAGGTCCAAATTCATGCCAGACACCATAATCTTTGTCTTCCCCATGTTCACACGCAAGCCTTTCTTCTCCATCTCTGATTTCCATGTCTTCAACTTTACCAGCAGTTCCTCCATGGACTCAGCAATGATCATTAAGTCATCTGCATGCAGCAGCTCCCATGGACAGCCTGTACGGAACTCCCTGGATAGAGCCTCTAACACGATGATGAAGAGAAGCGGGCTGAGGACAGAGCCCTGATGAACACCATCTCCAACACCAAACTCCTCACTGTACCCGTCGCCTACTCTTACTCTGCTTCTCACGTCCTTGTACATGGACTGGACCAAGCGCACCAGCCACTCGTCTATTCCTAGCTTGCGCATTGCCCACCAGATGACATCTCGCGGAACACGGTCAAATGCCTTCTCCAGGTCAACGAAGGCCATGTAGAGAGGCTTGTTAGCAGTCAAGTGCTTCTCCTGTAGCTCACGTACAATAAAAATTGCATCAGTAGTGCCACAGTATCAGTAGTGCCACGTACTTGTGCTAGATTAATGATACTTGGTACCCACTTGCATCTTGGGATGTCCACCTACATGTGGATATTCATATATGATCTTGACCTATATTTTACGGTTCACTGACTTTGTAAGTTTCGCATCAATCCTAACTTTCAAAGTGAATTTCTCACTTAATACTGGGGCTAGAGTTTTTATATTTGGTACATACTTATATCTAGAGATGAGCAACTAGATGTGGGTATCGATATTAAATATTTTGACCTTGACCTTTATTTCATGGTTCATCGACTTTGTCATTTTTTGTCTACTCAGATTTTCTGAACACATTTCTTAAGAATAACTAGGGCTAGCATCAACTCTTTTGTTCATTTTCATTTCTTAAAAAATACTGAAGCTAGAGTGAGAATATTAGGTATAGTTCAAGTGCTTTTGTCCCGGCAGGCGCGACACCGCCTTCTGCGGAATTCTTGTGTAATATTTGTCATCCATGAACATTTCTGAGCAGTTATAGAAAATAGAAAGCTGAAACTCCTTATAGACATTGACAATTAGTCGATGTATTGTGCTTGCCAAATCTTGAGCCAAGGTTCATAACTTTTGGAGTTTTCTTCCTTGATATGTTTTTTTTTTTTCAATTAAAGGTTTTCATCACTGGACAGGGATTTTTCTACCTTTCTAAATCAGGGTCTGGAGCCATTTCATTTGGGAAATTCAGCGTGCAAATATTCAAAATTGGGAAATTTTAAGGTCAGATTTTCATGAAATTTTTAACACAATGTAACAAAAAATCAGAAATTGGGAAATTTGTTATAACATTTGGGGATTTGTGTCCCTATTTGGGAAAAAAAACTGTGGCCAATTACCATCCCCAAAATTGCCTTAGGGAAATCCCTGCTGGAATTATGAAAGCTAGAAAGCTGAAATTTAGTGTAAACATGGACTTTTTGTTGAAGTATCATGCTCCCTGAAATGAGGGCCAAGGGCCCATAACTCTTAGAGTTTTTCAGGTAATGGAATATTTTAAACCTAATTTTCTCATTCGGAACAGAGTTTTCTGCAGCTTAAGCAACTTTCTTCTCTGACAGTGCTGAAGCGGGACTATAGTCAGATCCTCTGACAGCTCTAGTTATTTGAGGATTAAAGTTAACGTTAAAGAACAATAGTGTTTGACAAATGCAGATGCTGTCCATTTTCCACTTAAATTGCACTTTGTGACAATATGGCCAGATTGTCCGAAGGTACATTTTGTCCCATTGTGGTTCATATGCATTTTCATTTCATGCATGTATTTATGGCTATTTCCGACCTGAAGATTTCCAGCGCCAATAGTAGGAACAATAGACAAATATTATCCAGTGCATATTAGTGCGTATTTGGCTCGTAGATGGCTTAAAGAGGTCCTATACAGAGTCACGAAGATCCAAGGTCATTTCAGAAGAAGAAAGGCTAAAGCTGAACTTAGACAACTCAAGGTTAGTATAAGAGCATGACTGTGTGAGTTGCAAAGCGAGGAAAGCTGCCTTTGGGTTTAGATCAGGCTTTCAGAGCATACTTCGGGCTCTGCCAAGTGAATTTTTGTCTTGTAGCATATGCGAATATCGTAGGTTCACAGATGTGAAGGCTCTCCAGAACCTTTCCTTTTGCTCACACTGACATGGGACCAAAATGCATCTTCAGTCGAAAAGTTGCATCCCTATGCCCTCTGAGTCGTTGAGCATGGACATTTGAAAAGATATGTTAAGGAGAGCTCTAAGACACTTTTTTGACTGATGGGGCTGATTCATAGGAAGTAAGCACACAGTTTTACAAAGGAGTTTTGGATTAAAGCTTGTTCTGAACAGCCAATGCTCATGAAAATCTGTTCAAATTGAATGTTGCAACTGACACTGCATCTAGACTATCATAGAGAAAGAAAGAGACAAGTAAGAAAAGTAAACATACGAGGATCGGAGAAATCAGAATTCTCATCGTCATGTCATGTGAAAACTTATGAAACTGTGAAAATAACATATTCTAAAATATCTTTTTCATATTATAAAGGTTTCTTGTTATCGCATCTCCTCCGAGACCACTGGGCGGATTTTTTCGAAACTTGGCCACAATGTTTCCCTAAAGGTCTAGTTGTGCCTAAGCGAAAAAGGTTCCGGTCGGCCAACCAATATGGCCGCCACGCTACGACTTAGAAATTTTGGAGGTCGGTGCTTGTTATCGCATCTCCTCCAAGACCACTGGGCCGATTTTTTCGAAACCTTGCCGCAATGTTCCCCTAATGGTCTTGTTGTGCCTAAGCGAAAATGGTTCCGGTCGTCCAACCAATATGGCCGCCAACTGCCGACTTAGGGTAAATGCCAAGAATTCAGGGGCGATGGGGCAAAATATGCTTGTTATCGCATCTCCTCCGAGACCACTGGGCAGATTTTTTCGAAACCTTGCAACAATGTTCGCCTAATGGTCTAGTTGTGCCTAAGCGAAAATGGTTCCGGTCGGCCAACCAATATTGCCGCCAGCTGCGGACTTGTAATTTTCCCGTAATCCCTATTGACTACAGAATTGCAATCTTGTTATCGCATCTCCTCTGAGACGACTGGGTGGATTTTTTTCAAAATTTGGCCGCAATATTTCACTTAAGGTTTAGTTGTGCCAAATCGAAAATAGTTCCGGTCGGCCGACCAATATTGCCGCCAGCTGCGGACTTGCAATTTTCCGAAAAATCCCCATTGCCTACAGTATTGCGATCTTGTTATCGCATCTCTCCCGAGACCACGGGGTGGATTTTTCCAAAACTTGGCTACAGTGTTTCAGTATTTGTCTAGTTGTGCGTAAGCGAAAATGTTTCCCGTCGGCCAATCAATATGGCTGCCATCATACGACTTAGAAATTTCCGATTTCAGTGCTTGTTATCACATCTCAGACAAAACCACATTGCTCCCTCTAAGATCTAAGTATACCTTAGCGAAAATGGTTCCGATCGGATATATAAAAAATAACAAGTACTAGCTTTTTGAAAAGTGTCATTACCACTTAGAAGGCTTATAATAACATATTGTCTGAAACCACTGATTGAATTTTTTGGAAACCAGGCCGCAATGTTCCGTTACGGGTCTTGTTGTGCCTAAGTGAAAATGGTTCCACTCTGCCGACCAAGATGGCCTCCTTGGTACGACATAGACATTTCGGAGGTAAGTTCCTGTTATCACATCTTTTTCGAGACTACCCAGTCCAATTTGTTTCGAAACTTGGCCACAATATACCCTTCAAGGTCTAGTTGTGCCTAAGGGAAAACGGTTCTGATCGGAAATAACAAGTGCTAGCTTTTTGAAAAGCGTCATTATAATAAGGTGTAGATGTCCTGATTAACTTTTGACAAAATTTGGAAAATAAATTATGGACTTCTGCCCCTTTTCAGACTTATGCATTGTAGCTATTGAGAACCTTGTGAACGAAATATCTCGAGGTCTGCTTGAGCTAGGCTCATGATATTTTGACAGAATGTTTGCTGCTAAAGGATAGATGACCTGATTAAATTTTGATTAAATTTTGTAAATATTTGACGAAGTTATGCCCCTTTTTTACTTATACATTGTATTGCCGGCATTTATGGGTAAGCATATGATTGGGGGCATAGTATTTCACAAACAGTTTTCTAGTTTGTTCATACTTCTAACTTTGCCTCCTCTGACTTCAGACTCTGCGACTTCTTACTTCTAAGTTTTTGACATCTTACATCACCACTTCTTACTTCACGACTTCTAACTTGTATCTTCTTACTCATGACATCCAACATCTTACTTCCAACTAACTTTTAATTTCCAACTTCCGACTTCCAACTTCTCACATCTTCAGACTTCAAACTTGTTACTTCTTACTTCCAACTTCCAAAGTCAGAAGTAGGTAATTAGAATTCAAAAGTTAGAAGTGAGAAGTAAGAATTTAGGAGTCAGAAGAAAAAAAGTTGCAAGTTAGAAGTTGGAAGTAAGCAGTTGGAAGTCTCTCCAGGTCTTACATTGATTACTTGCCTTGTAAATTACTTCTCATGTAAATTTCAATAAAGAGTTTCACTAATAGTAATTGCCATAACAATCATAAAATTGGGACAGAAGTGCATGAGGTAATAATGTAGACTCAGATTAAAAATCTCATGAAAGGGGGAGTCTCCATAAGGGCCGTTTGGCGGCTATAAACGTATTTTCACAAAACTTTGTCAAACAATGTAACGGTCGATTGACTTTCATCTATTGCAATACTAGCCCGATTACAGCTGTTCTTTGCACCTAACGCATGATTGAAATGGGTGGGGTAATTTCACCCCTTACCCAGTCTTAACAATAAAGTTTCTCATATTATTGTAGATAAAGGTGACTGATCGGTAATCTTAATTTATAAATATTATTACTACATATCTGATTTCAATTAACTAAGAAATTACTATTTACATGTTTAATTTATACTATTATATCCACTTATGTCGCACTGCAAATTTAGCTATTTTTCACTTCTCCAACTTTACCAAAAATCACAACGTTAATTTGTATATAGAGACATTTGTGCAATATTTCCTTCACTGATAGGCATGGCATGGGACATTGCAAAATTGTGAGGGATTTCTCCTGCGTTTAATAATTAGTGAGTTATCGGCCCTTGAATATTGATATTGTGGTAGTTGTTATTATAAACGAGAAAAGATCCCTCAATTTGTGCTTTTGTATGCCTTTTATCCGAAGATATGGATTTTTCTAAATTATACGAAATACTAGACTTAGTATCTGGTTAAATATAAACCACTTCAAAGAGCCTTATGTGGATAACAAAGCTCACTTACACATATATTCTATTAATTTGCATTATTTTATTCTTCATGTTAGTGTCTTAAAAAGTCATTGAATTAAATCATTGAACCTAACTCTTTCGGCTGTCGGATGATCTAAATTATTAAAAGCTTTAGATTCAATTAAGTTTATATGACTTATCTCCCTTAGTTACAGAATAATTAGTAATAGTAACACAACCTGTCTCAATATTCTGATCAGAAAACGATTTCTTCCTGCCGCATGAAGGAAACTTTTAATCTGTTTTCTGATTTCCATGGTTAAACATAAAGCTGATAAATGTCCTTAAAGAACTGTCATTAAACAGTATAGCTATCTTGTATATTGGTGCATTTGCACTTTTGTTCACCTGGTCCCACCTCTATTATCGAGCCAATTAGTTAAAACTAGGAGTATTCATCTAAATTAATTATATCTATAAATGGTTCTTCTGAAAGCCTGAGTATGTCATTTTTTGTTAAATCACTACATTTTAAGATGGTATTACTGATGGAGCTGATTCACCTTAAGCTATTTACACTTCTTTCTTAAATACAACTTTGCATCATTCATGGCGTCCGATTGTTTGGTATGAATTTGATGTACTTGTTCTAAGTGCTTGGTGGAGCTGAGTTGCAACATGTTTATTTTTCCTTTATATTCTATAGTATATCTCTCTCTCTTTCCCATCCTTTGGGATGCAATTTGATATCAGTCAGATTACAGACTCCTGGTTCCGAGTCACATTATTAAACATAATATGTAGTTCACTAATCAGCTATATTGTGGCTCAGCTGTTTTGCTAAACATGTAAGGGTAATTGCCACTGCAAGGGGGCTCCTACTCTGAGCTTTTAAATAAGGTCTTTAAAATGCATGTACAACTTAATATTCTTAGACAAATTTTAACCATCAAACGCAAATTACAAAATAGTCATTTTTTTAATTGTCTGAACCCCTTACAGCCAAAAAGGTGTTGTTTAAAATTTTAAAGAACATATTTACAACAATTACTAGTTCTAGTGCAGGTAAGCTACGCTGTCTGCATACAATTACTTAAATTGCTTCATGTGTAACAAGATATTATTTCTAGTATAACATATAATTTGGTCAAATCAATATTTTCGGGTAAAAGGCATAGGAAAACATATTGGGAAAAATGATAGTGTATATCTCCAGGTGAGCTTTGTTGTCCGCTTAGAGCTCTTTGAATGGCTTTATGTTTGAAAAGATATTGCACGACCCGCAGAAAAAGCGACCGACTGATGTCGGCTGACCTTCTAAGGTGCCCTATAATCACCGTGTCCGTCCGTCCGTCACTAGACATTTAGTGAAAAATTGGGCATCCCGACTAAACCGCTTGGAATATTTTGATAATTTTTGGCATACTTATAGATATCAATGAGATCTAACCAATGAACTTGCCAAATATTACATTCCAATTAGAATAGCCTCGCCGAGGCTAAAAATTTGAAAATTTTCAAACTTCTTCTTCTCAGAAACTGCTGGGCCGATTGAAGTCAAATTTCATGTGGAGCCTCCATGGGATGGGGGGAATGAAAGTTTGCTAATATGGTCCAGGTCACTTGACCAAGATGGCCGCCATGCCATATATGGTAAAAACCCTTCAAAAACATTCTTCTCCGGAACCACTGGGCCGATTTCCACGAAACTTGATATTTATCATCTGGGACGTGGGCCCATCATAAATTGCTGAAATGGTGACACTGGGATGACCTTGACCTATTTTATGCCAAGGTCAAACTTGGACACATAGGCATTTGTATGGGAAAAAATTGAAAATGCATTATATCATCCCTAAACTATATATATTCTTGCTCCTTATGATAAGGCGCATTTTGTGGGGGGACCATTTTTGGTCCAGGTCACATGACAAAGATGGCCGCCATGCCCATATATGGTAATATTCTTAATATCTTGGAAACCTTCAGATCCCTACACATAAACCATATATATTCTTGTTCCTTATGATAAGGGGCATGTTGTGGGGGGACCATTTTGGTCCAGGTCACATGACCAAGATGGCCGCCATGCCCAAATATGGTAAAATGCTTAATATCTCAGAAACCGTTCAGATCCCCACCCATAAACCATATATGTTCTTGTTCCTTATGATAAGGGACATTTAGTGGGGGACCATTTTTGTTCCAGGTCACATGACCAAGATGGCCACCATGCCCATATATGGTAAAATGCTTGATATCTCGGAAACCGTTCAGATCCCCACCCATAAACCATATATATTCTTGTTCCTTATGATAAGGGGCATTTAGTGTGGGTTTGGTGGGGGGGGGACATTTTTGGTCCGGGTCACATGTGGGCCCAGTGGTTTCAGAGAAGAAGATTTTTGAAGGTATTTTTTTTCCATTATAAGTCTATGGAAACTGAAAGTAGGCCAAAGCAGCCAAACTAAAGAGCCGATTTTCATAAAAAAAAAACCATAAATTTCCATCCCCCAGCCCAAGGATGCTACAGATGAAATCTTAACCCAATTGGCCCATTGGTTTCAGAGAAGAAGATTTTTGAAGGTATTTTTTTCTAAATTATAAGTCTATGGAAACTGAATGTAGGCCATAGCAACCAATCAAAATGAGACGTGGGCACAACAATTATATGACTGGTAGAGGACTACTCAAGGAACAGTTCTGTAAAAGTTTTATCAAAATATCTGCAAAGATATAATAACAAATGACATTTTTCGATTTTCCCATTATAAGTCTATGGCAAATTCAAGTTGCCAAGGCAACCAGAGTTCTTCGCAATGGCAATAAAAACACAAATTTTGTAGAGGCTTATACAAAGAACAGTTCTGTAAAGTATCAGCCTTATATACCATTTGGCTTCTGATGAGTTGATTTTTGAATATTTTTTTAGCTCACCTGAGCCGAAGGCTCCGGGGGAGCTTATAGGATTGCAGCCTCCGTTGTCCGTCGTCGTCCGTCAACACTTTCAAACTGCAATAGCTCTGCAGCCAGCAGGCAGATCTCAACCAAATTATATCTGTAGCATCCCTGTGGTGGGGGATTGATGACATATGCTTTTCAGCTAAATCGCTTGAGAACTTTGGTTGCTATGGCAACCGAAAAGTCCCATAGGCTTACTATGGGAAAAAGCTTGTGACCAGCGTAGCTCCTTCATTTTTTGTCGGATCTTCATGAAACTTACAGATAACCAAGACAGACATAAAAGCTCGAAAACTAGTCAGATCCGACCAACCTTGTCAGAGTTACGTCCCCTTGATTGTCGAAAAGGCTATATTTGACCTTGTGACCAGCCTAGCGCCTTCAGTTTTTATTTGATTTGCCTGAAACTTGTAGGTAATAAGTAAAAGCATAAAATCTCGGACAAGTTCGAAATCCGGCCAGATCCGACAATTTATGTCGGAGTTACGTCCACTTGACTGCAAAAAAAAGCCATAACTGACCTTGTGACCAGTCTAGCGCCTTCATTTTTGATTTGATTTTCCTGAAACTTATACATGATATGTAAAGGCATAAAATCTAGAACGAGTACGAAAACCAGTCAGTTCGGACCATTTATGTCAGAGTTATGGCCCTTTGTTTGCCGAAAAAGTCTGTTTATGCCTTTGTAACCAGCATAAATCCTTCATTTTACATCAGATCTTTGTGAAACTTACATATGACAAAGGTAGGCATAAAATCTCCAACAAGTTCGAAGTCCAGCCAGATCTGATCATTTATGTCAGAATTATGTCTTTGCTTGCCTAAAAAAAGCCTAGATTTGCCCTTGTTACCAGCCTAGCACCTTCATTTTACATTTGATCTTTCTGATTGTTATACATAATTAAGAGTTGCATAAAGTCTTAGATCAGTTTGAAATTCAGCCTGCTCGAACTATTAACTCTGGAGTTATGTCCCCTTGATTGCCAAAAAAAGCCTAAATTGGACATTGTTTTGTTTTGTTTGATTTGAGGTTTAACGTCCCCGTGGACATTGTGACCCACCTAACACCTTCATTTTTCATTCCATGCTTTTGAAACTTATATGTAACAAAGAATGGCATAAAATCTTGGATGAGTTCAACAGTTTGTGACCTTGACCTACTTTTTACGCTTCATTGAATAGCGTCAACACTGCACGTTTAGCTGCGTTTGACGAATACTAAAGCCTCTAGACTGTTGAAACTTCATACACATATGTGCCATGTCAGAATCTACTGAGTGCCATTGATCATTTTTGACATCGACCTACTTTTCATGCTTCATTTAACAATGTCATGCATGCTTAGCTCAGTTTCTCGAACTATTGAACATTCATAGACATATGCACCACGTCATGTCCTACTGAGTAGCACTGACCATTTGTGACCTTGATCTCCTTTTTATGCTCCACTGAACAGTGTCAACCCTGCACGTTTCGCTCAGTTTCTTCAACACTAAAGCCTCTACATTATTGCAACTTCATACACATCACACAGGTTACTCATTTGAGCCAGGGCACAGTAAAACCTAAATGACATATGCAAACAGCTAAGACTTAGAGTATTCACAGTCTGATCAGAGTATTTGCTGGACACACTAGGGTAGCCAAGGCTTCAAAGCTCCTTTAGGCAGACAGCGAAGACTCTGATCAGACTGCATGGATGCGCAGGCTGATCTGAGTCGCCGCAGGCACACATCCAGTCTTGAAGGTTTTGCTTTGTACATTTGTAGACAGATATAAAATCTCAGACACGGTCAAACTTTCAGATTATTGGCCACTGTTATGTCCCTCTAATTATGCAGACTTAATTCAGGTGAGCGACTCCTTGTTTTCCATTTCAAGCGTTTTTGTTGCCATGGCAACCAATCAAAATGAGAGTTGGGCATAAAAATCATATGACTGAAAGAGGACTACTCAAAGAACATTTCTATAAAAGTTTTGTCAAAGTATCTGCAATGTTTTGGCACTAAATGCCATTTTTCGATTTTAACAGTGAACATTCATAAAGCTAAAACCACTCCGCGGGTCGTGCACTTTAGCTGAAAGACTGGTTAATTCTAGTATTAAATATAATTTAGAAAAATCCATATTTTTGGATAAAAGGCATACGAAACATAAATTGAGAGATCTTTTGATGTTGATATTCACAACTACCACAAATTTAATATTCAGGGGCAGATAACTTATTTATTATTAAGCGCAGGAAAAATCCCTCATAATTTTGCAATGTCCAATGTCATACCTATGATAGGGATGACAATATTACACAAACGTCTCCATCTGCAAATTAACGTTGTGTTTTTTGGTAAATTTGGAGAAACGAAAAATGGCTAAATTCGCACTGTGACGTATAAGTGGATATAATGGTATCAAGTAAACATATAAATTAAAATTGCCTAGTCAGGTTTAACAAGATATGTAGTAAATAGTATGTATAAATAAAGATTACCATTCAGTCACGTTCATCTACAAAAATATGATAAACTTTATTGTTAAGCTGAGGTAAGGGATGAGATTACCCCGCCCACACCCATCAAGCATAACGTGCACAGAACAGCTACAATCGGACTAATGTTTCAGTATATGAAGCTCAATACACCCCAGCATGGTTTGCCATGACGTTAACAAGTCCATGTAATGAGCACCCTGGTAAACCCCACTTTATATAGGGAAAAGTGGGGTTTACAAGGGTATACATTATTTTCTTATTTCTGTTCCAAAACATAGATTGTGGGTACTCGTTAGAACCGCCTCATCGAGTCGGTTCTAACGAGCACCCACAATCTATGTTTGGAGCAGAAGTAAGAAAAATATCGCAATTAATCATATGAAAAATGCCAAACCCAGAGCCATGAAAAATTGACCTTTTCTGCATGGGTATGTTAGCGTAATGCAGAGTTTTACAAAAATCCGTTTGTAGCCGCCAAATGGCCCTTATGGAGACTCCCCCTTTCTGTCTACACTAGTTCTACACTTGTATAGATCTAGCTCAGACTGCTGGAGCAATCTGGCCTGGGTCTATGCTATTTGCCATTCCACCTGAACCTTTTGAAAACATTGTAAAGCATTACAATTGGTTTGTTCAAGTTTTAGAATAAAAGTCTAAAAGATTGTGTGTGAGTAGTGCTGTGTCTAGTTAATATAGAAGGGATACGGATAGGGTAGTGGTGGTTTGACCAGACTAGTATTCTGAACACCGTAGAGCTTCAGTTGTTATTAGTTGGTCTTTACAGCATTTTTAAGATCTATATGTAAAAAAGGATGTGCATTAAGAGGGTTTTGGCCCCCCTCTGAGGTTCAAAAATAAAAGTTACAGTAAAGAAATTTCATTAGGGGGATTAATTACATCAATGATTTTAGTGTTTGGGTTTAACAATTATTTAGATTTTCTTGTTGCTATTGTAACAAAAATGGCTGCCAAAGTAGGCTAAAATGATGAAAATAAGCATGTTGTACTGATTTTCAGAGATATTACCCTGAGAATAACATAGAGCCCAGCTAAATACCAAATATGTAATTTGACAGATGATAAACCTAATCAAAATACACGGAATGTGAAACTATCATTTTGGTATTCGGCTGTGCTGGTATTTTATTTTTGAAAACTTGTGCTGTAACAAGTGTAATTCAGATAAAAAAAATCGATTTTCCATAATTAAGGCTACTTTTGCGGCCATTTTCTGCTACCATAGTAACCACAAATTTGAATAATTGCTGAACTTGGATACAGAATGAAATCGTGCCTATTCAAATGCAATCAAATTTTTTCGCTGAAAAAAAAAATGAAAGTTTTGAAATGAAAAAAATTGATACGTTTCTTATTTCTACTCAAAACATCGATTGCGGTTCGACCACAGTCTATGTTTTAGAGCAGAAATAAGGAAGTAATGAATATCTCTGCAAACGCCAGTTTTATTATATAAAATTGGGATTCAGGGAGTCAAAATGACAGGCGTGTTTTCCTGATGAGTAGGACCATTTATTTTATGAATCAGCTATTACAAGAAATTTTTTGACTACAACTTTGATTTTTCAGCATCACATGGGGCAAAAAAAAACTGTAAATGCATGTTGTCCTTTTGTCTCCTAATAATCTTTTAATAGGAAACTCATTAAATAACACTTTTATGGACTTAATTGATAAAATAAACCCCAGAACCCTGCCTTATGCTTTTTTAATTATTATAAATGTAATTGAATGAAATGGTTCAAACTTAATGCATTTATACAATCAAAATTTGGATTTTTGGCCTTTAGCACCTAAAAAAGTTTTAATACTAATGTTAAACTAAGAAGAATGTATAATTCAGTCTTGTATGACTGGTATTGAGCCAGTCTGAGCCATGGACAAAAGGACTGATGTTTTGGTATGTCTTGTGATGCTGATATAGTACATCAAATTACTTTCAGCCATGTGCTACACTTGGGACAAATATGAAGATATTTGATCAAAAATTTCTATTCTACATCCGATTGGGAGTAATCTGAATTCTGTGTGGACAGCAAAGTGAAACTTATTTCAGAATAGTTTTTAGCTCGCCTGTACGAAGTACAGAAGAGCTATTGCACTACCCCCGGCGTCGGCGTTAGCGTCGGCGTTAGCAAAATGTTAAAGTTTTACGTCAAAGTTTTTAATATCTCATATTTCCTTAACCCTTTGATGGATTTAGTTTATATTTGGTATGATGATAGATATTGGTCAAAAATTTTATTCAGTACCATCTCCATGGCTGCCCATGACCTGTAGGTCAAGGTCACGGACTTAGAAATTTCATGTTAAAGTTTTACGTCAAAGTTTTTAAGATCTCATATTTTCTTAACCTTTTGATGGATTTAGTCTATATTTGGTATGATGATAAATATTGGTCCAAAATTTTATTCAGTACCATCGCCATGGCTGCCCATGACCTGTAGGTCAAAGTCACGGACTTAGAAATTTCATGTTAAAGTTTTATGTAAAAGTTTTTAAGATCTCATATTTCCTTAACCCTTTGATGGATTTAGTTTATATTTGGTATGATGATAGATATTGGTCCAAAATTTTATTCAGTACCATCTCTATGGCTGCCCACGACCTGTAGGTCAAGGTCACGGACTTAGAAATTTCATGTTAAAGTTTTATGTAAAAGTTTTTAAGAGCTCATATTTTCTTAACCCTTTGACGGATTTAGTTTATATTTGGTATGATGATAGATATTGGTCCAAAATTTGATTCAGTACCATCTCCATGGCTGCCCGTGACCTGTAGGTCAAGGTCACGGACTTAGAAATTTTATGTTAAAGTTTTATGTCAAAGTTACTAAGAGCTCGTATTTTCTTAACCCTTAGATGGATTCAAGTTATATTTGGTATGATGATAGGTATTGGTCGAAAATTTTATTCAGTACCATCCCCATGGCTGCCCGTGACCTGTAGGTCAAGGTCACGGACTTAGAAATTTCATGTTAAAGTTTTATGTCAAAGTTTTTAAGAGTTCATATTTTCTGAACCCTTTGATGGATGCAGTTTATATTTGGTATGATGATGGATATTGTTCCAAAATTTTATTCAATACCAACCCCCCACTGCTGGCCTTGACCTAAAGGTAAAGGTCACAGACTTAGAAATTTTGTGTTAATGTTTTTGGGTTAAAGATTTTATGAGCTCTTATTTTCAAACCATACTATCTATGTAGTTTTTATCTGGAACGTGATACTGTGCTAGATGTTCATATTTTATTCAGTATTATCTCCACCCCTATGACCTAGAAATCAAGGTCACAGACTTAAAAATATTTTTATTTCATTGACAAGCGCGAGTTCAGGCGAGCCATCCTGTCCGGCGACAGGTCTTGTTTTTCTAACAGTCTATGTGTAGTCCTTTTCTCAAAATAATCACCAATTTATTCATTGCCATTGAAATGACCCATATGTACTTTCCAGGATCCCAATGCTTACCTCTTTTCGTGGCATGTGTAGGTGCCTATTCTATATATTCATTTTAAGCATACGTTACTTTTATACGAGAGAAAGTGTATTGAGAATCACAGAATATTTTGTACTGTTTTTGATGCCCCATGTGTAACGCATTACAAGTTCTTCAGCATTGCTATGTCTTAAAGCTTAATGCATAAAGAATATGACTTTGAATGAGAAGCTGTATAAAAATGAAAGATGTTTTTTGTTATCATTTGGAAGTTATTTGTTCCAGACAATATGATGATATGAACAAAAAAGAGGTCAGAAACCTGAGAAATTTCCATTTAACACGAACATCTTTGACATTTACAACAAACACTTCATAAATTTTTCATACACAGGTCAGCTGAATGGGAGATCGCAGCGAGTTATCTTTCCTGTTAAACCAATAGAAAAAAACCTGTTAAAAACCTCCAGAACCACTGGGCCGATTTGCATTAAATTTGGTATGCCGCACCCCTCCCTTTCAAAAAATGTGTTTTTTCCTACGAAACTGTTCAGATCTCAACCAATAAACCCTTTTTGTCGCACCTGCTTTTAGCATGGCACGATATAGGGATCCAAATTTCCATCCCTACGTTCGTTCGTCTACATTTACGTCGACCCTAGCGTCAACCCAAATGTCAAAGTCCATATCTCAAGAAGTTCATGTGCTAGAGTAATGATACTATGTACCCACTTGCCTCTTGAGATGTACAGCTGCATGTGGGTACTCATATATGACCATGACGGTTCACTGACTTTGTACAGTTTTGCATCAATCCTAACTGTTAAAGTTAATTTTTCAAGAACTACTAGGGCTAGAGTTATGATACTAAGTACAGACTTGCATCTAGGGATGAACAGACCCTGTGCTTATCCATGTTTGACCTTGACCTACATTTCATGAAGCTTGAGTTAGGATATTTAGTGCAGTTACTGACTGGTTCCCTTGCAGGCGCGACACCGCCTTCTGCGGAATTCTTGTTATTGTTCATTAAGATAAGGTTTATCTTGTGATATGGCTCTTAGGACCCCAGCTGGTCCCTGGGGGATGCTCAATCCTTAAATTTCACAAAATGCTTAATAACTCAGAAATTGTTCAGATCCCCACCCATATACCATATATATTCTTATTCCTTATTATGGCCATTTAGTGACATGGACCCCGGATCCCAAAGGGGTCCTTTGGGGCATGCCCACCCACTTTATTTCATCAAATATGTTATAATCTCATAACCATTTCACATTTTCACCTATAAACCATATATATTCTTGTTCCTTAATATAAGGCCCATGCAGTAACATGATCATGAATCCCAAAGGGGTCCCCGGGGACATGCCCCACCCCTTTGATTTCACAAAATGCTTAACATCTTGGAAAGCATTCAGGTCCCTGCCCTTAAACCATATATATATTCGTCTTGATAAGGCGCATTATAGTGACATGAAGCTTGCATATAGCATGAAACATCTCCATGGAAAAGTTACCTCAACAAATTTCATTTATATAATGAGTAAAAAGGAGCTTTGCTGAGCTTAAGGAAAATGAGCAGCATCGAGGGTATATTGAGAATCGGTCCAAAATAACATTTAAAATGCATAAATAAAATGCATATATACGTGATATAGCTGTTTTCTATGATTATTTACACATACAATTAAGTAAAATCCTAAAAATAATGTTCATTTGAGGAAATTTCCAAAGTCACGAGGAAATGTTTCCGTAATGTCTTGGGGTGTCATGGGGGCATTCCCCTTCACCTCATTAGCATAATAACTTCACATCATAATATCTTGAAAATGCTTTAGATCCGCACCTATAAACCATATGTATCCTCGTTCCTCACCATAAGACACGATAAATGCCAGACACTTGGACCCTCTAGTCTTATCCGGGGGCATGCCATAACCTGCTGATACTTAGGCTGTCAGGTGAGCATTTCAGAACCAATGGTCCTCTGGTATCATGTATGCACTGAACTCAAATGGTTGCTCCTTTTATGATTAATTTATGATTGAAAATGTAAATAGAACTAGTCATGTTATGCCCAGCTCACTATGATTATTGCACAAAATAGTGATGTGATTGTATGGTTCTTGTTAATTTGTCTACAGACTATAACCATGTTAATTTGGCTTAAAACACTTAACGGTATATTTTCATTTGCTAACCCGTCAAATGCGTTCGGCTGCGTTTAAATTGATGGCAACATTAACTGATTTTGATGAGGTTGCAACTAATACCAATATTTCTCTTACAGGTAGACAAAGCTGCCTAGTATGTTTATGCCCCAACTTCGAAGAAGTTGAAGTGGCATATTGGTTTTGTCCTGTCCGTCCGTCCGTCCGTCCGTAACGCTAAAACCTTCTAGGAGACCACACAATGCTTTAAGCCAGGATCTTGAAATTTTATATATGGAATGGGTATGGAAAATAAGCAGACACATATTTTTTTTTCATTGGTCCGACTTTTCATTGTGGAGTTATGCCCCTTTTCGGACTTATGCATTGAAATTCCCATGGGGAACCTTGTGAACAAAATATCTGGAGAACCGCTTGAGCTAGGCATATGCTATTTGGCATACAGTTTGGGACTAAGGTGTAGATGACCTGATTAACTTTTGACAAAGTTCAGAAAATATGTAATGGAGTTACGGCCCTTTTCGGACTTATGCATTGTGCCTATAGGGTAACCTTGTGAACAAAATATCTGGAGAACCGTTTGAGCTAGGCTCATGATATTTGGCATACGCTTTGGGTCTAAGGTGTAGATGACCTGATTTACTTTTGATGAAATTCCGAAAATATTTAATGGAGTTATGGCCCTTAATGGACTTATGCATTGTGTCTATAGGGAAACCTTGTGAACAAAATATCTGGAGAACAGCTTGAGCTAGGCTTATGATATTTGGCAAGCAGTTTGGAACCAAGGTGTAGATGACCTGATTAATTTTTCATGAAATTCAGAAAATATTTAATGGAGTAATGGCCCTTATCGGACTTGGGCATTGCGTCTGTAGGGAAACCTTGTGAACAAAATATCTGGAGAACCGCTTGAGCCAGGCTCATGATATTTGGCATACAGTTTGGATCTATGGTGTAGATGACCTGATTAACTTTTGATGAAATTCTGAAAATATTTAATGGAGTTATGCCCCTTTTCGGACTTATGCATTATGGCTATAGGGAACCTTGTGAACAAAATATCTGGAGAACAGCTTGAGCTAGGCTTATGATATTTGGCATACAGTTTGGGTCTAATGTGTAGATGACCTGATTAACTTTTGATGAAATTCTGAAAATATTTAACGGAGTTATGCCCTTTTCAGACTTATGCATAATGACTATAGGGAAACCTTGTGAACAAAACATCTGGAGAACCGCTTGAGCTAGGCTCATGATATATGGCATGCTGTTTGGATCTAAGATGTAGATGGCCTGATTAACTTTTGATGAAATTCCGAAAATATTTAATGGAGTTATGCCCCTTTTCAGACTTAGGCAGTGTGGCTATAGGGAAACCTTGAGAACAAAATATCTGGAGAAGTGCTTGAGCTAGGCTCATGATATTTAGCATACAGTTTTAGTCTAATATACAGGTTAACTGATTAACTTGTGATTGAATTTCGTTAATATTTGACCGAATTGTGCACCTTTTCAGACTAACGCATTGTAGCGATAGGGAATCTTGTGAACAAAATGTCTCAAAAACAGCTTGAGCTAGGCTCATGTTATTTGGCATACTGTTTGCTTCTAAAAGACAGAAGGCCTGATTAACTTTTGATTAAATTTTGTTAATATTTGACCAAGTTATGCTCCTTTTGCCGACTTAGGCATTGTATTGCCCCTAGGCATATGGTTGGGGGCATAGTGTTTCACAAACACAGTTTTCTAGTTTTATATGTAAGATGAAACGTTTAGAGAGTGTTATGATCAAAATATGGGGCTGAATATAATATGTTTAAGGTTTGGAACGAGCTCTCTGTCTGAGTCCCAAACATGGATTAAAGCAAATTTCCCCATTGAAATGACCAAGCCCCAATTTCATTCCATTATTATTATTGTTATTATTGTTATTATTTACTTTTATTATCACTCTTGAAAACTGTTATTTAAGACATTTCGAAACATTGATTCTGTTGGCCATATATATTCATTAAACTCTTTTCTTGTCTCTACTTAACAGAACTGACCCAAGAATGCGTCGCCACAGGCAATTTAGAGCCATGTGTGGCAAAATGCGTCCAAAGAAGGGCTATGGCTTTGCTCTATTCACAATGGAAGTACGCATCACTAGCTCACATGAATCTAAATTTTCAGTCTAACAACCAATTGTAACAATATGACAACGTCGAGTGCACTGGGATGCGGAGTCTGCGAAAAGCAGCAAGTAATAGGTACTTGCTGGAAAACGTCCTGTACACAACTTTGTCCAGTAAAAAAGCTTTTTCTCACATGTGGAACTGAAAGCCTAGTGGATGCCAATCTCTGATTCATGAAGTCCAAGTCTCTCATCCTAACCAATGTAGAGAAACAGGGTTGTTTTCAATGCACAACTTTTGCGCAAGAAAACAATGACCACTGTCTAAAAAGTTAATGATTTCGAAACGGTTGCAACATTTTACCATGACGAATTTTTCACGAGGAACTAACCATAGAATAGTCTTTCATATGCGAATGAGATAAATATGCTGCGTCTTTTCCTGCAAGATTAATTGCGGTGTGACGTAAGTGTTCCGTTTTTAATGTCGGTCAGTATATTACTAGAATTATTAACTGTTAAGAAAAAATCAACATATTGTTACAGCTATTCCTTTCATTTACTTATATTTCAGGCACTTCTTTGGATTGAAGAGACCATTAAAAGACAATTCTTCAGTGACAGTACAGGGTAATTAACAGATCCAGACCATAGACGGAATGTGACAGTGTCACGGCTTTGGTCATGCTAGACCATTTTCAACATATTTTATGGTGCGATTGGATTATGTAGTCGATTTGTGCGATAAAATCTTTCAGTTACTACTTCAAAGAAGAGAAAATAAGGCTTGTAAAACCAGTGATTTTTGCAATACTTTCCCTTAATTTGATGTATAGTGACACGGGTACACATTTTAGACAGTTTGTGCGATAAAATGTGTTGAATATCTAGCATAGACCAAAACCGTGACACTCACTTTCTGTCTATGGTCCAGACCTGATTGATATT
This sequence comes from Lucinisca nassula, assembly GCA_963580285.1. Lineage (NCBI taxonomy): Eukaryota > Metazoa > Mollusca > Bivalvia > Lucinida > Lucinidae > Lucinisca > Lucinisca nassula. Next base: position 84,385,727 of record OY757020.1, on the reverse strand, counting down.
ATACAGCAGATTGTACAACAAAACTTATTCACAAACAGGTCTAAAGAAAGAGTTTACTGTAATTAACTTGATTCCAATTGTGCCTTACATAATTTTGTACAATGAAATAACATTGACATAGACTGTAAGGAGAACAAATGAAAAGAAATGATGCAGTCAAAATCCCAAATCTTGCCATAAACACCATAAGGGAAAGAAGCACTCGAACATTCGATTAACGATGTAACTTTGTTCGGTGTTACATTACGACAAACTCTTAGGGGGTTTTACCCTTTACGGCCAGGTATTGCCTTAGTCATGTTGGCTTCATGAAATTAATGTATGTATTCCATGAGGTGGAATTTTGGTTATAGTCAAACAGGTTCTGTTCTCATCTGTGTTCTTAAATAAATCTGGCAAAAAGACACAAAAGGGGTATATAAAACTCTTCTTTGTTTCAAAATTTAGAAATCTTTTAATCCCATTCTATATCTGTACAGAGCGATAAAGTGTAGGATACAAAAGTAGGTATGGACGGTTCAGGTTACGCCACAATCATAAAATGAGGCCAATCAAAGGCGCCCAGAGGAAGAGAACCAAAACTACGGAAAATAGACAAACCACAACACACAGATAAACAAACAGATTTTAGTTTTCAAATAAAAATCAAAAAATGAGTTCCTTTAAGAGCAATGAAAATATTCATAAGAAAGAAGATGGGTCATACTACGTAGTTTCGGCTAATAAAGCCTCATCAGTGACCCTGTAATGATCCGGCAACGAAAGCCAGAGGAAGCATACTGCAATTTTGCGAATTTCGAATAGGCAGTCGATTCAAAGACTGATATAAATCAAAAAGAGGTCCAAATAATTAAAAACGTCTAGAATTTGAGTCTAAACTAATAATTTATTTCTGATTTCTCAGAATATTCACGCTGATCTCAAAGGACCAAAAGTAAAATATAAACTGCACTATGGTTGATGTACGGGGAGACGTTTTACGGCCGCCACACGGCACAACACCAGCTGCAGTGAAGGCAAATAAAAATCAAAAAATGAGTTCCTTTAAGAGCAATGAAAATATTCATAAGAAAGAAGATGGGTCATACTACGTAGTTTCGGCTAATAAAGCCTCATCAGTGACCCTGTAATGATCCGGCAACGAAAGCCAGAGGAAGCATACTGCAATTTTGCGAATTTCGAATAGGCAGTCGATTCAAAGACTGATATAAATCAAAAAGAGGTCCAAATAATTAAAAACATGTCTAGAATTTGAGTCTAAACTACTAATTTATTTCTGATTTCTCAGAATATTCACGCTGATCTCAAAGGACCAAAAGTAAAATATAAACTGCACTATGGTTGATGTACGGGGAGACGTTTTACGGCCGCCACACGGCACAACACCAGCTGCAGTGAAGGCAAATAAAAATCAAAAAATGAGTTCCTTTAAGAGCAATGAAAATATTCATAAGAAAGAAGATGGGTCATACTACGTAGTTTCGGCTAATAAAGCCTCACCAGTGACCCTGTAATGATCCGGCAACGAAAGCCAGAGGAAGCATACTGCAATTTTGCGAATTTCGAATAGGCAGTCGATTCAAAGACTGATATAAATCAAAAAGAGGTCCAAATAATTAAAAACATGTCTAGAATTTGAGTCTAAACTAATAATTTATTTCTGATTTCTCAGAATATTCACGCGGATCTCAAAGGACCAAAAGTAAAATATAAACTGCACTATTTTCAAACCCTGAAAAAAAGCAATCAGTACTAAGTGAGCTTCATTATTTTTGTATGAAACAAACGTGTGCCAAACAAGGATGTTCTTCATGGAATTATAATCTCGTGTTAGCATTTTTGGCAATTGTAAGATGTCCATGTGTGTTACTATCGCAACTTGGTTTGATGGCTTAGCGATAGTCTCACTAAGAGCGATGATGGATTATGTTCGACAAATGTCTTGGCGTCTTCGTGATTAATTGATTTCTATAGACAGAACATATCTATTTATTTGGCTTAAATTGGAATAGATATGATGCGCAGACCAGTGTTATGCCCGTTATTAATAAAATACACTGGACTTTATATAAGTTCTCAGTGTTCAATTTAACTGGCGTGGTGCGACATAGCTTTTCCGTCCGTCCGTCCGTGCGTCCGTCCACCCGTCTGTCAAAAATTATGGCCACCCTTGCAATCTCAGCAACTGTAGTTGCTAGAACCATCAAACCTTGCATTGTGTTTCTCCTTGACATGCCCACTTAGCACGCACCTTGGCCCGGTGACATTGACCTTTATTTCATGCTCTGGTAACTTTGACAGATTTTGCGTCGACACTTGCCATCTCACCAGCTGTAGTTGCTAGAACCATCAAACCTTGTATAGTGTTTCTCCTTGACATGCCCACTCAACACGCACCGTGACCCGGTGACCTTGACCTATTTTGCACGCCTCGGTGACTTAGGGAGATTTTATGTCTACCCTTGGGATCTCAGCAACTATAGTTTCTAGAACCTTCAAACCTTGCATAGCCTTTCTCCTTGACATGCCCACTCAGCACGCACCTGGACCTGGTGACCTGGACTATATTTCACGCTTCAGTGACTTAGCATCCTAGCAGGTGCGACACCCACTTCCACAGAATTTCTTGCTATTTCGATTTTGAATGGTATTCTTAGGCACTGAATATAAATTTGACAAAATGAGACTACTTTACACTACTCCTAAATTAGTATTTTCTGACCCATTGGAAAATGGAATCCCAATTGTCTGATTATAAGAGGAAACATACATGTTTTGTCTCACACGACCCTAAGAGGCGCAAAAAATATATCCATACCAGTCAACTCGCACGCTTTAGGAGTGAGTCTCACTCTATTTGGAGTCAAAAATGTTCACACATATGAGTCCTCAAAAAAGGCAAAATCTCACTTTTCAATTGTCTCACTCTTTTTGGGTTCAGTTCAGTCATATATAAAATGAATCGACCATGGTTTTTCATCCACTAACATTTGCCAGGTCCCGAGGAAGTTGTTTGAACACGGGGCGTAAGCCTAGTGTTCAGATACCATCTGAGGGACCCGGCAAATGTTAATGCATTAAAATAAACATGGTCGATCGTTGTTCTTGCATAACTTACTGTTTTAAAGCAATCTTGTGCTGAATTAAGCCAAAAAAACGTCTAACATCACCATGTTTATTCCTGACTTGCGGTGCAAATCCAAGATGGCGTCTGGCTCAGAGCGTTATTTTTCTGTGGAGTGATGTCAAGTCCCCGAAATCATAATGCCATTATGATGTCTAAAACGGCATATGCTTGATACAGTGATACAGGCGACAACTTCAGACAACACAATGCAGTGTAAACAGACCAAGGCCCCGGTTAAGATGTCAAACTTAAAAAAGCCATGTTCAAACATCACATGAATCTCCTGATTTGAACATGGATTTTCTTCTTTGAATACGGCTTTGTATCCATATGACAATGGCTTCAAACAGCTATGCGCATAGGTATTTATGCAATAGTTTAGGGATCAACCATGGTTTTTCATGCATTAACATTCGCCGGGTCCCGAGGAAGTTGTTTGAATACGAGGCGCGAGCCGTGTGTTTAAACACCTAACCGAGTGACCAGGCAAATATTAATGCATTGAAATAAACATGGTTGGTTGTTATTCTTGCATAACTTACAGTTCCAAGGAAAACTTGTGTCGAGTTATGCAGACAAACGTCCAAAATCTCAATATTTTATCCTCGCGGCCACAAATCCAAGATGGCTTGTTATTCACAGTGTTGTTCTGCCAATAATGTCAAGTCCGCGAAAATCATAATGAAGTTCTGACGATGATATGCTTGATGCAGGGGGCAAGGTAAACCAACACAATGTAACGTAAACAAGCCAAGGCCCTGGTTATGATATCAAAGTTCAAAAAGCAATGTTCAAACAGCACATGAATTTCCTGATTTGATCATGGGTTTTCTTGTTTGAACACGGCTTTCGATTCATTTAGCAATTGCTTCAAACAGCCATGTGAATAGATATATATGCAAGAATGTTGTTTTGCAGCAGAAATGTATTTCCAGGAGAACATGCAATAAACTTTTTCGGCATTTCTGTTTCAAAACGTCAGATAACTTTGTTAGCTCTGCTTGTTATCATTAAAGGGTTTTCAAAGCGATCTTTCAACTCTTTTCTTGCCGTGTGTAACTGTTTAACATATGTCTTATCATTTTGGCAGCTTTATTTTCCAACGACATGGGAGAATAGTGGGACTCCAATACAGGAAGCTTCAATCTGCTTTCCAAGCAGAAAAGAAGTATGTATTATATTTCTGAATACACTATTGTTATTTAGGCCTAGTTTAGTGTGATGTTAAATTTTGGCAACTTGGGCAATTCAAATGACATGATAACTTACAAACAGTTCAGATTATCACCCCTAATCAAGATATATTCTTACTCCTTATGATGAGACGCATTTGTTTACAAACAGTAGATCTTTACTGTTTACAAACAGTAGATCTTTGAACCCCAAGAATGCCCCACCCCGATTATTTCATAAATATCGTAATACCTTCGAAACCGTTCAGATCAACACCAATAAACCATAAACATTCTTGTTCATCATGATGAGGTGCTTTCAGTGACGTGCATCAAGGGGTCTCCCAGGGCCATGCCCGCACCCTTCATTTCATAAAATGCATAAAACTCGTATCACCCAAACTGTTCAGATCCCCCTCATGAACAATCAAATTATGCTTGTTCCTCATCATGAGTCACATGCAATGACATAGAAATTGGGATCCTCCAGACTAGTCTGGGAGCATGCCCCACCCCTTTCTTTCATATAGCCCCGTATCTCGAGAAATATTCAATTCCTAATCACCATATGTATTTTTGTTCTTCATGATGCATGTATGACCCGTTGATTGTATTGACACAGACGCTGGATCCCTAGGAGACAAACCAATCCTCGTCACTTCAGTATTGGACAGTATATTCTTGTATAGGAACTTCTGTAGAATATAGAATCTAGCGTTTCAGGTCCTCTGGTTGATCTTTAAAAGAGCAGTGACACAGCATTTCAAACAATTTATATGTGCGCCCAGGGAATACTCAGACCATCCTGGGCATCTGAGCAATCTGATCAGTCTAAGCTGTGTGCTCATAGGATAGCTTAGCTCTTTTTGAGCGGCCAGAGAAAACTAGTTGGACTGCGATAAGACGAAGCCTGATCTGAGTATTTAATGTCAATTGTTGAAAATGCTACATCCTGCTCAGTCAATAAGATCAATTTACAATGTTGCATACTAAGTAACTAAGTCGAAATTTCAAGTTGCTAAGTTCACTGGGTGTTTGCTTGGTCCCGACCTTGAAATGTTTTTTTCTGACTTGATGGTACCAGATTTTTTCTGACTTAAGTTTATAAGGAATTTCCATTACAAATCGGAATCAGAAAAAACCTGGTACCATAATCGAAACAAATCATTGTCCAAATTCCTGGATGATGATGATGATGATTTCGTGTTTAACGACGCGTCAACCCTCTTGGTGGGTCATAAGCGTCAGTCGGTTAATGGTTAAACGGCATGAATAATTATGATGATATTAAAAGTAACAAGTCAGAATGATAATGTATAAAAATCTGAAACAGTTAAATCTTATGAAAAAGACCAATTTCTTTTAAGAATAAAATAATGTTATCAACAGGTGCATATCGAAACAGTTGTTGCAAAGTGTCAGCTTTGAAATATAAAATACGTGAGGGTGAAAAGTCAACACAGTCAATTAAGATATGTTTCACAGTGAATGGCTGATCACAACCTACACAAGAAGGCTGATCATCACCATTAAAAATATAAGAATGAGTAACTCTAGTATGGCCGATGCGCAGTCGTGTTAATACTACGTCCTCTTTTCTGGAAAACTGTGGAGGAGAGCATTTTGTACTAACGACAGGTTTAATGGCATGGAGTTTGTTATTTATTGCACGGTCCCATTCGCCTTGCCATTCCGACAAGATGTATCTATTGATAAATGGTTTAAAATTATTAAAAGGAATTTTAAAAACAGATGGATCAAGATTGAGCGATTCCTTTGCTTTCTTGTCAGCATATTCATTGCCGACAATGCCAATATGGCTCGGAAGCCAACAAAACAAGATTTGGTGTGTTTTAGAAATTTCATGATGTTTTTCGATCAATTTTTGAATTTGAGGATTTTTAGATGATGAATGGTCTAAAGCCTTAAGCACAGAAAGTGAATCAGAAAATATAATTGCTTTTTGAATTGTTGAAGAACTGATAAAATCTAAAGCTAGGTCTATTGCTTTGGCTTCAGCTGTAAAAATAGATGAACCATCTGGAAGGCGCATGGTTTTGTGCGTATCTTTAGAAACATACGCACAACCAACTTTATCTCCTTCTTTGTAACCATCAGTATAGACTTGCTGGTAATCATCGTAACGTGATTGCAGTACCTGAAAGTTTTGTTTGAGAAGTATCGGATTTGATTCGGATTTTTTGCCATCATGTAAGTCGAACAGAATAGAAGGTTGTTTAATACACCAAGATGGAACTTCGGCGGTTTCATGTTTTTGAATATTTTTAAGGTCGATACCTGAATTTTCCAGCAGTGGTAAAATACGTAATCCAAAAGGTTTAATTGCTGTGGGTTTAGTTTCATACCTATCTACAAATTGAGGTCGAAATGAAATTTTGGATGCCGGGTTAGATGGATTTGCAGCAAGTCTAATAGCATACTGAAGAGAAAGTTTCTCTCTGCGCGAGGTTAAAGATGGTTCACCTGCTTCTACATAAAGGCTTAATACGGGAGAAGTACGGAAGGCTCCCATGGCCAGACGAAGGCCTTGGTGATGGATAGTATCCAAGGATTTTAAATAGGACTTTCTGGCAGAACCATAAACAACAGACCCATAATCTAATTTAGATCTTATTAAAGACCGGTAAAGATGTAATAAAGTATACCGATCTGCTCCCCAACTTGTATGAGCTAAAACTTTCAAAAGATTCAAAGCTTTTAAGCATTTCGCTTTAAGATATTTAATATGGGGAAGAAAAGATAACTTTTGATCAAATATGACCCCAAGAAATTTGGCTTCTGCAACAACAGGAATTTGTGATCCGTATAAAAACAGGGAAGGATGTTCGTGTTTCTTCCGTAGTTTACAAAAATGAACACACTGCGTTTTCGACTTGGAGAACTTGAAACCATTTTTATCAGTCCATTCTTCTATTCTTTTTAAATTTTGTTGTAACTTTCGTTCAATTGTTTTCATATTTTTTGAACGGTAACATATACAGAAATCGTCAACATACAATGAACAATCAGTTTTGTCGTCCAAACATTGTACAATATTGTTTATTTTGATGTTAAATAGCGTAGTTGAAAGAATACTACCCTGTGGGACACCCTGTTCTTGATCATAGAAATCTGACACGGTAGACCCCACACGCACCTGAAACATGCGCTCCCCTAAAAAGCTTTCAATAAAACTGGGAAGTTTTCCTCTTAAGCCAATGTTATGTAGATCCCTCAATATTCCATAACGCCATGTTGTATCATATGCTTTCTCCAAGTCGAAAAAGACAGCTACTACGTGTTCTTTGTTAATAAAAGCATCTCGTATAAATGTTTCTAGTCTTATTAAATTGTCATTGGTACTACGTTCCGAACGAAAACCCGATTGATATTCTGAAATGAGGTTGTTGGACTCTAAGTACCAGACTAATCTCTTGTTTATCATTCTCTCCAATGTTTTACACAAACAACTTGTCAAAGCTATCGGACGATAATTTGTAGGTTCTGCATGATCTTTCCCTGGTTTCGGAATTGGTACAACTGTAGCTACACGCCAGCTCTCAGGACATACCCCCGTTTCCCAAATATTATTAAAGATATCTAAAAGTGTTGTAATAGAACTTTTTGGCAGATGCTTAAGCATCTGATAATGAATTTCATCGGGGCCGGTTGCCGTATCATGTGATTTTTCAATGGCTTCAACGAGTTCGGATAAGATAAAAGGTTTGTTGTATTCTTCGTGATTAAGTGATTTAAAGTTTAGATTTCTTTTCTCTTGGTCCTTTTTGAAATTTCTAAAAGTGTCAGAATAATTACGCGATGATGAATTTCGCAAGAATGTGTGCCCAAGAGTATCTGAAATATCTTTTTTTGTTGAAGCTATTGTGTCAAATTCAGTATTTAAATGTGTAAAACTAGAAGACTTTGTTTTTCCTGAAATTTTTCGTACCATATCCCAAACCTTTTTAATGGGGGTTTTATAGTTCAATTTGGAGACATATTCTCTCCATGACTTTCGTTTGGAAGCTCGGATTGTTCGCCGAGCTTTAGCTCTAAAAACTTTTACGTCGTTGAGCTTTTCTGAAGTGGGATTTTTGCAGAACTTATTTAGAGCCTGTTTACGCTTTTTAATAGCTTCTTTACAGTCATTATTAAACCAAGGCTTGCTTTTCTTAGTATTTGTGGAGGTCTTTGGAATGCATTGTTCTGATATGTTAATAAGTGTATCTGTGAAATCAGAAACAATGTCGGATGATTCATTAAAATGATCAATTGATAACTCTTCTTCACATAAATTATGGAATAATTCCCAGTCGGCTTTATTCATTTTCCATTTCTGGTTACAGTCCTCATCTGGTTCGTTTACGCTCTCAATTATAACAGGGAAGTGATCACTTCCGCACTGATCATCATGAACAGACCAGTCATAGTCCAAGAAGAGAGATGGGTGACACAAAGAGAGATCTAAAGAAGACAAATGACCTGTCGCTGGGTGAAGGTAAGTATAAGATTTATCATTCATCAAGCAAAGATCGCTCTTTGCAATAAAATCTTCAACAAGTGCTCCTCTGTTATTGATATCTTTACAGCCCCATAGAATATTGTGACCATTGAAGTCGCCAACTAAAAGATATGGGGATGGAAGCTGACTCAGCAATGAGTCAAGATGTTCGGGCTTTAAAGAAAATGAGGGTGGAATATATAAAGAGCATATTGTAGTTTCTTTATCCAGAGAAACCGATACTGCTACAGCTTGTAGGTCTGTTTTTAATTTGATCTCTCATTGTGGTAAACATGATTTAACAAGAATTGAACTGCCACCAGATGGTTTGTTACCATCAGAATAGATATACAGTAGAACTTCGATGGCTCGAACACCGATGGCTCGTTTACCATGGATATGTCGAACCCATTCTTGAGCCCCTAGCGAAATCCTCTGCATAAGAAATAGTGGGGGATAATTAAGGATATTTTAGTCTTTTATCTTGCAAATGTATGCTGTGTGTACTCATTAGAACCGCCTCGATGAGGCGATTCTAATGAGTACATACAACATACATTTATAATACAGAACACTGAAAAGATATCCACAATTATCTCCATTAAGTCTCCTGGTATGGCACTAATAGTAACCTTCTTTGGCTCGAACTACCGCTGTCTCGAACAAATTTTCATGGTCCCAAAGAGATTCGAGCCATCGAAGTTCGACTGTAGTTGTATGTATTGAAACCCCTGACAATAATGTTGTCATCAGTTTTTAAAAAGGTTTCTTGCAAACAAAAAACCGATGGGTTTAATAACGAAATAAGTAATAAGAGTTCATTATAATTTGATTTAAGACCTCGACAATTCCATTGTATTATTTTGTGTTTTAAATCCATTTTATGAAGAGATTAAGACTAGAAACTATATTGGAGCTGCAATTGGTGATATAGATCTGCTACCACCAGCTCGTGGTGTTGCTGACCTCGATCTATTATTGCCGCTTGGTGATGATGGAGTTTCAAACTCCATATCACTGTCACTCAAAGATCCGAATCTGTTCTGGAATTTTATATTGTCTCTTTCCATTTTACGTTGTCTGTCTGTTTGTTTTTGAGACAAGTGTTGTTTCTTCGGATCTTCTGATCCCTTATTAGTTCGACCTAAGTCGAGTTTCTCTTTTGCATGCGGCGCTGGCTTCGGTACGGTCGCTGTCGACCGATCCGAAGCAACCTGGATTGCGCCATTTGATAAACTGGTTGATTTTTGTGGTGCTGGAGTGGATTTACTCCACGCACCAGATTTTTTCAGTTCAGCTATGTATGATTCAGCAGTCTGTGTTTCGGAGCTGGAAACTTTTACACCAGCACCCTTTGTGATGCTGGCGTAACTGGTGGTTGGTGTTGTGTATCGCTCATCAACAATTTTCCGCGCTTCTGGGAATGTTATCCCCCTTTGGTATTTGACAGTGAGTATTTCTTTTTCTTTTTTCCATGCCGGACAATCTCGAGAGAAAACAGCATGCTTGCCACCACAATTGACGCATTTGGGTTCATTTTTGCAGTTTTGATGGTTATCGACATGTTTTTCCTCACCACAGTTTGGACAGAGTTGTTTCTTCTGACATCTGCTTTCGTGGTGACCAAAAACCTGACAATGATAACATCTGAGAGGGTTTGGTATATACACCTCTACGTTAACAGATAGATATGCAACTTTTATTTTCTTGGGCAGAACTGGTGTATTAAATGTCAACACGTAGGTACTTGTTGGCTTTAATACACCACTTCTACGAACTTGGATGTTACGTACACCAATGACGCCTTCATCTCTTAAATTCTCAACAATCTCGGCATCGTTGCACGGACGTAGCTCTGGGCTGCGGATGACACCTTTACATGAATTGAGTGTTTTGTGCAACGATACTTTGACGTTGAGATCAAAGAGCTTTGTGGTACCAAGCAGGTTTTTGACCTGCTGCTCTCTCTCGACTTCCAAGAGGAGATCACCTGACTTCAGTTTTTTTATACTTTTTGGATGTCCGGCAATGGACACTAAACTCTTTTCGATAACAAAGGGTGATAAATCTGACACCGTACGTGTATCATCACGTGATGTCATCACCAAGAAGCGTGGAAAAGTGTTGAGCTTTGGAGTTTCAACTTGCTGACTTGACTGCTGACTTGACTGCTGACTTGACTTCTGACTGGGTTCATCCGTTTCGGATGAATCCTCGTCTTTTTTACGTTTAGCTGCGTTGCGGTTATGTTTTTTTCCATGAGGCATAAGGAAAAAATTCTAGTTTCGTCCCAAGTGCTCTCCGCCCTCCGTGGAGCCCTACAAGGGAACACCATAATGGAGTGGTTAATCAACTCGCAGGTGTTAGAGATACACGTGAGATATACTCGCATAAACAAAATGCCTACACGATTGATCCGTTTAGCCACCGCCTTCTAGAGATAAAAAGACAGAAAAGGGTAAGGTAAATGGGCATATGGTTGGTATCAGGAAAGATACAAAAAGAGTTGAAGAGAAAGCAAAGCGGTATCTCTAGGGCTCGGCGCGACCAGCCGATTGACCGTGCCGGACCGCACGGCCACCCGTCTACACCGAAAAGCCAGGCCAAAGAGGCGTGTTGGGTACCTGAAGCACCGCCACCTCAGGTAACCCTCAACCTCCAGGATCCCTTCTTCCGGCTTACAGGACGCCACCCACGGCAAACGGGTGGTACTTCCTTTAGCTCTTCCCAGTGGGCACAAAGACCACAGCGGCAATGTGCCCAGTGGGAATTGAGCCCCCAGGGCCACGGCAAGGCAGGAAGTCTAATACCTGGGGGCCAAAGTCCTGGAAAACGGTCCGAAAAAATCCGGTAAGAGAGTCAGAAAAAATCATTTTGCTATCGGGACCTATAGTCTATAAATATAAAAGTCAGAACAAACCTTTTTAATATTGGGACCAGGCAAACACCCAGTGAAATTGGGTTTTCCAGCTGGTAAGTCTAAACTTTGAAATATTACAAAAAATATGGATAAAACTCGAAATTTCGAGATAAGTTGAGTGTGTGAATTCGGGTTTAACGTCGCTTTCAACAATTTTTCAGTCATATCACGACGGTGTCTGGTTGCGACAGGGAGCTCAATGCTCACTTTTATAGTGCTGCCTCACTGAAGTATCATGTCCCAGACACATTACATGATACCACACCCAGTCACATTATCCTGACACTGGATCGACCAGTCCTAGCTCTACCCCGTAAATCTGAGTGCCAAACGAGGAGCAGCTAGTACCATTTTTAACGACTTTGGTATGTCGCGGCCCGGGATCGAACCCGTGACCTCCCGTTCCCCGGAGCGGACACTCTACCAACTGAGCTATTGGGGCCGGTCGAGATAAGTTGAATTTCGAGTTAGTAAGTCGGAATTTCGGACTAGTAAGTCCAAGTTATGCGTTACTAAGTCGAAATTTGAAATTAGTAAGTTGGAATTGCGAGATAATAAATCGCAATTTAGAGATAGTAACCCGAAATTTAGAGATGTAAGAAAAATTAAGTCGAAATTTAGAGATACTAAATCAAAATTTCGAGTTACTTTGTCGAAATTTCAAGATAATTAAACAAAAGTTTTAGATATTAAATAATCTGAGATATTAAAAAAGAAAGTAGGATTATGAACATGAATTATTAAACCGTTGTGAGAGATAATTAAGCCTTGGTTGGATGGCTATGTTGTTCCTCAAATACAACACATACTGCTTTCATTAGCTTTCAAATAATAGACAGGCACATCAATGAAATTAGTGCCCAGAGTTCTCCGATCTCCGCTGGTCTGAAATATATACTTTTCCAAACATGCCTGCTGAAGGAAAAACCTAAATATTTGAACAGTTGGCAGTTCATTAAAGATAATATACCTGCATTATGACAATGTCTTTTCTAGCCTTGCTGCATACTACCTGCAAGAAGTGTTAACCAAGGAGGCAGTAGCTGCAGTTTTCGAGGCCTATACAGAACAGCCATTTGAAGTTGCAGATGAAGAGTGCAGGGTCACTGAAGGTTATTCATTGACATTGGCAGCAAAGAAAGGATCTGAATTATGTAAGTCGAGTGTAATTTTCGTCTTAGAAAGTACATACCATAGAACTTCTTACATAATTAGGAGGTTAAATCGCATTATTTAATTCAAAAAAGGGATTTTTGCCCTAGTAGTGGCTTGTGTAGACCAATTAAACCAAAAACATCTACTTAAGAACATAAATAAAATATCTGTTGACTAACTCTGAACATTACGCATTTTCCACTTTACAGTATGGTTTATAAAGATATCGTTTTTGCATATTTGCATGGGTTTTTGGACTATATTAAATCATGACTTCCAACTCTTCTTACAGAAAGATTCTTCAGTTTTTCATAACGACCGCTCGAATACTGCTGGAGCTGGAAATATTACTATTTTCTAGTCAAGTGCAACAGCCAACTTAATCACTGATATAAAGTTCTGTTATACAGGTGCTTGTTGCAACCACATCAGAAGCTCTCAAAGTCTTTCATCTCTGACCAATTTTGGCTTCAAAGGGCAGCCACTGTACTTAACTGGTTCCGCTGTTATCATACGTATTATGACAACAGGCACAGGTTATTGTCTCGTTGGATTTGATTAGATTATCGATTATTTGAATCAACCAATCAGCTGTAGCGTAACATGATTTTAAACAATAGACCTTACATTGTCTCTATGGAACCAAATCTATGGATAATTTTCAATAAACGGAATTTATTCCATAGCCAAGCTATGGGATAATTTTCGTTTTTGACAATTAATCCATGGTTCCATTTATAGCATGTGTACATGCAGTTGTGTCAATGGATTTGAATTTATATTGTGAAAAAAAAAAAATCTTTCGTTGAGGCGAGAGAATTTTCAGAATTCTGAATTACAGTGTTTTTGGTAATGACGATGAAAATTTGGTTTTGTCTCCATTAAGTTAACATACCTATGCAACATAATGCTATCTGTCATAGCTCTACGAATGGCATTTATCTGATTACATTTTTTTTCTTATTTGTGCTCCTAACACACATTTTGGATGATCCTTAGAACCAGTTCATTTAGGCGGTTCCAGCGAGTACCCACAATCTCTGATTTTTGGGAAGTAAGAAAATTCTATATACCCCTGCAAATGCCACTTCGATATAAAGTGGGGTTTGCCAGAGTGTTCATTACACGGGATTTGTTAACATGATCTCAGTGAAATAAACTGATCTATTGTTAGAGGAACAAATAAGACGAGGTAATGGTTCCATCAAAACATACGTTAAAGGTACTTGTTCGAAGAGCCTCTCTGAGGCGGTTCAAATGAGTGGCCTCAACATATGTTTTTGCAGATACCTAGTTCTAATGAGTACCGTATTTACCCTATATATTCAGATACTTTTAAATGAGCATTAATTTTTCATATATAGTTAATTAGGCATTTTAGCGGGAAAGACTTTTACTAAATGGCAAAAAGTGCAGATCCTGATCGGGGTCTACACTGTTTGCTCAGGCTTTTTTTTATTGCTTTTTGGTGTCCGAGTATTTAGGATAAATACGGTAGCCTCAAAGTTTCTGTGGGTACTTCTTAGAATTGCCTCGGTGAGGCTGTTCTAATAAGTACCCCCTCTTATCTATTCCTCTGGGCCAATACGTCACTGTTCATTTCAGTGGAAGTTATTATTTGTAATTTTAAATTTTTATATCCTGTCCGCAAATTGAGACAAAAGAAATTTTCATGATTACAACCAAAACTCTGTAAATTCTCAATATTTTCTCTGCACAGATTTTTTCTTTCACAATAGAAATTCAAATCCATGTTCACTGTATTAAAGCTAAACTCAGACTGAAAACACAATTACATAAATTTTGCTGCTATATTAAATGATGTTAGCTGAGTAAACAAGTCAATATCCAATAAGCTCAGTTAATCTGAAATGTACATGATATGTAAATGAGGGTGGAAACAGCAATCTAATTTTGGATTCTTTTGTCTGGTTGTATTAGGAAATTGTCTAGACAGTGCAAATGTAATAACCTGAATGACCCAGGTGTTCAGTTGCACTTTTAACCTTTGTGGCTCTGTTTATATTGAAAAAAATGATACACTTAGAAAAGGAAAAAGAAAGAAAAAATGTAAAAAAAAATAAAATTAATAAATGGTCTAAATTGTTTAAATTACATAAACCATAATTATTGTCTCGTTTTGGGGCGTATTTTAAATTATGCCATAGGTTGGAGACCTTTCACTGTCTGACCCCAACTGGGCTTCGCCTCGTTTGGGGTCAGACAAAACAAGGTCACCAAGCTATGGTCTAATTTAAAATACACCCAAAAACTCGACAATACTCATGGTTTATATATAACTTAAATATTGGAAAATAATAAATCAATATTTATAACTTTGCTAAAGACCAATTTATAGTCAAACAAATCTTTCTTTCTCCCAAATATGATGTTTTACATAATTTTATTTTACAAATATTTGAAATATTTACAAGTCTTGGGGAAAGCTCGTCTCACGGGCAAATATCTGCGCGTTTTCATTAGCCTGTACCGAACCCTATATACAGATAGGGTGAGAGAACCAATTTACCGCTGTACCATTTTCGTTGCTTCAAAGATGGTCCATTTAGACTTCAAAAAGTACACTGTTACATCAGCTGTCAAATTTGATTGATTTTCTCAAACGGATAAGGTCAGTTTACATTTATTATAGTCCCACTTTGAAAAAGTGGGGCTATATTGGATTTGCCATGTCCTTCTGTCATTCCGTAATTCCTTGACTGCATATGAATAATACACTTTGCTTAATAAATTATGTGTTTGTGGTTCTACTTCAATGAAACTTATAACACACTTGGTCCCTAAGGTAAGGTAGTTGTGATAACAAAATAGGGACCAAGGGCCCATAACTCATGGAATAATGTCCATTTGTATAGTTTCCAATTTATGTATCTTTGACCATTAATGAAAATTTTCGTTACAGTTTTCTAAGGAACTAAGAAAGACAGAAAGTCGATACTTTGTACAAACGCGGACAATGGGTAGATGTACGGAGCTTACCAAAATATATATTGATAAATTGATAAATGAAAAAGTTTGCTCAAGAACTAAAAAGGCTAGAAAGCTGAAACTTTTTGCAAACATGGACAATTTGTGGATGTACAGAGCATACCAAAAAAAAAGGGCCAAGGGCACATAACTCCTTGAGTTATTTCCCTTGATAGGTTTTTTGACAAATGAAAAAAGTTTGGACAGTTTTCTCAGGCACTAAAAAAGCTATAAAGCTGAAACCTCGTGCAAACATGGACAAAGGGTGGATGTACGGAGCTTACCAAAAAAAAAAAGGCCAATGGCACATAACTCCTTAAGTTATTCCCCTTTGTAGGTTTTTACCTTCCGTCAACAAATATGGCAGCCGTGGTCGACTTCGCGCTTGCCCTCCCAAATTTAGCTGTTGCGATCTTGTTATCGCATTTCCTCCGAGACCACTGGTCGGATTTTTTTAAACTTATCTGGAATGTTCAAACATGCAAACACAGACAATTGGTGGATGTACGGAGCGTACCAAAATAAGGTCCAAGGGCACATAACTCCTTGAGTCATTTCCCTTGATAGCCTTTTTTTTTGATAAATGAAAGAAAAATTTCGTCAGTTTTCTCAAGAACTAAAAAGGTTTAAAAGCTGAAACTTTGTACAAATGTGCACAATGGATTGTGTACATAGCTTACCAAAATAAGGGTCCAGGACATATAACTCTTTGTTATTTCCCTTCATATTTTTTTTATGAAATGAAAAATGTTTTGTTACTGATTTCTCAGGAACATAAAAGGGTAGACTGCTGAAACTTTGTACAAACATGCACAATGGGTGGATGCATGTAGCTTACCAAAACGATCACCAAGGGCCAATAACTCTTGGAGTAATCTTCCTTGATAGTTTTTTTTCAATGAATGAAAAAGTTTTTTCAAAGTTTTTTCTGAAGCTATGAAAGCTAGAGAGCTTAAATTTTGTACACAAATGGACAATGGGTACAGAGCTTACCAAAATAAGATCCAAGGGTGCAAAGCTCATGGTGTTATTCCCCTTGGTAGGTATTTTTTCCATCAATGAAAAATTTTTGTCACAGTTTTCTAGGGAACTAAGAAAGCTAGAAAGCTGAAATTGTTTAGAAACATGCACAATGGATATATGTACAGATTTTACCAAAATAAGGACCAAGGGCCTATAACTCTTGAAGTTCTCATCCTTTATATGTTTTTTTTATTCAATAAAGGAAATATTTGTTGTCACAATTTTCTTGGGAACTGTATTAAGAAACTTTCTTTTCTGATAGCACTACAGTGGGGCTATAGTCAGTTCCTCTGACAGCTCTAGTGTTGGTCAGGAGGTAGAGGACAGTTCCTTTCATCTTACAAAGGATCAGCTTTTCGGATCCCTTAGAAAGCAGGCTGTTGCATTTGTAAGGAAAATAGTAGTAACTTGTCTTCATCATACAGTAAGGGTGTACTGGTGCCAGTAGCAAATAATAATGGTTGGGGCAGTCATAGGGCATTTTGGATTACTGGTGTTAACGTAATGGCCATATTTTACGAAATTTCATTACGCAACTCAGCTACAAAATTCTTGGAATAGTTTACATTTACAACACACGAGTATCATTCATGATACGAAAGGAAATTCGCAATATGTTTTACACATTTAAATTCATGACATGTCTCTCATTAGTTGCACTCTTGTGACCTATAAGTCAATTTTTTGGTATTTCAATTTTTTTGTTAGGTGAATGGTTGCTCATGTATTTGGTACATAATGTGCTGTCACACTTAAAATGCAATTGGTAGTGTTATTATTTATGTTATGCCTTAAGTGATATGCTGTCAGTCTTATGTCAATAAAGTAGAAGTAAAACAAAGATCAGGAATTGATACAATTAACTTACTCCACCCACAAAAGACACCAAAGGGAAAGAAATACAAACATTAAGCGACCAGACCATAATGGAAACCTAAACAAAGGAAGGCCATAAGGACAGTTACTTTCCCACAAAATGGCCATATGGTCATCCGAAACTAAAAGACACAAGTGATACACACAGTAAGTAACAAACAACAACATAAAATAAATCGCCACAGAAGAGCCGCCTTGGAACGGTCAGTGGAAGATTTCCACTGGGGGGCTTAAATCGATTTTACGTGGCCACAATCCTCGCCCTTACTTCCGTCGCGATTTAGACAAATAATTTGTTCAGTCCGCATGAAGGCCTCCTAACTCATCAGTGCAACATCTCCGTGAACACAAAAATCAAAGAACCACAGAGGTGAGACAACGGTGAGGACTCGACAGCAAGAAACCACTGAAATGCTGGAGCAAAAGAAAACCAACAGTTAGACTCCGATGAGCCCGACCAGAGAATAAATACAGAAATTACTTAATTGTTTTCATAAATATTGCCATCTTTTATTACAGGTAGGGAAAAGAAGGAAATGTGGGGTTAAATGGCCTCGATCAGAATCCGATTCAGAATCTTTAACAGTAGACTTGTACGTAGACATTTCACATGGACCTTTGACCGACATAGTCCCTAGACCTTACATGGGTAGTGAATCTGTAGATAAAGTAATCAGCGCCTTCCTCAGAGGTCAGAAGAGAAGCAGGGAGAACATTCCAATATGATATTGTCCTATACATGAAACTGAATTTGTAAATGGTAGTCTAAGTGCCAATAATTTTAGGGCCTGTGCACAGTTCTTTTCCGGAGTGTTGTCTTGGAAGGGGGAGAACCAAAGGTCACCTATGGGTATACTGGCTAGCGGTTGACCTTTATATTAAAGTATAAGTTTAATTTGTTTCACAGTGTTAGAGACTCCCATTTGAATTGTCCAGAATATCAGTTATACTCCCAGTTAAAAAAGAGTAATTTTCAGTAACAAAACCAGCTGTAAGTTTTTTAACTTTATCCAGTTCCTAATGGAAGTAAAAGTAGAAAGGTCAAACAATGTTTTTGCATATTCATGTTTTTTAGCTTTACTGTAGGTAATTTAAAGCTTATCTCACATGGGGGCTCTCCGGCGTCCGTCCATCCGTCCTATCTGTAGACATTTTTTTGTTATTGCCTCTCCTCCGAGACCGTAACTTAGAATTTTTCCAAACTTGTTTAAGTATGTTGCCTAGTGGGTCTAGTTATGCACCTGCGATTTTGGTTCCGGTTCATCGACAAATATGGCCGCAGTCGTCGACTTAATCCCTACCCTCTCAATTCCAGCTGTTGCGATCTTGTTATAGCATCTCCTCCAAGACCACTGGTTGGATTGTTTTGAAACTTGTCTGGAATGTTCCCCTAGTGGTCTAGTTGTATATATGCAATTTTGGTTCTGGTTCACAGACAAATGTCACAGAGTGAAATTATGGAAACTGGGGAGCGCTTGTGCTTTGGACTTTCTAGTCATTTCCAGTAATTTCCCCCTAATGATAGTCATTTTGATACTTCATAAACTCATCTTTTTCATATATCATTAAGCATTTAAGCATGTCATCATCATTAGCGCATATCTACTTCCGTGTCCTTATGTAAGCTTCGCGCGTTTATCACGTCACTGGTTAACACCGCATGCGCACTTTCTTACACACGCCTTTGTCAGTCTAACTTTGTCTCTGGCGGAGGTAGGTCTTACGACCACCTCAAAGGACACCTATTTTATATATTCCTTATTGCTAAGGATATTTATTATATTTATCAGGTATGCGTTTACTTTATTTCATTATCATGTTGAACATTTGTAAATTATCATAATTGTCATTATTTCATGAATATTCATATTGTTGCTATTGCCTTCTCGGCCTCGGTCAGTCTAACTTTGTCTCTGGCGGAGGTAGGTCTTACGACCACCTCAAAGGACACCTATTTTATATATTCCTTATTGCTAAGGATATTTATTATATTTATCAGATGACGAGGTCGAGAAGGAGAAGGTTTCATCCACTAAACATGAAATCAGCAAACGGAGTTGTCGTCTAATTGAACCCCGAACCCCCTCGAGATAGTGGGACAGGACCAGCTGTGGTCGTTTCATCAACATCATGTGACCCATCATCAACATCCATCATCCAATCACCGTGGCCACAGCCGATCTAATAAAACAACCCGCGACACTGGCGCCCAACGTGACACAAACCTACCAAGAGACAGATTGCTCTTGAGGAGACAGAATGTCAGAAAATCTTGAAGGATTGGGACAGTCTATTTTTCAAAGACGAGGTACTTTACCGTCGTCACTCTTTACATGGCACCTCTGTAAACCAGCTGGTATTGCCTGAGGTTTTCCGGGAGATAGCACTTAATGGTCTGCTTGATGAGGCCGGCCATCAAGGCAGAGACCGCACTATGTCCCTGGTAAAATCTCGGTTTTACTGGCCTGGGATGGATGGTGACATTGAAAAGAAAGTCAGAAACTGTCCCAGATGCATCCGAAGAAAGTCTCGAGAGCGGGCTCCAGCAAAACTTGTGACTGTAGAGTCCACTTATCCCATGGACTTGGTATGCATGGATTTTCTGTCTCTTGAGACATCAGCGGGTGGTTACGAAAACATCTTGGTAATTACAGACCATTTCACCCGCTATGCTCAGGCCATACCAACCAAGAACCAAACGGCCAAGACAACCGCTAAAGTTCTCTTCGAAAACTTCATCTGTCACTATGGGTTTCCATCCCGTTTACATAGTGACCAGGGCCGCAATTTTGAGAGCCAGGTTATTAAAGAGCTGTGTTCCATTGCTAACGTTGACAAGTCTAGGACTACACCCTACCATCCCATGGGGAATGGAATGCCTGAGCGCTTTAACCAGACTCTGCTCAATATGTTGGGTACTTTAGAGGATGACCAGAAGTCTAACTGGAAGTCCTACGTTGCGCCCTTGGTTCATGCCTACAACTCAACCCGTCATGAGACCACTGGATTTTCCCCGCATTATTTAATGTTTGGGCGACACCCTAGACTGGCGGTTGATGCCTTTCTAGGCATAAATCCAGAGAGTAGGCATGCTAACCAGACAAAGTTTGCAGCCGATCTGAAAAAGAGGCTCGACTTTGCCTATAAGACAGCTACCAAGGAGGCCCGTCGCCAGGGCAGAAGGCATAAGGAAACTTATGACCTCAAAGCTCGGGATGCCCAGCTTTTGCCCGGTGACCGGGTACTGGTGCGCAACGTCGGACTGAGGGGAAAGTGCAAGCTGGCAGATAAATGGGAGAAAGAAGTGTACTTGTTTGTTGAACAGCCAAATACAGAGGTTCCTGTGTACGTTGTCAAACGTGAACATGGGAGGAGCATCCGAAGGATGCTGCACAGGAATCTCCTTCTTCCATTCATGGCCCTTCCAGCATCCAAACAACGCTCCCCGGATACAGATATATCACCAAATAGCAGTTCTCAACCGTCACCGGTTAAGGGTACAACTGCCGGTGATATCAATGTTCCGGGTGGAGCGGCAGGTAGTGCAGCCTCACCTGCACCAGACTCTGCAGTTCCAGATAGTGCGAACATGCTGGATGCACCGGTATCCCCTAGTGTGGTGATACCTCCAGAGAGATCGTCATTGAATCCTTTGGCGAAACCCTTCAGTCCTGCTCCGGGGTCTCAACCAGAATTGCGACCACAAATACGTCCAACAAGGCATAGGCAGAGACCAAGGTGGCAGACAGGAGGGGACTGGTTATTTTAAATTTTCGAATTTTTTTAACTGAATTAACAGCTGACATGGTTTCCTGGTTTCCTGTGTGTGTTTTAACTATTTTAATTGAAATGTCGAGACGACATTTTTTCACAGAGGGGGAGGGGAGCGTGTGACAATTACGCTAAATATATTCTGGAGAGAGGCTTCGAAACAAAAAGTTTTCATTTAAACGGGTTGCTGGGTTGCAGTCGAGTGACGATGCATGGCTTGTCATGGCGTCTCTGGAGAGCTTGTATGTTGTCAGAGTGCTCTTGGCACGTGCCGCACTGGAATGCAATTCTGCTGACCCTTTGTTTTTCTTTCTTAAATTCGTCTTCTGCTGGGTTGCAGTTGGTTGACGGTGCATGATTTATCATGGCGTCTCTAGAGAGCCTGTGTGTTGTTAGAGTGCCGTTGATACGTGGTGCACTTGACTGCAAACTGGTAAGAAAGTTCTAAAAAAAAAAAAAAAAATTCGCCTTGACATGATTTCGCGCTTGCTTGGACATGGGTTGGTTACAACCTAGGTGGGGGCTATCCCAATCAGACCGTGGCCGGTTCGTGCTTCTGACTTGTGCTTTCGTGGAAGGGTGAATAATTTCGTAAGAATTGAATAGTTCTGTTATATTTCCTCTCTCCAGTCCAGCGCGTAAATAATGTATTTTTATATGACACTTCCATTTTGGCTGTGTTTTAGGATAAGCAATCTTAGCCTGGTTTTAATGTTTGGCCGTTTGAAGCTAAACCAGTAAGGAGTGTCCTATTACGCGCTATCAAAAAAAGATTTTTTGTCTAAGTTCTGTATATAAAGTTTTATCTTTTGCGCTGTGCATACTGTGCAGCATTTATGACAGCGCATTTTGATAAGGGTTTACCTGGCAAAGTGTTAGGTATGATTAACTTCACTTGCTGATAAGATTCGAAGCCATATCTTTGTGTTCTTAGTTATTTTTCAGATTTTGTGTTAATAACATACAGATCTGGCAAATTTATTTATAAGGCAAGGTGTAGTTAAAGAAATCTTTAAATCATGAGAGTTAGTTTATTTTAGTAATTTAAATGTCGGGACGACATTTCCCGAAGAGGGGGAGAATGTCACAGAGTGAAATTATGGAAACTGGGGAGCGCTTGTGCTTTGGACTTTCTAGTCATTTCCAGTAATTTCCCCCTAATGATAGTCATTTTGATACTTCATAAACTCAACTTTTTCATATATCATTAAGCATTTAAGCATGTCATCATCATTAGCGCATATCTACTTCCGTGTCCTTATGTAAGCTTCGCGCGTTTATCACGTCACTGGTTAACACCGCATGCGCACTTTCTTACACACGCCTTTGTCAGTCTAACTTTGTCTCTGGCGGAGGTAGGTCTTACGACCACCTCAAAGGACACCTATTTTATATATTCCTTATTGCTAAGGATATTTATTATATTTATCAGGTATGCGTTTACTTTATTTCATTATCATGTTGAACATTTGTAAATTATCATAATTGTCATTATTTCATGAATATTCATATTGTTGCTATTGCCTTCTCGGCCTCGGTCAGTCTAACTTTGTCTCTGGCGGAGGTAGGTCTTACGACCACCTCAAAGGACACCTATTTTATATATTCCTTATTGCTAAGGATATTTATTATATTTATCAGATGACGAGGTCGAGAAGGAGAAGGTTTCATCCACTAAACATGAAATCAGCAAACGGAGTTGTCGTCTAATTGAACCCCGAACCCCCTCGAGATAGTGGGACAGGACCAGCTGTGGTCGTTTCATCAACATCATGTGACCCATCATCAACATCCATCATCCAATCACCGTGGCCACAGCCGATCTAATAAAACAACCCGCGACACAAACATGGCCGCCATTGGCCATCTTGAAGTTTTCTCAGTTATCGCATCTCTTCCGTAACCAGTGGCGGAATTCGGTCGAAATCTTGCATAATCATTCCTTACAACTCCTAGATGTGTCTCCCAGAAAAACATTCTGGTGGACTGAACAATATGGCCGAACGGCAGCCATCTCTGTTCTCGGGCTTTCCCCTTTACTTTACATTGTGACAATCTTATCGCATCTCCTCCTAGACCCTAAGCTGAAACTTTAAGAATTTTGATTTGAACAATTGCCCTATGGGTCTAGTTGTGCACCTGCGATTTTGGTTCTCGTCGGTAGACAAATATGGCTGCCGTGGACTTACATAGGTTTCTTGAACGGAACTCTTGGGTCATGGGTTCAAATCGCTACTGATTTTGTTTGAAATTGTTATATTATTTACTTTTCCTATTTTGGTCTTGGTGTTTTCCTATTTACTTTACATTGTGACAGTTTTGTTATTGCATCTCCTCTTAGACCGTTTGCTTGAACTTTTCGAAATTTGTTTTAAAACAGTTTCTATAAAGGTCTAGTTGTGCACCTGTGATTTTGGCTCCAGGCGGTTGACAAATATGGCTGCTGTGAGCCTAACTTGTGTGATAGAAATTTCTTTCAATACTATGAAGTTTGTTTACTATAGCATTAATAATTGTTATCTCCCTTGTAATAGCATTGATAATTGTTACCCCCCTTGTAATTGAATAACAAATTGTTTCTAAAAACAAAGTGTGTTCATTTTTTTATAGAATATCCTTTTAAATTTAATAGAATTAAATATTTCTTCTTTGGATTGCTTTAAGTTGTCATTGAAGCTTTAATGTGTTTGTAAAACAAGATTGGGAATATATGAATAATCTGAAAAGTCTTAAAATGTGTACCATTTGAAAAAACATGGTTCCCACGGGCTCTGGAAACAATGGAATACATGGAAAGTGGCTGAAAAAAAATCCCATGTATGGAAAAATCCAAATACAATTTTTCTCACTTGCTTCGCTTCCTCAATTATTTTAAAGGATCTATTTAGAAATGTTGAATTGATGATCTCTCCTTCTTCATAAATCTCTAGATTTTTATAAGAGAATAATTTTTTTCACAATAATAATCAGTTTGATGATGATGATTTCGTGTTTAACGACGCGTCAACCCTCTTTGTGGGTCATAAGCGTCAAACGGTTAATGTTAAACGGCAAGAATA
This sequence comes from Lucinisca nassula, assembly GCA_963580285.1. Taxonomy (NCBI): domain Eukaryota; kingdom Metazoa; phylum Mollusca; class Bivalvia; order Lucinida; family Lucinidae; genus Lucinisca; species Lucinisca nassula. The sequence continues at coordinate 84,361,135 of OY757020.1, read as the reverse complement.
ATTATGATGATATTAAAAGTAAAAAGTCAGAATGATAATGTATAAAAATCTGAAACAGTTAAATCTTATGAAAAAGACCAATTTCTTTTAAGAATAAAATAATGTTATCAACAGGTACATCTCGAAACAGTTGTTGCAAAGTGTCAGCTTTAAAATATAAAATACGTGAGGGTGAAAAGTCAACACAGTCAATTAAGATATGTTTCACAGTGAATGGCTGATCACAACCTACACAAGAAGGCTGATCATCACCATTAAAAATATAAGAATGAGTAACTCTAGTATGGCCGATGCGCAGTCGTGTTAATACTACGTCCTCTTTTCTGGAAAACTGTGGAGGAGAGCATTTTGTACTAACGACAGGTTTAATGGCATGGAGTTTGTTATTTATTGCACGGTCCCATTCGCCTTGCCATTCCGACAAGATGTATCTGTTGATAAATGGTTTAAAATTATTAAAAGGAATTTTAAAAACAGATGGATCAAGATTGAGCGATTCCTTTGCTTTCTTGTCAGCATATTCATTTCCGACAATGCCAATATGGCTCGGAAGCCAACAAAACAAGATTTGGTGTGTTTTAGAAATTTCATGATGTTTTTCGATCAATTTTGAATTTGAGGATTTTTAGATGAAGAATGGTCTAAAGCCTTAAGCACAGAAAGTGAATCAGAAAATATAATTGCTTTTTGAATTGTTGAAGAACTGATAAAATCTAAAGCTAGGTCTATTGCTTTGGCTTCAGCTGTAAAAATAGATGAACCATCTGGAAGGCGCATGGTTTTGTGCGTATCGTTAGAAACATACGCACAACCAACTTTATCTCCTTCTTTGGAACCAACAGTATAGACTTGCTGGTAATCATTGTAACGTGACTGCAGTACCTGAAAGTTTTGTTTGAGAAGTATTGGATTTGATTCGGATTTTTTGCCATCATGTAAGTCCAACAGAATAGAAGGTTTTTTAATACACCAAGATGGAACTTCGGCCGTTTCATGTTTTTGATGATGATGATGATTTCGTGTTTAACGACGCGTCAACCCTCTTGGTGGGTCATAAGCGTCAGTCGGTTAATGGTTAAACGGCATGAATAATTATGACGATATTAAAAGTAAAAAGTCAGAATGATAATGTATAAAAATCTGAAACAGTTAAATCTTATGAAAAAGACCAATTTCTTTTAAGAATAAAATAATGTTATCAACAGGTACATCTCGAAACAGTTGTTGCAAAGTGTCAGCTTTGAAATATAAAATACGTGAGGGTGAAAAGTCAACACAGTCAGTTAAGATATGTTTCACAGTGAATGGCTGATCACAACCTACACAAGAAGGTTGATCATCACCATTAAAAATATAAGAATGAGTAACTCTAGTATGGCCGATGCGCAGTCGTGTTAATACTACGTCCTCTTTTCTGGAAAACTGTGGAGGAGAGCATTTTGTACTAACGACAGGTTTAATGGCATGGAGTTTGTTATTTATTGCACGGTCCCATTCGCCTTGCCATTCCGACAAGATGTATCGGTTGATAAATGGTTTAAAATTATCAAAAGGAATTTTAAAAACAGATGGATCAAGATTGAGCGATTCCTTTGCTTTCTTGTCAGCATATTCATTGCCGACAATGCCGATATGGCTCGGAAGCCAACAAAACAAAATTTGATGTGTTTGAGAAATTTCATGATGTTTTTCGATCAATTTTTGAATTTGAGGATTTTTAGATGATGAATGGTCTAAAGCCTTAAGCACAGAAAGTGAATCAGAAAATATAATTGCTTTTTGAATTGTTGAAGAACTGATAAAATCTAAAGCTAGGTCTATTGCTTTGGCTTCAGCTGTAAAAATAGATGAACCATCTGGAAGGCGCATAGTTTTGTGCGTATCTTTAGAAACATACGCACAGCCAACTTTATCTCCTTCTTTGGAACCATCAGTATAGACTTGCTGGTAATCATTGTAACGTGACTGCAGTACCTGAAAGTTTTGTTTGAGAAGTATTGGATTTGATTCGGATTTTTTTCCATCATGTAAGTCGAACAGAATAGAAGGTTGTTTAATACACCAAGATGGAACTTCGGCGGTTTCATGTTTTTGAATATTTTTAAGGTCGATACCTGAATTTTCCCGCAGTGGTAAAATACGTAATCCAAAAGGTTTGATTGCTGTGGGTTTTGTTTCATACTTATCTACAAATTGAGGTGGAAATGAAATTTTGGATGCCGGGTTAGATGGATTTGCAGCAAGTCTGATAGCATACTGAAGAGAAAGTTTCTCTCTGCGCGAGGTTAAAGATGGTTCACCTGCTTCTACATAAAGGCTTAATACGGGAGAAGTACGGAAGGCTCCCATGGCCAGACGAAGGCCTTGGTGATGGATAGTATCCAAGGATTTTAAATAGGACTTTCTGGCAGAACCATAAACAACAGACCCATATCTAATTTAGATCTTATTAAAGACCGGTAAAGATGTAATAAAGTATACCGATCTGCTCCCCAACTTGTATGAGCTAAAACTTTCAAAAGATTCAAAGCTTTTAAGCATTTCGCTTTAAGATATTTAATATGTGGAATAAAAGATAACTTTTGATCAAATATGACCCCAAGAAATTTGGCTTCTTCAACAACAGGAATTTGTGATCCGTATAAAAACAGGGAAGGATGTTCGTGTTTCTTCCGTAGTTTACAAAAATGAACACACTGCGTTTTCGACTTGGAGAACTTGAAACCATTTTTATCAGTCCATTCTTCTATTCTTTTTAAATTTTGTTGTAACTTTCGTTCAATTGTTTTCATATTTTTTGAACGGTAACATATACAAAAATCATCAACATACAATGAACAATCAGTTTTGTCGTCCAAACATTGTACAATATTGTTTATTTTGATGTTAAATAGCGTAGTTGAAAGAATACTACCCTGTGGGACACCCTGTTCTTGATCATAGAAATCTGACAGGGTAGACCCCACACGCACCTGAAACATGCGCTCCCCTAAAAAGCTTTCAATAAAACTGGGAAGTTTTCCTCTTAAGCCAATGTTATGTAGATCTTTCAATATTCCATAACGCCATGTTGTATCATATGCTTTCTCCAAGTCGAAAAAGACAGCTACTACGTGTTCTTTGTTAATAAAAGCATCTCGTATAAATGTTTCTAGTCTTATTAAATTGTCATTGGTACTACGTTCCGAACGAAAGCCCGATTGATATTCTGAAATGAGGTTGTTGGACTCTAAGTACCAGACTAATCTCTTGTTTATTATTCTCTCCAATGTCTTACACAAACAACTTGTCAAAGCTATCGGACGATAATTTGTAGGTTCTGCATGATCTTTCCCTGGTTTCGGAATTGGTACAACTGTAGCTACACGCCAGCTCTCAGGACAGACCCCCGTTTCCCAAATATTATTAAAGATATCTAAAAGTGTTGTAAGAGAACTTTTTGGCAGATGCTTAAGCATCTGATAATGAATTTCATCGGGGCCGGTTGCTGTATCATGTGATTTTTCAATGGCTTCAACGAGTTCGGATAAGTTAAAAGGTTTGTTGTATTCTTCGTGATTAAGGGATTTAAAGTTTAGATTTCTTTTCTCTTGGTCCTTTTTGAAATTTCTAAAAGTGTCAGAATAATTACGCGATGATGAATTTCTCAAGAATGAGTGCCCAAGAGTATCTGAAATATCTTTTTTTGTTGAAGCTATTGTGTCAAATTCAGTATTTAAATGTGTAAAACTAGAAGACTTTGTTTTTCCTGAAATTTTTCGTACCATATCCCAAACCTTTTTAATGGGGGTTTTATAGTTCAATTTGGAGACATATTCTCCCCATGACTTTCGTTTGGAAGCTCGGATTGTTCGCCGAGCTTTAGCTCTAAAAACTTTTACGTCGTTGAGCTTTTCTGAAGTGGGATTTTTGCAGAACTTATTTAGAGCCTGTTTACGCTTTTTAATAGCTTCTTTACAGTCATTATTAAACCAAGGCTTGCTTTTCTTAGTTTTTGTGGAGGTCTTTGGAATGCATTGTTCTGATATGTTAATAAGTGTATCTGTGAAATAAGAAACAATGTCGGAAGATTCATTAAAATGATCAATTGATAACTCTTCTTCACATAAATTATGGAATAATTCCCAGTCGGCTTTATTCATTTTCCATTTCTGGTTACAGTCCTCATCTGGTTCGTTTACGCTCTCAATTATAACAGGGAAGTGATCACTTCCGCACTGATCATCATGAACAGACCAGTCATAGTCCAAGAAGAGAGATGGGTGACACAAAGAGAGATCTAAAGAAGACAAATGACCTGTCGCAGGGTGAAGGTAAGTATAAGATTTATCATTCATCAAGCAAATATCGCTCTTTGCAATAAAATCTTCGACAAGTGCTCCTCTGTTATTGATATCTTTACAGCCCCATAGAATATTGTGACCATTGAAGTCGCCAACTAAAAGATATGGCGATGGAAGTTGACTCAGCAATGAGTCAAGATGTTCGGGCTTTAAAGAAAATGAGGGTGGGATATATAGAGAGCAAATTGTAGTTTCTTTATCCAGAGAAACCGATACTGCTACAGCTTGTAGGTCTGTTTTTAATTTGATCTCTCTTTGTGGTAAACATGATTTAACAAAAATTGAACTGCCACCAGATGGTTTGTTACCATCCGAATAGATATAATCATATATATTGAAACCTCTGACATCAATATTGTCATTAGTTTTTAAAAACGTTTCTTGCAAACAAAAAACCGATGGGTTTAATAACGAAATAAGTAATAAGAGTTCATTATAATTTGATTTAAGACCTCGACAATTCCATTGTATTATTTTGTGTTTTAAATCCATTTTTGGAGAGGTTAAGGCTAGAAACTATTTTGGAGCTGCAATTGGTGATATTGATCTGTTATTACTTCGTGGTGTTGTTGACCTCGATCTGTTACTTCGAGGTGATGGAGTATCATTGAACTCCATATCACTGTCACTCAAAGATCCGAATCTGTTCTGATATTTTATACTGTCTCTTTCCATTTTACGTTGTCTGTCTGTTTGTTTTTGAGATGTTTGTTGTTTTTGAAATTGTTGTTGTTTTTGTTGTTTTTTTTAAATCGTTTTTCATCATTTCCAAAGTACCGTTTTTCAATATTTTGTCTGATTTTTTTGTCTGGAATTGGCTGTGGTGGTGGTGCTTGAATGTTGGTATTGTTAGCTTGATCGTCAGTTTTGCTTTTTGTTTTTAATTTTTTTAAAGGTTCGAGAACAGGAATCGGATCCGTCTGAGTGACAGCATCTTCAACAGATACCTTTTTAACAGGTGCCTGTGCGATGCTGGCATAACTTACACCGGGAACATGGGTAGTGGACTCAACAATTTTCCGCGCTTCAGGGAACGAGATGTTTCTTGTAAATTTTACTGTTAATATTTCTTTTTCTTTGTGCCAAACGTGACATTCTTTAGAGTTGGCGCTGTGCTTTTCCCCACAGTTAACACAGTGGGGTTCATTCTTACAGTTTTGTTCTGTATGGTTGGCTGGCTGTCCACAGTTGGCACAGATAGGGTCTCTGGAACATCTATTTTCGTGATGCCCATATTTCTGGCACTCGTGGCAGCGCAACGGATTTGGAATGTAAATTTCAACGTCAACTCTAAAGTATGCCACTTTGATAGTTTTGGGCAATACTGGTGCGTTAAAAGTGAAAACAAAAGTGTTAGTGTCTACTAATTGTCCGTTTCGTTTTGTTTTGAATCGTTTAACAGCTGTAACTCCTTGAGATCTGGTGCCTTCGAGAATCTCCTCCTCGCTGGAGTTCCTCAAATCTGGGCAACGAATTACCCCTTTTGAGGAATTCAGCGAGGTATGAAGATACACTCTCACTGCTAAATTGTGAAAAGAACTTGTTCTCAGGAGATTCTCGGCATGACTTTTTTTGTTTACCTCAATGAGCAGCTGTTTCGATCTATATAATTTTTTAATGTTTTTGGGTTCTCCTGCAATTCCAGAAATAACTTTTTGGATGACAAAAGGCGAAAGTGACGTAATTGATTGGTTTTCTTCCTTACATTCTATGAGAATGAAGCGCGGGAAATGTTGAGTTGTAGTATTAATTGTAGTTGTTATGTCGTCGTTGTCCGTTATGTCAGCATCTGATGTATCTTGGGTCGATTTTTTTCTTTTATTATCTTTAACCATAATGAAAAGATAATGATTCGTCCTCCGTGCTCTCCGCCCACCGTGGAGCCCTACAAGGGAACACTTTTTGTGAGTGGATTTCCTACCTCAAGTGTTAGAGATACACAGAAGATATACTCGTACAATAAAAAAACTGCACGATTGGTCCGTTTAGCCGCCGCCTTCTAGAAATTGAAAGGTTGTGAAAAAAGACTTTATGAGCAAACGGTGGGTATTCAGGATGATACAAAAGACAAGGAAGAGAAAGTGAAAGGTATTCCTAGGGCTAGGCGCGACCAGCCGATTGATCGTGCCGGACCGCACGACCGCCCGTCTTACCGAAATCCAGGCCAAAGAGGCGTGTTGGGTAACTGAAGCACTGGACTCCAGTTAACCCTCAACCCCCAGGACCCCTTCATCCGGCTTACGGGATGCCACCCACGGCAAACGGGTGGTACTTCCTTTAGCTCTTCTCAATGGGCACAAAGACCACAGCGGCAGTGTGCCCAGTGGGAATTGAGCCCCCAGGGCCACGGCAAGGCAGGAAGTCTAATACCTGGGGGAATAATCAGTTTGTATAGCATCATATGATGATAGGATGATGTGTCTTCTCGATCATGTAAATTCGATCCGTGATCATGGAATTATCATCGAAAATTCATGGAATTTTATTGCTCGAATTTTGTGGGAACCCTGAATAAAGTTCTTCACATTAGTTATAGTCAAATGTCAGTTTGGAAGGGTTGCTGGCTTACAGCATCTCATGCATTGCTATTTCACTTGAGCTCGTAGATCCGAACTGTGGATGCATGCAGATGTTTGAAGCTTTCGGCTTCAGGGTGCCGGCCTTCCCACTGGAGTGACCACGACTAGAGTTACACTGGTACACAGCTACATTTGGGTACTCGGCATGCAATTGAAGCAGATCACATACGCCAGAGGTCCTCAAGTCAGAGTAGCCCATTATGATTGCTGGGAAAGTTCTGTAGAGGAGTAAAAAAAAACACAAACACATCGGAATCTTTGTCTAAAAAAGGTTTTTGTGGCATATAGCCATTTCTGGGCATTTTGCTTTATTTGACATGGCTTGCTACATGCACATGAAAATTGTTTACTTCATTTCCGACTGAGTTGACAGTTTTCAACTGAGTTGAAAGTTTTCATGACTTTGAGAGTTGATTAAGCCACATTCATTTCAGACTATCACGGGGTTTGCTGCAGTTTGCTGCAGTTTGGTGCAAATGTTTCTGTATGTAACTGTTAAAAGGATAACAGTTGTTTAGTGTTTCTTGCCAAATGTAGGAAAGTTAAATGCATCATTTTAACATTACAATGCAGTAAAGATCCTGGTAAATCCTGCTTTGTGTATGGAATAGTGGGTTAACAGTAGTAAGTTATTTTTCTCATTTCTGTTCCAATACGTAAATCCTGACCAATTTCATTGGAAAAGTCACTAAATACACCACAACCTCTTTATGACACAGTTTTAGGGGTCTAAACTAAAAACCGTGTTAGTTAAACAACCGTGTTGTATCCATATAAAACTGTATAGATTATATAGAAAAATAACTATTGTATAATCTATACATTTTGGGATCCATCTTTGAACAGTGTTTTATACAAAACAGTGTTAGTTTAAACATATTTTATTGCATCAATAATGTAAGCAATAGGGTCGGGCCACAAGTTCTGCCAACATTAGTCACGGCCCTTCCCAAAACAGTGTTATAATGAACCGTGGTATAAAGCGGTTAAAGTTTATTGCATAGACATGTTAATATTACGGTGAGAGAAGCGAGCATACATGTATAATTCATGTTTGTTAGAGAGTTACTTGTTAAGAGTTTTTTGAGGAACAGATATTAGAGTGACTTTTTGATGATAAAAATCCATATGTATAATTGGTGATAAGGTGATGGTTTTCCTGTCTTCTTGACACTAAGGTGGGTACTCAACCGAACTGCTCTTCCACTCTCCTTACACCATTTCTCAGAAACAACGATTTTTGCCTATTTTTGGGGCTCTGAATGATAAATCAGGAACAATTTTCTTATCATCTGTTAGCATTCCATCAGTCCCAGAAAGGGCAGCAAAATTTTTGAAAATCGACATAGAAATAACAAGTTTATGCCCAAAATTAGATTTGGGTATGGGTTTCAAATGGCAATTCAAAGTTTTAAAATCCTTATTTTGATTGAGTTATGAACCATATTCGGATTTTGAGACCAAAATAAGTTTCCAGTACCATGTTGTATAATTTTAGTGTATAGTTGCTAAAATTAATCAATAAGTCTTGATATTGGTGTCTTCCAGCACAAGAACTGTCGCCTGACAGGAAAGCTCACCTGGTCCCGCGCTTGCCTTTATATGATAAAGTTTCTTGACCCTAATGTCACCAATGGACTGGATGTGCTGTTGAAAAAAATCTGGACTTAAATCGACCATCAAACATAATATAAAGTGAATATATCATGTGGCTTGGAAAAGATGAGCTATTCAAAAACTTTAACATAAAAGTTCTAAGTCTACGACCTTGACCTCATTGTCACCAGCAGGGGTGAGGGTGCTGAGGAAGAAAACTATGGTCCTATATCTATCATCACACTAAATGTAAACTGTGGTTTTGAAATGGTGAGCTCTTTAAAATATTTAACGCAAAATTTAACAAGGTAACAAGCAGAGATGGGGTACTGCTGAAGAAAACCTTTGACCAATATCTATCATTATACCAAATATAATTCAAATCTATCATATGGTTTAGAAATGATGAGCTCTTAAAAAACTGTAAAGTAAAACTTTAACATGAAAGTTCTAAGTCCGTGACCTTGACCTTAAGGTCACAATAGGGCTGGGGGACTGCTCAAGAAAACTATAGACTAGTATCTATTACCATACCAAATATATAATAAATCCATGTAATGGTTTGGGAATAATGAGCTTTCAAAAATCTTTAACACAAAACTTTAACATAAAAGTTCTTTCCATGACCTTGACCTGAAGGTCATGCATGTGGGTGTGAGTGCTGCTGAAAAAAAAAACTTTGAAGCTATATCTTTCATCATACCAAATATTATTGTTTGGAAATTATAAGCCCTTAAAACACTTTAACGCAAAACTTAAAATTAAAATTTCTAAGTCTGTGACCTTGACCTAAGTGTCACATACATGAGTGGGGTTGCTACTAAGAAAACTTTGGGCCTTTATCACCGGACCAAATATGAAATAAATCCATAACGCTAACTCGGCCATCTAAAAATAATGGGATTTTTATGTCTGTAAAAATGTTATTTTTGGAATAATTTTTGCAGATGTTTTCCTTATTTTTAGTCCAAATACAGGTAGTGGGTGCTTGTTAAAACCACCTCATCGAGGTATTCTAACGAGTACCCACAATCTGTGTAGTGGAGCAGTAATAAGGAATGTATTGTTTACCCCTCTAAAACCAACTTTTCCCCATATAAAGTGGGGTTAACGTGTATTCATTGCATAGACTTGTTAACGTGATGCCACCATATTATTTGGAAATTATCAGCTCTTAAAAAAACTTTAAAATAAAACTTTTAACATTAAAGTTCTGAGTCCGTGTCCTTGACCCCAAAGTCATGCAGGTGGGAGGGACACTGTTAAAGAAAACTTTAGACCTATATCTATCATTAAACCAAATATGAAATGAATCCATAAAATGGTTTGGAAATGATGAGCTCTTAAAAAACCTTAACGTAAAACTTTAACATTAAAGTTCTAAGTCCATGACCTTGACCTCTAGGTCAGGAAGGAGGGTGGACATTCTGCTGAAGAAAACTTTAGACCTATATCTCCCATTATATCAAATATGAAATGAATCCATCATACAGTTTAAAAATGATGAGCTTTGAAAAAAACTTAAACTTAAAACGTTAACATTGTGAACGCCAAAGCCGATGCCGGGGATAGTGCAATAGCTCTTCCTGGACTGAGTAATCATTTCAACATGAAGATTTCTCTTACTTTGATATTATAAAATGGCAGTTTAAGAAAAACAAAGAATAGCTGCTGGTATTGTTATTAAATGTTTGCTGGTTTAAAAAGTACAGAGAAAGTATAAGCTGTGGTTTTACAATCCACACTTCAGATTTACTTGTAAACTTACATGTGTGAAAGAGGAACACCTAATATTAGCCCTTAATGAGAAATACGAAAAATGTCTTAATTTTCAATGGAAAATGTTACTTACTGCAACCATAAACAATCAAAGTAGATTGCATAGGCATGTTAAGTAAATGTTACAATTACAGCACCTATATAACTGAAGAAGTTAAAGAAACAGGAACGTATATACATACAATTTAAAACAGAATGTTCATAACAGATCATTTTATAACCATTCATCCGATATCAGTGTCTATATACTGTATACATGTAATATTGTACATGTACCTTCTTTAGTATCAGATTACCAGATTTACAATTGCATATAAAGCCACAATACTGACATTTATCTGGTTTCCTTTTTTACCAACTGTCAGTTGACCCTGTATTTTATACTACTTGGTCTAAAGTTTGGTCCAGTATTGCAAAAAGATTTTAGGGTTACTTCCTGGATGGAAGTATCTGGAAACAAAATGGACATATTTATAGACAGCTGATATGCTTACTGGAAGAATGTTGTGACGTACAAAATATCATCTTGAATTATAGGGCACATCATGCTAAAGTAGGTGGGTAGGGTACCCGATTCAAGTTTTGAAAGAAACTCTGTGAGGTCGGCAGCAATTTTAAAAGGTTATATACACTAATAATCATGACAATGTTCTATACATAACAGAACAGAAATTTCAGAAATAATTTATGAGTGAAGCTACAACAAGGCATTACATCATTTAAGAAAGTTCAGATGAGCAGCAAAACCGAAACGGTTTGAAAGGAAGTACAAGCATAGGAAGTAGTTGTTCACCAAGGACAACAATCTATTAGATGTCCAGGGTCACTGGTTTCATTGCTGAGAACAGGATTTGTTTACATTGAGACAGGTTAAGGTCAAACATAAACAAACCTTGTTCTTAGTAAGTATTGTCGGTCGAGGAATAGTTGACAGTGACGTCACGACTTGTTTTTGTTCTGAACACTGCAAAGCTTATGGGCTAACGGTAAAATAGCTCAAATAGTCAGCTACGTCACTGCCAGCTATTTGTTGGCGATGATGATGATGATGATTTCGTGTTTAACGACGCGTCAACCCTCTTTGTGGGTCATAAGCGTCAAACGGTTAATGGTTAAACGGCATGAATAATTATGATGATATTAAAAGTAAAAAGTCAGAATGATAATGTATAAAAATCTGAAACAGTTAAATCTTATGAAAAAGTCCAATTTCTTTTAAGAATAAAATAATATTATCAACAGGTACATCTCGAAACAGTTGTTGTAAAGTGTCAGCTTTGAAATATAAAATACGTGAGGGTGAAAAGTCAACACAGTCAATTAAGATATGTTTCACAGTGAATGGCTGATCACAACCTACACAAGAAGGTTGATCATCACCATTAAAAGTATAAGAATGAGTAACTCTAGTATGGCCGATGCGCAGTCGTGTTAATACTACGTCCTCTTTTCTGGAAAACTGTGGAGGAGAGCATTTTGTACTAACGACAGGTTTAATGGCATGGAGTTTGTTATTAATTGCACGGTCCCATTCGCCTTGCCATTCCGACAAGATGTATCGGTTGATAAATGGTTTAAAATTATTAAAAGGAATTTTAAAAACAGATGGATCAAGATTGAGCGATTCCTTTGCTTTCTTGTCAGCATATTCATTGCCGACAATGCCAATATGGCTCGGAAGCCAACAAAACAAGATTTGGTGTGTTTTAGAAATTTCATGATGTTTTTCGATCAATTTTTGAATTTGAGGATTTTTAGATGATGAATGGTCTAAAGCCTTAAGCACAGAAAGTGAATCAGAAAATATAATTGCTTTTTGAATTGTTGAAGAACTGATAAAATCTAAAGCTAGGTCTATTGCTTTGGCTTCAGCTGTAAAAATAGATGAACCATCTGGAAGGCGCATGGTTTTGTGCGTATCTTTAGAAACATACGCACAGCCAACTTTATCTCCTTCTTTGGAACCATCAGTATAGACTTGCTGGTAATCATTGTAACGTGACTGCAGTACCTGAAAGTTTTGTTTGAGAAGTATTGGATTTGATTCGGATTTTTTTCCATCATGTAAGTCGAACAGAATAGAAGGTTGTTTAATACACCAAGATGGAACTTCGGCGGTTTCATGTTTTTGAATATTTTTAAGGTCGATACCTGAATTTTCCAGCAGTGGTAAAATACGTAATCCAAAAGGTTTGATTGCTGTGGGTTTTGTTTCATACTTATCTACAAATTGAGGTGGAAATGAAATTTTGGATGCCGGGTTAGATGGATTTGCAGCAAGTCTGATAGCATACTGAAGAGAAAGTTTCTCTCTGCGCGAGGTTAAAGATGGTTCACCTGCTTCTACATGAAGGCTTAATACGGGAGAAGTACGGAAGGCTCCCATGGCCAGACGAAGGCCTTGGTGATGGATAGTATCCAAGGATTTCAAATAGGACTTTCTGGCAGAACCATAAACAACAGACCCATCATCTAATTTAGATCTTATTAAAGACCGGTAAAGATGTAATAAAGTATACCGATCTGCTCCCCAACTTGTATGAGCTAAAACTTTCAAAAGATTCAAAGCTTTTAAGCATTTCGCTTTAAGATATTTAATATGGGGAATAAAAGATAACTTTTGATCAAATATGACCCCAAGAAATTTGGCTTCATCAACAACAGGAATTTGTGATCCGTATAAAAACAGGGAAGGATGTTCGTGTTTCTTCCGTAGTTTACAAAAATGAACACACTGCGTTTTCGACTTGGAGAACTTGAAACCATTTTTATCAGTCCATTCTTCTATTCTTTTTAAATTTTGTTGTAACTTTCGTTCAATTGTTTTCATATTTTTTGAACGGTAACATATACAAAAATCATCAACATACAATGAACAATCAGTTTTGTCGTCCAAACATTGTACAATATTGTTTATTTTGATGTTAAATAGCGTAGTTGAAAGAATACTACCCTGTGGGACACCCTGTTCTTGATCATAGAAATCTGACAGGGTAGACCCCACACGCACCTGAAACATGCGCTCCCCTAAAAAGCTTTCAATAAAACTGGGAAGTTTTCCTCTTAAGCCAATGTTATGTAGATCTTTCAATATTCCATAACGCCATGTTGTATCAATTTGTAGGTTCTGCATGATCTTTCCCTGGTTTCGGAATTGGTACAACTGTAGCTACACGCCAACTCTCAGGACAGACCCCCGTTTCCCAAATATTATTAAAGATATCTAAAAGTGTTGTAAGAGAACTTTTTGGCAGATGCTTAAGCATTTCATCGGGGCCGGTTGCCGTATCATGTGATTTTTCAATTGCTTCAACGAGTTCGGATAAGTTAAAAGGTGTGTTGTATTCTTCGTGATTAAGGGATTTGAAGTTAAGATTTCTTTTCTCTTGGTTCTTTTTGAAATTTCTAAAAGTGTCAGAGTAATTACGCGATGATGAATTTCTCAAGAATGTGTGACCAAGAGTATCTGAAATATCTTTTTTTTGTTGAAGCTATTGTGTCAGATTCAGTATTTAAATGTGTAAAACTAGAGGACTTTGTTTTTCCTGAAATTTTTCGTACCATATCCCAAACCGTTTTAATTGGGGTTTTGTAGTTCAATTTGGAGACATATTCTCTCCATGACTTTCGTTTTGAAGCTCGGATTGTTCGCCGAGCTTTAGCTCTAAAAACTTTTACGTCGTTTAGCTTTTCTGAAGTGGGACTTTTGCAGAACTTATTTAGAGCCTGTTTACGCTTTTTAATAGCTTCTTTACAGTCATTATTAAACCAAGGCTTGCTTTTCTTAGTATTTGTGGAGGTCTTTGGAATGCATTGTTCTGATATATTAATAAGTGTATCTGTGAAATCAGAAACAATGTCGGATGATTCATTTAAGTAATCAACTGTTAACTCTTCTTCACATAAATTATGGAATAATTCCCAGTCGGCTTTATTCATTTTCCACTTCTGGTTACAGTCTTCATCTGGTTCGTTTACGCTCTCAATTATAACAGGGAAGTGATCACTTCCGCACTGATCATCATGAACAGACCAGTCATAGTCCAAGAAGAGAGATGGGTGACACAAAGAGAGATCTAAAGAAGACAAATGACCTGTCGCTGGGTGAAGGTAAGTATAAGATTTATCATTCACCAAGCAAAGATCGCTCTTTGCAATAAAATCTTCAACAAGTGCTCCTCTGTTATTGATATCTTTACAGCCCCATAGAATATTGTGACCATTGAAGTCGCCAACTAAAAGATATGGGGATGGAAGCTGACCCAGCAATGAGTCAAGATGTCCGGGCTTTAAAGAAAATGAGGGTGGAATATATAAAGAGCAAATTGTAGTTTCTTTATCCAGAGAAACCGATACTGCTACAGCTTGTAGGTCTGTTTTTAATTTGATCTCTCTTTGTGGTAAACATGATTTAACAAAAATTGAGCTGCCACCAGATGGTTTGTTACCATCAGAATAGATATAGTTGTATGTATTGAAACCCCTGACATCTATGCTGTCATCAGTTTTTAAAAAAGTTTCTTGCAAACAAAACACCGATGGGGTTAGTAGCGAAATAAGTAATAAGAGTTCATTATAATTCGATTTAAGACCTCGACAATTCCATTGTATTATTTTGTGTTTTAAATCCATTTTAAGGAGAGATATTTAAAGACTAGAAACTTTTATGGAGGTGCAATTGGTGATATAGATCTGCTACCACCAGCTCGTGGTGTGGCAGACCTCGATCTGTTATTGCCACTTGGTGATGATGGAGTTTCAGTCAACTCCATATCACTGTCACTCAAAGATCCGAATCTGTTCTGAAATTTTATATTGTCTCTTTCCATTTTACGTTGTCTGTCTGTTTGTCTTTGAGACAATTGATGTTTTTTGATCGGATCTTGCGACCCCTTATTAGTTCGACCTGAGTCGGGTTTCTCTTTTACATTCGGCGCTGGCTTCGGTACGGTCGCTGTCGACCGATCCGAAGCAACCTGGATTGCGCCTTTTGATAAATTGGTTGAACTTTGTGGTGCTGGAGTGGATTTACTCCATGCACCAGACTTTTTCAGTTCAGCAATGTATGATTCAGCAGTCTGTGTTGCGGAGCTGGTACATTTTACACCAGCACCCTTTGTGATGCTGGCGAAACTGATGGTTGGTGTTATGTATCGCTCTTCGACAATCTTCCGCGCTTCTGGGAATGTTATCCCCCTTTGGTATTTGACGGTAAGTATTTCTTTTTCTTTTTTCCACGCCGGACAGTCTCGGGAGAAAACAGCATGTTTGCCATCACAATTTACGCATTTGGGTTCAATTTTGCAGTTGAGGTGATTATCAACATGCTTTTCTTCACCACAAATAGGACAGAGTTGTTTTCTCTGACATCTGCTTTCGTGATGGCCAAAAGCCTGACAAGAGTAACATCTAAGAGGGTTTGGGATGTATACCTCTACGTTAATGGAAAGATATGCTACTTTGATTTTCTTGGGTAGAATTGGTGTATTAAAAGTCAACACATAAGTTGCTGTTGGTTTTAGTACACCATTTCTACGGACTTTGATGTTACGAACACCAATAACCCCTTGATCCTTCAGGTTATCAATGATCTCTTCGTCTGAACAAGGACGCAGTTCTGGACTGCGAATCACTCCTTTAGATGAGTTTAGTGTGTTGTGAAGAGATATTTTAACCGAAAGATCAAAGAGTTTTTTGGTGGCGAGCAGGCTTACAACTTGCGGTTTTCTCTCGAGTTCCAAGAGAAGGTCACCTGATTTGAGTGATTTAATACTCTTTGGGTGTCCGGCTATGGCGACAATACTTTTCTCGATCACAAAGGGAGAAAGGCTTGACACAGTTCGTGTATCGTCAAGCGACGTGACGACCAAGAAACGCGGAACATTGTCAAAGTTTGGTTCAGCAGACTGCTGACTTGATTGTTGACTTGACTGCTGACTGGAATTTTGACTGTGTTCATCCGATTCGGATGAATCCTCGTCTTTTTTACGTTTAGGTGCGTTGCGGTTAGGTGCGTGGGTGCGGTTGTGTTTTTTTCCATGAGCCATGAGAAAAAATTCCTAGTTTCGTCCCAAGTGCTCTCCGCCCTCCGTGGAGCCCTACAAGGGAACACCATAATGGAGTGGTTATCCAACTCGCAGGTGTTAGAGATACACGTGAGATATACTCGCATAAACAAAATGCCTACACGATTGATCCGTTTTGCCACCGCCTTCTAGAGATAAAAAGACAGAAAAGGGTAAGGTAAATGGGCATATGGTTGGTATCAGGAAAGATACAAAAAGAGTTGAAGAGAAAGCAAAGTGGTATCTCTAGGGCTCGGCGTGACCAGCCGATTGACCGTGCCGGACCGCACGGCCACCCGTCTACACCGAAAAGCCAGGCCAAAGAGGCGTGTTGGGAACCTGAAGCACCGCCACCTCAGGTAACCCTCAACCTCCAGGATCCCTTCTTCCGGCTTACAGGACGCCACCCACGGCAAACGGGTGGTACTTCCTTTAGCTCTTCCCAGTGGGCACAAAGACCACAGCGGCAATGTGCCCAGTGGGAATTGAGCCCCCAGGGCCACGGCAAGGCAGGAAGTCTAATACCTGGGGGTATTTGTTGGCGAACTATAGATATCTTCTAGTATATTGTTGTGCATCACGTTGACAACTCTGTGCATTGAACATCCCGCCTAACCCCACTTTATATAGAGAAAAGTGGGGTTTGCAGAGGTATACGTTATTTTTCTTACTTTTGGTCATAAATATAAATTGTGGGTAGTCGTTAGTACCGCGTCGTCGAGGCGGTTCTAACAAGTACTCACAATCTATGTTTGGAGCAAAAATAAGGCAAATATCACAATTTTTCTTTCGAAAAATGCCATTTTTAGAGCCATGAAAGAAGGCTATATTTTACATGGATTTGTTAACGTAATGCTTGGTAATCAGCTACTTTTCATGCTTTTACTCTTTTTCAAAAGGCTTAGGTTTCGTTGGTCCTGTGGACTTCTATAAATCTGACGTGAAGTTTTGTCATTGCCTTAGTATAAATGAATTTCCAATTATTTTGTCCCATCTTGTATAGAATGTTGTTTAATATAATAATACCCAAATATAAACTTTTTGATTTTCTCCCTTTCTTATGTTTCTTGTAAAACTTGTCAACGGATACTCCATCTACCTACTTTTGTATGATACAACCATAAAAATGACAATAATATAAAATCCTGTATAAAAACTCTTTGTTTGCTATGTTCCTACACATCATTAAAGACTAGATGTGTAGTTTTTCCTGGAAGGGGGGGGGGGGGCGGGGAGGTGCTTTTAAAGTAAACTTACCAGTTAAACTAATAAAAAATTTATCGTTACCCGGGGACAAAATTCTGAATCCGAAGACAATGGAGTGATTACAGTAATAATTATAATTTACAGTTGTCTGTTGTTGGAATTTTAAAAAATCTTTTGAAAAAGGGTTTAATAGTGATTCATGAAAGTTTTGGGTATGGTGGGTAGGTACCTTTGCATGTGATCTTCAATATTCGGTAAAATAGGGGATTCCAAATGAATTAATCGCTGTCTAAATGAAGGCCTATAGCATACATATACATTTGTACCTCTGCACCTCAGTTAACATTCGGATGCACCTACTACCCAGTAAGCATTCTACATAAATCTACAGCGGGCCGTTAGCGGCCCGTCAGGGTAGCTGACGGGCCGCTAACGGCCCGCTGTAGATTTATGTAGAATGCTAGCAGGGTATTCGTTGATATACACGGTCACGGACAAAGGTTAGCGTGGCAGTTCAATGTGTGTCAACTATAGGAGCACAGCAAACAAACAATATCTTGAACAATACTGTTAAAGACAAACTGCTTCACATACTGAACAGATTGGATACATATAGTGCTATTTGGTATACCAGTATTTGATTTTCAGTGAAACCTCACGTTAAAGAAATTCAAACCAGCTTATAATGGTTCTTAACCTCACTGGTGACCAGTGAAAAAGGATATTTCTTACATGCTTTTCAATGAATGATAGAGATTTATCAGTGAAATATAAATCGATATTTTCACTGTTTCAAACAGTGAAAATACGATTTTTTATTTTTCACTGTTTGGGACTACTTTTTTCTTCAAATCTAACTCTAATTTCAATTTTATCTTTGTCAGATAACTGAACAATACTGAAATGTGTTCTAATTGACGCATAGCCCGTTCATGCGGGACGGGGACGTTACTGACGTCATTTATGACGCTGACGTCACGTCTTTTGTCGCGCGACGTTAGACTTGCCAGCAACTTCTTTGGAAAACTACTCTCTCAATTATTTCATTAATCATTCATAATAATACCATCCCAGGCCATTTCTCAGGTGCAAACTTTTAGTTTACACCCAAAAGTATACCCACTAAACACGATGGACACCACTAAATTGACGCGAAACGAACAGGAACAAAGATAATTTTCTCCGAATGTGAGCGACACAATTAAAGACGCTAAATATTGCCTTTTGAAGCATGTAAGAAACAGAAAATTTGATTTTTTCAGTGCAAGATCAAATTTTATTTCACTCATGAACACCAAAACTGCTATTTTCACTCGTGGCTACGCCACTCGTGAAAATAACAGTTTTGGTGTTCATTCGATGAAATAAAATTCAATCTTACACTGAAAAAATCAAATATCCTCTATTTGAAGTCTTGAGTCATCATTGTTGACACACACATTTGTTTATAAGAGAATCAATAAGTTTCAGGCAGCGAGCCAGATGTCGGACCCAACTTGGTAGCTGCCCATGTGAAGAATGACTTAGTGCAGAGCACCCAGTTCCCTAATCTAGTGCTCATGTTTGAAAGGTCTATAAAAAGGTATTAAATTAATAACACGGAGCTGACTGAAAACATTCATGAAGGATCTTTCCCTGATAGATCAATGCACAAGCCAAAAGGACCCGAACTGCTGACTTAATGCCCAGTTCTGTGGCTTTTTCTACTGACAGTCCAATAGGTTCTAGAAATTTTACTGTTAACATCCTTAAATTTGGCACCAGGAAATTTCTGTAGTTACATGTAGCCTAAGATTTTATCATATAAGAATGCATCCAAAACTGTCAAGAATCTAATTGGTGTCTACATTGGTTGCTAACAACTGTACAGTCAGATAATTATAGTAATGTTCAACAGACAAAATTTCACAGCATTTTTCAAGTTAGCACAGGATCCACATTTTGTGAACGACTTGCAAGTTACAGTAGAACTTCGATGGCTCAAACACCGCTGAATCGGTTACCATGGCTGAGTCGGACCCTTTCTTGAGTCCCTAGGGAATTTCGCTACATAAGTAATAGTTAGGGGAAAATTAAGGCTATTTTCGTTCCTTATCTTGCAAATGTATGCTGTTGCACTTATTAGAATCGCCTCAACGAGGCAGTTATAATGAGTACACGCATCATACATTTATATTATAGAACACAGAAAAGAAGTCCCCAACTATCCCCTTTACGCCTCCTGGTAGTAACCCTCAGTGGCTCGAACTACCCCTGTCTCGAACAGAATTTTGTGGTCCCAAACGTGTTCGAGCCATCGAAGTTCGACTGTATAACAGGATCCCGATTTTGTGAACGACCCGAAAGTTGCCTCTTCCTAGGAACTAATACGCTTAATATACCCAGTGGACTTGTCACAATGAAACTCTGCAGTAAATCGCCTAGCATCCTATCCATCCAGTCTTTTAGTCACTCAGAAGGGATGGGGGTCTGACTTTGACTGAAGTTTCTCCTAAGTCCAGTGCTTGTGCGAGCGAACAGCAAAGGTTCTGGCAAGACTGTATAGATGCCGGGCTCGCCTGAACCTTTGGTGTTCGCATACACCTATTTCACTGAGTGTGGCCCATATATTGTAAATAAAACTTTGTTTGCTGCTGCCCTCCAGCACCAGAGCTTACTGACGTCACCACTGAGGTCAGAGCCCTTTGTCCTACGTCAGAGTAGGTTAAAGTGATGCCAGAGTGACTCGACGGTACTCAGATATCACTTTAAGCAATGAAATATCGGTGGAATTTTACTCATGTCCCTTAGTGGTGACGTCAGTAAGCTTTGGTGATGTAGGACAAAGGGCTCTGACGTCAGTGTAGGTTTAAGTGATGCCAGAGTGACTTGACCGTACCCAGATATCATATTAAGCCATGAAACATCAGTATAATTCCGACGATGTTTCATCGCTTAATATGATATCTGAGTACAGTAAAGTCACTCTGGAATCACTTAAACCTACTCTGACATCGAAGCCCTTTGTCCTACAGCACCAGAGCTTACACTGAGAGACATGAGTAAAATTCCACCGATGTTTCATGTCTTAATATGATATCTGAGTACGGTCAAGTCACTCTGGCATCACTTAAACCTACTCTGACGTCAGAGCGCTTTGTCCTACAGCATCAGTGCTTACTGACGTCACCGCTGAGAGACAAGAGTAAAATTCCACTGATGTTATATATGAGTATGGTCAAATCACTCGGGCATCACTTAAACCTGCTCTAACGTCAGAGCCCTTCATAATACAGCACCAGGGCTTACTGACATCGCCACTGAGGGACATGAGTAAAATTCACTGATGTTTCATGGCTTAATATGATATCTGGATACGGTCCAGTCACTCTGGCACCACTTAAACCTACACTGACGTCAGAGCCCTTTTCCCTACAGCACCAGCGCTTACTGACGTCACCACTGAGGGACATGAGTAAAATTCCACCGATGTTTCATGGCTAAATGATATCTGGGTACAGTCCAGTCACTCTGGCGTCACTTAAACCTACAATGACGACAGAGCCCTCCAGCACCAGAGCTTACTGACGTCACCACTGATGTCAGAGCCCTTTGTCCTACATCAGGGTAGGTTTAAGTGATGCCAAAGTGACTTGACGGTACTCAGATATCATGTTAAGCCATGAAACTTCGGTGGAATTTTACTCATGTCCCTCAGTGGTGGCGTCAGTAAGCTTTGGTGCTGTAGGACAAAGGGCTCAGACGTCAGTGTAGGTTTAAGTGGTGCCAGAGTGACTTGACCGTACCCAGATATCATATTAAAAGTAGAACAAAGATCAGGAATTGATACAATTAACTTACTCCACCCATAAAAGACACCAAGGGGAAAGAAATACAAACATTAAGCGACCAGACCATAATGGAAACCTAAACAAAGGAAGGCCATAAGGACAGTTACTTTCCTACAAAATGGCCATATGGCCATCCAAAATTAAAAGACACAAGGGATACACACAGTAAGTAACAAACAACAACATAAATAAATCGCCAGAGAAGAGCCGCCTTGGAACGGTCAGTGGAAGATTTCCACTGGGGGTCTTAAATCGATTTTACGTGGCCACAATCCTCGCCCTTACTTCCGTCGCGATTTAGACAAATAATTTGTTCAGTCCGCATGAAGGCATGAAACATCAGTAAAATTCCACCGATGTTTCATGGCTTAACATGATATCTGGCTACGGTCCAGTCACTCTGGCATCATTTTTAACCTACACTGACCTTAGAGCCCTTTGTCCTACAGCACCATAGCTTACTGGCGTCACCACTGAGGGAAATGAGTAAAATTCCACTGATGTTTCATGACTTAGTAGTCTGTATACATGAGCATGTAGTCCTCATTCCCATCTACACGCACATGTAAACATTTTGTCCGTACGCGGAGGCGTTGCCGAGCTACACAATTCCAAACTTGGCTATGTCATAAAAATTATAGCTTATTTCAAAACTTTGTTATTTCCCTTGTTGAATAGTCTCCTCTGAAAAAAGTAGTTCGGTAAAATTTACTGAAAAAGTAACAATATCCTACGCCAGGGTTGGTAAAAAGGTAAACCTAACCAAAGTACACCCTAACCCTAAGCAAAATATACATCCGCCTATACCCTAACCTTACCCTAACCCTACCCTCAGATTTAGGGTCGTTTAGGGTCAACCCTAAGGGTCAAGGTCAGTTTTAGGGACGTTAAGGGTCAACCCTAAGGGTCAAGGTAAGGTTTAGGGTCAACCCTAGTGTCAACCCTCAGGGTTAGGGTCATCAAAATAACTTAGAATATGTGCATGTTCAGTAAAAATAGCCATCATGCTAACGTTGAGCTCTTATAACTAGAACAAGGGGCATGTGAGTCGTAGTCTGAATTATATAAAATTTGTAGTCTGGACTCTGGCCTACAACATACTTCTTACAGACTTAAAATCGCATAGAAAGTGAAGGAGTTATTAAACATCGAAATTGGACAAGGACCATTAATCAACAAAATAACTTAGAAAATTCTATGTTCAGTAGATAACAGCGATCATGCTAAATTAGAGCTCTTACAACCAGAAAAGAGGCAATGAGTCGTACTCTCTATGAAAGAACTCTCAGCCCGGACTCTGATCTATACATACATGTAAACATCACTTGGTACACCGAGGCGTTCTCGACCTATTGAGCATTAATATTGAACAAGGACATCACATTGTCAAAATTACTTAGAAGATTTTCATGTCTGCATTGAAACAGTCATTACTATACTTTTGAACTCTTTCTGCCAGAAGAACGGGTGCGTGAGTCGTAGTCTCTATACACAAATTTGTAGTCCGGACTACCATCTACACATACATGTCAACATCTCTTCCGTACGCCCAGGCATACTCGATTTACACAAGTTCAAAGTAGGCTATGACGCGGAAAATATAAAATAAAAACAAGGGAGATTAAACATGTAAAACCGTTGCCGGTTTTAAAGAAGTTCCGGCAACCTAATAGCAGACCCTAGCGTAGGCAAATATTATAATAATAATATAAGGTAAGGGTCAACCCTATCCCTAACCGTCAGCCAAATAATTACCCAATAATGTACACATCCGCCAATCGTTGTACCTCAGTAACCCCCTATTCCCTAAACATAATCCTTACCCTAACCCTAACCGCAACCTAATAAACAACCCTAGCGTAAATATTGCAATCATATACAAGAGGCTCAATGAGCCTAAACCGGTCACCTGAGGAACTTAAGTTTTAACAATTCACAGACTTGACTACTAAATCTGCTAATAGAATCCAGCCCATTGACCCTTACAGGATATAAGTCATGATTATTGCATTGCATTCCAAGTTTGAGACTTCTAGCTTCTATAGTTCCTGAGAAATCTTTGACGAAAATTTAACATTGGTCAAAATGGAGAGAAAGAAGAATGAAAGAACAGATGAACAAATAAGCTGAGAAAGCCCAATGTCTCTTACACAAAATAAGTCATCATTATTCTATTGAATACCAAATTTGATGCTTCTAGCTTTTATAGTTCCTGAGAAATCTTTGATTAAAATTTTAACATTGGTCTATTATCTCTATATGGAGAGAAAGAAGAATGAAGGAACAAATGAACCAGACTAGCTCAAAAACCTAATGCAGCCTTTCCCCTTGCCCAATGGTGCTACACATAAAAATTAAAATAGATTGGTCGACTGCCTTCTGAGATATGCTTCATTGAAAGTGTGGACGACGGATGGACGGACGACAGACGACGGACTCCGGAGCCTTGGTATACTATCGGCTCACTGGAGCCTTTGGCTCAGGTGAGCTAAAAATTCAAGTCGCTATTTCTGTCACAACATTTTCCCTACGTTAAGTCTATGGGCAAATTTTTTTGTCTCTCAAGGTCACGTAACTCCGAGGTCAATATTCCGATTCGGCCCAAAATCGAACTTAACCGAGATTTTATGCCTGTCCTCTTTACCTGCAAGTTTGAAGCTGATATGAATAAAAATAAAGTTGCTATCGTGGTCACAACGTATTTTTTATGCTCAAGGGCAGGTAACTCCAAGGCAAATATTCCGATTTGGCCCAAAATCGAACTTAACCGAGATTTTATGTCTGTCCTCGTTACCTGCAAGTTTGAAGCTGATCAGAAAAAAATTCAAGTCGCTATCGTAGTCGCAACATTTTCCCTAATTAAGTCTATGGGCAAATCTTTTGTCGCTCAAGGTCACGTAACTCCGAGGTCAATATTCCGATTCGGCCCAAAATTGAACTTAACCGAGATTTTATGCCTGTCCTCGTTACCTGCAAGTTTGAAGCTGATATGAATAAAAATAAAGTTGCTATCGTGGTCACAACGTATTTTTTTATGCTCAAGGACAGGTAACTCCAAGGCAAATAATCCGATTCGGCCCAACATCGAACTTAACCGAGATTTTATGTCTGTCCTCGTTACCTGCAAGTTTGAAGCTGATCTGAAAAAAAATTCAAGTCGCTATCGTAGTCACAACATTTTCCCTATGTAAAGTCTATGGGCAAATTTTTTGTAGCTCAAGGTCATGTAACTCCGAGGTCAATATTCCGATTCGAACTCAACTGAGATTTTATGCCTGTCCACGTTACCTGCAAGTTTGAAGCTGATCTGAATAAAAATAAAATTGCTATCGTGGTCACAACGTATTTTTTTATGCTCAAGGGCAGGTAACTCCAAGGCAAATAATCCGATTCGGCCCAAAATCTAACTTAACCGAGATTTTATGTCTGTCCTGGTTACCTGCAAGTTTGAAGCTGATCTGAAAAAAATTCAAGTCGCTATCGTAGTCACAACATTTTCCCTATGTTAAGTCTATGGGCAATTTTTTTGTCGCTCAAGGTCACGTAACTCCGAGGTCAATATTCCGATTCGGCCCAAAATCGAACTTAACCGGGATTTTATGCATGTCCTCGTTACCTGCAAGTTTGAAGCTGATCTGAAGAAAAATAAAGTTGCTATCGTGGTCACAACGTATTTTTTTATGCCCAAGGGCAGGTAACTCCAAGGCAAATAATCCGATTCGGCCCAAAATCGAACTTAACCGTGATTTTATGTCTGTCCTCGTTACCTGCAAGTTTGAAGCTGATCTGAAAAAAATTCAAGTCGCTATCGTAGTCACAACATTTTCCCTATGTTAAGTCTATGGGCAAATTTTTGTCGCTCAAGGTCACGTAACTCCGAGGTCAATATTCCGATTCTGCCCAAAATCGAACTTAACCGAGATTTTATGCCTGTCCTCGTTACTAGCTACAGTGATGACAACATTTTCCCCATGTCAAGTCGATAGGCAATTTTTCGGGCGCTCAAGGGGACGTAACTCTTGAGTGAATTATCTGATTCGGCCCAAAATCGAACTTGACCAAAATTTAATGCCTGTACTGGTTATCTGCAAGAATGAAGTCGATCAGAAAAAAATTGACAGAGCTAGAGTGATGACAAGCTTTTTCCTATGTGAAGTCTATGGGAGCTAGATGTTGCCATGGCAACCAGAGTTCCACTCAGATCTGCCTGAAAACCTAATGAAGCCTTTCCACTTGCCCAATAATGTGACACATGAAATTTGATCAAAGTTGGCCAAGTAGTCTTTAAGATATATACATTTTTGAAATTCCCATTAACCCTAATGCAAAAACACACAAGGGCAGGTAACTCCTAAGTGAATGATCCGATTCTGCCAGTTATCGAACTTGACCGAGATTTCATGGCTGTGCTGGTTATCTGCAAGAATAAAGCCAATCTGAAAATAATTGAAGCAGCTACGGTGATGACAACATTCTCCCCATGTTAAGTCAATAGGCAATTTTTTCAACGCTCAAGGGCATGTAACTCCTGAGTGAATAATCCGATTCAGCCCAAAATCGAACTTGATCGAGATTTCATGCCTGTCCTCGTTATCTGCAAGAATGAAGTCGATCAGAAAAAAATTGACGGAGCTAGAGTGATGACAAGCTTTTTCCTAACGCTCAAGGGCACGTAACTCCTGAGTGAATAATCCGATTCAGCCCAAAATCGAACTTGATCGAGATTTCATGCCTGTCCTCGTTATCTGCAAGAATGAAGTCGATCAGAAAAAAATTGACGGAGCTAGAGTGATGACAAACTTTTTCCTATGTTAAGTCTATGGGAGCTATTTGTTGCCATGGCAACCAGAGTTCCAATCCGATCTGCCCGAAAACAGTATGCAGCCTTTCCCCCTACCTGATAATGCTTCACATGAAATTTGATCAAGATTGGCCCACTGGTTCCGGAGATATACTTCTTTGAAAGTGTGGACGACGACGACGGACGACGACGACGGACGACGACGACGGACGACGGACGCCGGCTCGTGGTATACTAATACCTCACATGAGCCTTCGGCTCAGGTGAGCTAATAATGAAAGGGTCAATCCCGATTTCTAACCCTCGACCTATCACTGGCCAATGGGAAGGATATAAAAAACCGGCAACGCACCGTCAACAGTATGTTCAGGTTTAGGTTAGGATAGGGTAAACCCGGCAACGCACCGGCAACAAAAGTGTCCAATGGGACGCCCGCACGGAAGGTGCCGAGTCTAATAAGACCTGTCTTAGTTAGATGTTTTATGACTGCGGTGCTGCCCACTCATATTGTCCTGTTTGACACTGAAAATGAATTCACGGAAGTTCGCGACCTCTGCTTCCATAATCAAATTGAATATACGGCAACTGAATTAGTGGGCTTCCGTGGTTTTGCTTTTTTTGCAGGGTTTCAGGCTGTAATTGCATTCTCTCAGAATAGGGGTCTTATCCCGGCCGTGTATCTCCTGATAAATCCGATGCAGCATTACGCCGCTTCGGATTCATCCGGGAGTGCATCCCCTTCCTTCCATCCGCCTTCAGAGGCTAGTTCAAGTCATCATCAGTAACTGATGTTAGCAGGCAAATTCACAAATGCATAGCTGTTATTGTTTCAGTTGCTTCAAGTTTTAGTTTATTCTGATTGAATTTTTGATTAATGTTTTAATTGTAGTTTATACTGTACAATCAATGTTCTTTTCACGGGCCTCCGTGGCCTAGTGGTTAAGAGCGCTGACTCTTGATCATGAGGTCTCTCATCGCTGTGGTTCGAGCCTCGCTCGGGTCACCTGTGAGACGCCAAGTTCTGCAACGGAAGGTTTTTCTCCGGGTACTCCGGTTTTCGCCCACCTCTGATTAACGATCGGCTCGATATGAGTGAAATAATCTTGAAAGGGCCGTAAAAAATGTTCAAATTGTCATGTAAGCAGGTAAATGCACAAATGCATAGCTGTCATTTTTTTCTGATTTATAGTTTTGATTTATACTGACTGAATTTTGTCTTGATTTTAGTTTATACTGTACAATCAATGTCTGTTTATTCAATTTTTTTGTTTTACTTCTAGTACAATTGTTGTTGAGTAATTCCTTAATATCAAGCCTCTATGGTTAGTTTGTATTGTGTTAATGAATCTTTAAGTTTAATTAAGAAATGTTTCATCAAATTTTAATTTATTGGCGCATATTTTTCTTGCATTTTTATTCCATTCCCGTTAAAATAGGTAAAATCAATGTTGCTACAGCACCAGAGCTTACTGACGTCAGCACTGAGGGACATGAGTAAAATTCCAGCGATGTTTCATGGCTTAATATGATATCTGGGTACGGTCCAGTCACTCTGGCATCATTTAAACCTACATTGACGTCAGAGCCCTCCAGCACCAATAACTGACGTCACCACTGATGTCAGAGCCCTTTGTCCTACGTCAGAGTAGGTTTAAGTGATGCCAGAGTGAATTGACGGTACTCAGATATCATATTAAGCCATGAAACATCGGTGGAATTTTATTCATGTCCCTCAGTGGGGACGTCAGTAAGCTTTGGTGCTGTAGGACAAAGGGCTCTGACTCCGCCAGTGTAGGTTTAAGTGATGCCAGAGTGACTTGACCGTACCCAGATATCATATTAAGCAATGAAACATCGGTGGAATTTTACTCATGTCCCTCACTGGTGACGTCAGTAAGCTTTGGTGCTGTAGGACAAAGGGCTCTGACTTCAGTGTAGGTTTAAGTGATGCCAGAGTGACTTGATGGTACATAGATATCATATTAAGCCACGAAACATCGGTGGAATTTTACTCATGTCCCTCACAAGTGACGTCAGTAAGCTTTGGTGCTGTAGGACAAAGGGCTCTGACGTCAGTGTAGGTTTAAGTGATGCGAGAGTGACTTGACCGTACCCAGATATCATGTTAAGCCATGAAACATCAGTAAAATTCCACCGATGTTTCATTGCTTAATACGATATATGGGTACGGTCCAGTCACTCTTGCATCACTTAAATCTACACTGACCTCAAAGCCCTTTGTCCTACAGCACCATAGCTTACTGACGTCACCACTGAGGGAAATGAGTAAAATTCCACCGATGTTTCATGTCTTAATATGATATCTGAGTACCGTCGAGTCACTCTGGCATCACTTAAACCTACACTGACCTCGAAGCCCTTTGTCCTATAGCACCAGAGCTTACACTGAGGGACATGAGTAAAATTCCACCGATGTTTCATGTCTTTATATGATATCTGAGTACGGTCAAGTCATTCTGGCATCACTTAAACCTACTCGGACGTCAGAGCGCTTTGTCCTACAGTATCAGTGCTTACTGACGTCACCACTGAGAAACAAGAGTAAAATTCCACCGATGTTTCATGGCTTAAAATGATATATGAATACGGTCAAATCACTCGGGCATCACTTAAACCTGTTCTGACGTCAGAGCCATTCATAATACAGCGACAGGGCTTACTGATGTCACCACTGAGGGACATGAGTAAAATTCACCGATGTTTCATGGCTAAATGTGATATCTGGGTACGGTCAAGTCACTCTGGCATCACTTAAATCTACACTGACGTCAGAGCCCTTTATCCTACAGCACCAGAGCTTACTGACGTCACCACTGAGGGACATGAGTAAAATTCCACCGTTGTTTCATGGCTTTATATTATATCTTGGTACGGTCCAGACACTCTGGCATCACTTAAACTTTCACTGACGTCAGAGCCCTCCAGCATCAGAGCCTCCTGACGTCACCCACCACTGAGGTCTGAGTCCTTTGTCCTTCGTCAGAGTAGGTTTAAGTGATGCCAGAGTGACTTGACGGTTCTCAGATATCAAATTAAGCCATGAAACATTGGTGGAATTATACTCATGTCCCTCAGTGGTGACGTCAGTAAGCTTTGGTGCTGTAGGACAAAGGGCTCTGACGTCAGTGTAGGTTTACCTCAGAGCCCTTTGTCCTACAGCACCATAGCTTACTGACGTCACCACTGAGGGAAATGACTAATATTCCACCGATGTTTCATGACTTAGTAGTCTGTACACATGAGCATGTAGTCGTCATTCCGATCTACACGCACATGTAAACATTTTGTCCGTACGCCGAGCTACACA
This sequence comes from Lucinisca nassula, assembly GCA_963580285.1. NCBI lineage: Eukaryota > Metazoa > Mollusca > Bivalvia > Lucinida > Lucinidae > Lucinisca > Lucinisca nassula. Next base: position 84,331,608 of record OY757020.1, on the reverse strand, counting down.
ATTGCAAAGTAGGCTATGTCATTAAAAATTATAACTTATTTCCAAACTTTGTTATTTCCCTTGTTGAATAGTCTCCCCTGAAAAAAGTAGTTCTGTAAAATGTACTAAAAATAGTAACAATATCCTACGCAAGGGTTGGTTAAAAGTCAAACCTAACCAAAGTACACCCTAACCCTAAGCAAAATATACATCCGCTAGGGTTAGAACGTTAATGTTAATGCCGAATCGCCTATACCCTTACCCTACCCTCAGATTTAGGGTCGTTTAGGGTCAACCCTAAGGTCAAGATCAGGTTTAGGGTCAACCCTAAGGTCAACCCTATGGTCAACGTCAGGTTTAGGGTCAACCCTAGTGTCAACCCTCAGGGTTAGGGTCATCAAAATAACTTGGAATATTTGCATGTTCAGTAAAAAAATAGCCATCATGCTAACGTTGAGCTCTTATAACTAGAACAAGGGGCATGTGAGTCGTAGTCTGAATTATATAAAATTTGTAGTCTGGACTCTGGCCTACAACATACTTCTTACAGACTTAAAATCGCATAGAAATGAAGGAGTTATTAAACATCGAAATTGGACAGGGACCATTAATCAACAAAATAACTTAAAAAATTCTATTTTTAGTTGATAACAGCGATCATGCTAAATTAGAGCTCTTACAACCAGAAAAGAGGCAATGAGTCGTACTCTGTATAAACGAACTTGAAGTCTGGACTCTGTTCTACACATACATGTAAACATCACTTGGTACACCGAGGCGTTCTCGACCTATTAAGCATTTAATATTGAACAAGGACATCACATTGTCAAAATTAGTTAGAAGATTTTAATGTCTGCATTGAAACAGTCATTACTCTACTTTTGAACTCTTTCTGACCCTAACCACAACTTAATAACCAACCCTAGCATACGTTAATATTGCAATCATATATAAAGAAAGGGTCAACCCCGAACCCTAACCCTCGACCGTATCACTGGCCAATGGGAAGGATATAAAAAAAAAACCGGCAACGCACCGTCAACAGTATGTTCAGGTTTAGGTTAGGATAGGGTAAACCCGGCAACGCATCGGAAACAAAAGTGACCAATAGGACGCCCGTATGGAAGGTCCCGAGTCTAATAAGACCTGTCTGAGTTAGATGTTTTATGGTGGCGGTGCTGCCCACACATATTGTCCTGTTTGACACTGAAAATGAATTCACGGACGTTCGCGCCTTCTGCTTCCATAATCAAATTGATTATACCGAAACTGAAGTAGCGGGCTTCCGTGATTTTGCTTTGTTTGCAGGGTTTCAGGCTGTTATGGCATTCTCTCAGAATAGGGGTCTTATCCCGCCCGTGTATCCCCTGATAAATCTGATGCAGCATTACGCCGATTCGGATTCACCAGGGAGTACATCCCCTTCCTTCCATCCGCCTTCAGAGGCTAGTTCAAGTCATCATCAGTAACTGATGTTAGTAGGTAAATTCACAAATGCATAGCTGTTATTGTTTCAGTTGCTTCAAGTTTTAATTTATTCTGATTGAATTTTTGATTAATGTTTTAATTGTAGTTTATACTGTACAATCAATGTTCTTTTGTTCAAATTGTCATGTAAGCAGGTAAATGCACAAATGCATAGCTGTCATTTTTTCATGATTAATAGTTTTGATTTATACTGACTGGATTGTGTCTTGATTTAGTTTATACTGTACAATCAATGTCTGTTTGTTCATTTTTTTTTTGTTGTTTTACTTCTAGTACAATTGTTGTTGAGTAATTCCTTAAAATCAATGCTCTATGGTTAGTCTGTATTGTGTTAATGACTCTTTAGTTTTAATTAAGACATGTTTAATCAAATAAAAATTTATTGGCGCATATTTGTTCTTGCATATTTTCCCATTCCCGTTAAAATAACTAAAAGCAATGTTGCTACAGCACCAGAGCTTTGTGACGTCACCACTGAGGGACATGAGTAAAATTCCACCGATGTTTCATGGCTTAATATGATATCTGGGTACGGTCAAGTCACTCTTGCATCATTTAAACCTACACTGACGTCAGAGCCCTCCAGCACCAGAGCTTACTGACGTCACCACTGATGTCAAAGCCCTTTGTCCTACGTCAGAGTAGGTTTAAGTGATGCCAGAGTGACTCGACTGTACTCAGATAGCATGTTAAGCCATGAAACATCGGTGGAATTTTACTCATGTCTCTCAGTGGTGACGTCAGTGAGCTTTGGTGCTGTAGGAAAAAGGGCTCTGATGTCAGCGTAGGTTTAAGTGATCGTGGTTATGTTTGTTTATGACTTGGCTGTTGCCTGGCCGCTCCCTGTGGTTTCACAGGGCATGCCGAATAGTCAAGTCAAGTAAAATTTATTTTGAGTCGGTACAGCCAAGAGCTCATGACACAGAGCTTACAGCTTTCTCTATAGTATCTGGAAAGCAGCTCATGCAGACATCATTGGCAGGGTTTGATTTTCATTGGTCCAAGAGATCAAAGATTAACTGGTAGTCTTAGAACCCTTGGGGTCATTTTCTTCCAATATTTCAAAATAATGCAGACTACATGGTGTGATTCAATACCTGGCACCCGTACTTAACCCATTTTGTACCAGAAACCCCAAAGCCGACAATTGGCAGACTGTACAGGCCCAGATCAGACGCCTGATCAGGGCCTACACTGTTTGCAAAACTTATAGCCATTTGCCAAAAGAGTTTGAAGAACGCACAACATGGCAAATAAAAATCAAAAATGAGTTCCTTTAAGAGCAACGAAAACATTCATAAGAAAGAAGATGGGTCATACTACGTAGTTTCGGCTAATAAAGCCTCATCAGTGACCCTGTAATGATCCGGCAACGAAAGCCAGAGGAAACATACTGCAATTTTGCGAATTTCGAATAGGCAGTCGATTCAAAGACTGATATAAATCAAAATGGGGTCCAAATAATTAAAAACCTGTCTAGAATATGAGTCTAAACAATAATTTATTTCCGATTTCTCAGAATATTTACGCTGATCTCAAAGGACCAAAAGTAAAATATAAACTGCACTATGGTTGATGTACGGGGAGACGTTTTACGGCCGCCACACGGCACAACACCAGCTGCAGTGAAGGCAAATAAAAATCAAAAATGAGTTCCTTTAAGAGCAACGAAAACATTCATAAGAAAGAAGATGGGTCATACTACGTAGTTTCGGCTAATAAAGCCTCATCAGTGACCCTGTAATGATCCGGCAACGAAAGCCAGAGGAAACATACTGCAATTTTGCGAATTTCGAATAGGCAGTCGATTCAAAGACTGATATAAATCAAAATGGGGTCCAAATAATTAAAAACCTGTCTAGAATATGAGTCTAAACAATAATTTATTTCCGATTTCTCAGAATATTTACGCTGATCTCAAAGGACCAAAAGTAAAATATAAACTGCACTATGGTTGATGTACGGGGAGACGTTTTACGGCCGCCACACGGCACAACACCAGCTGCAGTGAAGGCAAATAAAAATCAAAAATGAGTTCCTTTAAGAGCAACGAAAACATTCATAAGAAAGAAGATGGGTCATACTACGTAGTTTCGGCTAATAAAGCCTCATCAGTGACCCTGTAATGATCCGGCAACGAAAGCCAGAGGAAACATACTGCAATTTTGCGAATTTCGAATAGGCAGTCGATTCAAAGACTGATATAAATCAAAATGGGGTCCAAATAATTAAAAACCTGTCTAGAATAATTTAATTAAGCCTTAATTTTGAAATGGACCTGTGCTATATATTAGGAGGGACATTCCATTTGGTTCAAAAAGGGTAAATCATTGCAAGAATTACTGATTAGAGTGTGTAAGGAGAGTTTTACCTGATTTTAATGAGGTGCAGCATTCTGACAGACCCCAGTTGTACAATAAAATTAGATAACTGTCTGAAACTGTCTGGAAAAACTGACAACTGTCTGAAACTGTCTGGAAAAACTGACCAATCAGCTGAATCCTATCCTGCATGAGCAGGCCACATACCTGATAGCTCTGTGTGAGGAGCTCTTGGTACAGCACATAACATTGTTAAAATAATACAAGCTCCTGGGAGCTTTTTCCACCGACTAGATAACATGCATAATATATCACAGATTAAATTACATACAATGATACTAAAATAACAGCGGGGTTATCACAGACAAATATGTACATAATATATTAAGAACGTATGGAAATAAAAGGACAGAGGGCATGTGGCTTAGCCAATTTCCAAACATTATGTCCTCTGTCTAGCAGGTGTTCAAGATGTTTAAATAGTAACTTAAGAGTATTCTCTGACCAGCAGAAGATGTAATAAAATTTAGTGCAATATGTTCATTGTTTTTTCATAAGGTGCCCTTGGGACGAAAAGTTTTCGAAAGGGGGATGGTGAGTGTATGACACTCCAAAAAGGCGAAAAGAAGTCCCAAGGACAAACATGGAAAAAGCAAAAACAAAAGGAAAAATTGTAATTTAAAATATTTCAAATGGATAAGACAGAGTAACACCCAGAGCCAGGGGAGCTAGTATACTGAGATCACCTGCACATTTGGCATTTGCAGGAGGCCCCAGTCCAGTTTTTGATTGATATCCTGAACTCATTAAAAGTAGTTATTTTTAGAAGTGGCTTGTTTTTATCTGCTTTTAGCTATTCTTCACTATACTAACCTATCACCTGTTTTTAACCTTAACTATCTTTACTTTTATCCCTGCACTATAATTTGCTTTTTCTGTCTTTACTAACAGATGCGGCGCTGACCTGCCTAAAATGTCCGCGAGGGCGTGTGGCAGGATAGATAGATAGATAGATAGATAGATAGAGAGAGAGATAGATAGATAGATAGATAGATAGATAGATAGATAGATAGATAGATAGATAGATAGATAGATGTCCTGGCTTTCCTCCACCACTACAGCCCTCCATGTAATACTCTTCTCAGAGGTGTCACCTGTTAATCGTGTAAAGGGGATGCCCCCGATCGGCAAAGCTGATCATGATATAGTCTATGTTGAATACGATATCAAAGCAAAACGAATCCGACAAGTCTCGCGTAAAATATATCTATATAAACGAGCGGATATGGATGGTCTAAGAGACCATATGGCGCGATTTAGGGATTCCTTCCTTTCCTCTGACCTCTCTCACAATGACATGTGCGTCAGTTTTAAGACAGAGTTCACCACGGCCATGGAAAGGTATATACCGACGAGAAAATGACCAAAACAAAGCATAGTGTACCATGGATCGATAACTTGATCAAACACCTAATACGAAGACGTGATAGGATGTGCTTTCGTGCTCGCAAGTCTAATATTCCAGACGTGAAAAGCCATTACAAAAGGTTCAGAGCACATGTTCAAAAGGTAATTAGAGATGCATACTGGAAGCATACTTTGGACGACGAAAATATTGATTCCGACAGCCCCCAGAAGAATTGAAAGGTAAAGAAATTTTGGTAATTTGTAAAGTCCCTGAAAAAAGACTCATTTGGGATCACCTCGCTTCGAGAAAATGGAATTTTGAAAACGGATTCTCGCGAAAAGGCAAACATGTGTAATAAGCAGTTTCAATCGGCTTTTACGCGTAAAGCTGATGGAGAGCTACCGTCAAAAGGTAATATAGCATGTTCTTCTATGGAGGACATAACAGTTGACCCCAATGGGGTTGCAAAACTGTTGGATAAGCTAAACGTTCATAAGGTATCTGGGCCCGACGGTCTGAATGCCAGGGTTCTTAAGGAATGTAGTGCTAAAATATCTCCTCTGTTGGTCTTTATCTTCAATGATGATGATGAGTTCGTGTTTAACGACGCGTCAACCCTCTTTGTGGGTCATAAGCGTCAAGCGGTTAATGGTTAAACGGCTTGAAGAGTTATGAGGATATTAAAAGTAAAAAGGTAAGTATGATATTTATAAAAATCTGAAACAGTTATATCTTATGAAAAAGTCCAATATCTTTTAAGAATAAAATAATATTATCAACAGGTACATCTTGAAACAATTGTTGCAAAGTGTCAGCTTTGAAGTATAAGTCACGGAACTGTGAAAAGTCTACACATTCAATTAAGATATGTTTTACAGTGAATGGCTGATCACATCCTACAGGCTGATCATCACCATTCAAAATATAAGAATGAGTAACTCTAGTAGGGCCAATGCGCAGTCGTGTTAATACTACATCCTCTTTCCTGGAAAACTGTGGAGGAGAGCATTTTGTTCCAACGACAGGTTTAATGGCATGGAGTTTGTTATTTATTGTACGGTCCCATTCGCCTTGCCATTCCGACAAGATGTATCTGTTGATAAATGGTTTAAAATTATTAAAAGGAATTTTAAAAACAGACGGATCAAGATTAAGCGATTCCTTTGCTTTCTTGTCAGCACACTCATTGCCGACAATGCCAATATGGCTCGGAAGCCAACAAAACAAGATTTGGTGCGTTTTAGAAATTTCATGATGTTTTTCGATCAATTTTTGTATTTGAGGATTTTTAGACGATGAATGCTCTAAAGCCTTAAGTACAGAAAGTGAATCAGAAAATATAATTGCTTTTTGAATTGTTGAGGAACTGACAAAATCTAAAGCTAGGTCTATTGCCTTGGCCTCAGCTGTAACAAGAGTTGTCAGAAGACAACATAGCTCGCCTTTGGGGGCCTATGATGGATGAGGGCAAGTTTCTAAAAAACAGCCACAGTGACCTTGACCTTCAGCCCCTGACCCAGAAACTCAAAGTCACTCAAGATATCATCATACCAAACATTTGTGTCAAGTTATATTAAAATCCATCAATAAATGAAGGTGCAAGAGCGATGACAAAGTTTTTCTAAAAATAGCCACAGTGACCTTGACCTTCAGCCCCAGACCCTGAAAGTCGATCTCACTCGAGATATCATCATACCAAACATTTATGTGAAGTTATATTAAAATCCACCCATAAATGTAGGCACTAGAGCGATCACAAAGTTTTTCAAAAAATAGCCACAGTGACCTTGACCTTCAGCCCCTGACCCTGAAAGTCGAACTCCCTCGAGATATCATCGTACCCAACATTTGTGTAAAGTTGTATTAAAATCCATCCATAAATGTAGGCACTAGAGTTATCACAAAGTGTTTTTCAAAAAATAGCCACAGTGACCTTGACCTTCAGCCCCGGAACCTGAAAGTCAGTCACTCGAGATATCATCATACCCAATATTTGTGCGAAGTTATATTAAAATCTATCCATATATAAAGGTGCAAGAGCGATGAAAAAGATTTTCTAAAAATAGCCACAGTGACCTTGACCTTTAGCCCCAGACCCTGAAAGTCAGATCCGCTCGAGATATCATCATACCCAACATTCGTGTGAAGTTATATTAAAATCCATCCATAAATGTAGGCACTAGAGCGATCACAAAGTTTTTTTGAAAAAAAGCCACAATGAACTTGACCTTCAGCCCCAGACTCTGAAAGTCGAACTTGCTAGAGAAATCATCATACCCAACATTTGTGTGAAGTTATATTAAAATCCATCAATAAATTAAGGTGCAAGAGCGATGACAATGTTTTTCTAAAAATAGCCACAGTGACCTTGAGCCCGTGACCCTGAAAGTAGTGACCTTGACCTTAAGCCCCGGTCCCTGAAAGTCAAAGTCACTCGAGATATCATTATACCCAAGTTATATTAAAATCCATCAATAAATGAATGCGCTAGAGCGATGACAATGTTTTTCTAAAAATAGCCACAGTGACCTTGACCTTGAGCCCCAGACCCGCTATGTTTTTAAAAAAAAAATAAAAAATAGAAAAAGAAAAGAAAAAAAAAAAAAAAAATAAAAAAACATGCCTTCCCGGGGATTTGAACTCACACAGCTTGCAGGTAAACTTTAACACAGGATTTCAAGGGAGGTAATACAGAGGAAAATATTAACTTCTCAAAAAGTCCAATTTAAGCCAAAAAACGTGAAAAATGAAGTACAATGATAATGTTAAATTTTTTTTTTACCAATTGTTAATTATATATTCAAAATAATCTTGTAAAACATCACATATAATAGCTTGCAGGTAAACTTTAACCAAATGCGGACGCCGACGCTGACGCTGACGCCGACGCTGACGACGGACGCCCGGGGGTATGGCAATAGCTCCCCCTTACTTTCGTAAGGCGAGCTAAAAATAGATGAACCATCTGGTTATCTTCAATGAATCACTTGCCCAGGGCACTGTACCAGATGACTGGCGACAAGCAAATGTTAGCCCGGTCTTTGAAAAAGGGAAAAAATATGATGCTGTGAACTACAGACCGGTGTCGCTCACATGTATCTGTTGCAAAACCCTGGAGCATATATTAGTAAGCAACATCAACAAGCACCTAGACTCTGAAAGCATTCTTGCTGACTGTCGACATGGTTTCCGTAGTCGAAGGTCTTGGGAAACGCGACTTGTTCAGTTTTATCATGAAATGTGAGCAATCTCGATGGGGCTATAAATCGTGGCCACAAACAGACTGACCTAATTATCATGGATTTTGCAAAGGCATTCGACAAGGTACCTCACAGGAGGCTATTGTACAAATTAGATTATTATGGGATAAGAGGATCCACACTGAAGTGGATTAGCCCATGGCTTTCTGGGCGGTCACAACAAGTTGTACTTGGTGGCCAAGCGTCAGATCCAGTCCCTGTTCTATCTGGTGTCCCGCAAGGCTCGGAACTTTGGCCGGTCCTTTTCTTGGTATTTATTAATGACCTTCCGGATGACATCAGGTCATCTGTATGGGAATATTTTTTTTTTGGTTTTACGGCGCTTTCAAGATTATTTCACTCATATCGAGCCGTATGGGAATATATACTACTTCTTACTGTACTATCTTACAAGATGACCTGGATAGCCTTGCACGCTGGGAAGCCGATCATTTTGACAAAATGCCATTCAATGAGGGTGTCACGGCACCCTCTAGAAACAGATTAAATTTGACTACTCACTACTACCATTGCTGAAATCTTGATTGGGGTCAACATATTTCTGCGATTACGTCAAAGGCAACTAGGACATTAGGATTTCTTAGACGCAATTTGGCTTTTGCTCCTAGGCAGACAAAGGATATTGCATACAAAACATTGGTTCGGCCTCAACTTGAGTATGCATCTTCTGTTTGGCACCCCCATGTTAAATCTCAGACTCAACAGGTTGAGAAGGTTCAGAGGACGGCCGCTCGATGGACCTACAGCGATGGCATAACAAAAGTAGTGTTGGTGACATGCTCGGTGAGCTGGAATGGCCATCGGGAGGCCCGTCGTGAGCAGTCCTCCTTAGCCTTCTTTTATAAGATACACTCTCTCTTGATAAAGATAAATACCTGACCCCAGTGACTAGCTCAATGCAAACATGGGCATCAAAATTAAACAATGTTCAGCCAATATGGTACATGTAGGTACCAGGCATTCCTTCTTCCCTAGAACTAATCCTCAGTGGAATAGTCTTCCCTCCTCTGTAGTAAATTCCAAGACTGTAGAGGAGTTAGAAAGCCCGTATGGTGTAGATTGGGACTCAGAGGTGTGCGTTTTAGTATACCTCTGAAAGCAGATTGTAAATAGTTTTAAAGACCCATCCAGTGGTGTGTGTGTGTGTGTGTGTTTTTTTTTTTGTTTTTTTTTGTTTTATTTTTATGCTAAATTCTAAATTTAGCGCACCACCCAACTGAGGTTGTGGCGAAGTATGACCGACTGACAGTATACGAAGATAGATAGGTAAGAGGTGTTTGGAGTATCTGGCAGATTCAGATTCAGAATCGATTTTTAGTTGACGACTGGTTGGCCCATTTCATTATCGCTTTTTGGCCTGAAATGCGAAACAGCGGGAAACAAGTCTCAGCAAACGTGCCGTGTGCAAATCTTTCTTAAGTGACGTGTGCATACACCTCGTGGCGTAGAAAGAAGAAGATGGCAGAACAGACGAAGTTTCTGTTGCTGGCTCTCTCTCAGATGAAACTGTAAGTATTCAGCCTGTCTTAGAAGAAGAAAGTGTGCATCCGCTCTACTTTCTTGTTCAATTGGAGGACCGCTTCATGTCCGTTATACACCCCAAAGATATCTTTACCCCGAAAAAGACAATATATGTAGAGGGCGAAATCACTGAAGCGAAGTTCCAAACTAAGACGTACAAGGCGGTCATAAGCAAAATCAGTGGTAAGTTTATTATTACCCTCCATACACAATTTTTCAGAAACTATATTTTCAAATATTTCTTGGGTCTGAATAATGATTTAGCAACAATTTTCTTGTCATTTTGTCAGAAAATCAGGCCCGGATCAAAATCGAATCAAATCAAATTTATAAGTATATAAAATCCAAACAAATACAGGATTATCACCAATGTAAATATGTTTTACAGCAACAAATACAAACAAAAATGCCATGGAACCTACTGTGGGCCTGGGCCCGAGTCACGTGCACCCCCCCCCCCCTGGATCCGGGCCTTCAAAATACTCAAGGTTTGGATTCTTATCAATAATTCTGAAGTGCAAATTTATTAGTATATAAAATCCAAACAAATACAGGATTATCACCAATGTAAATATGTTTTACTGCAACAAATACAAACAAAAATGCCATGGAACCTACTGTGGGACTGGGCCCGAGTCACGTGCCCCCTCCCCCTCTGGATCCGGGCCTGTAAATACTCAAGGTTTGGATTCTTATCAAGAATTCTAAAGTGAGTTGCATAAGGCGGGCATTTTTTGTAGCGATTTGTCCGTCCTATGGCACACTCCGCTCGACGAAGGCGCTTTTTAAAATGTCTGCAAAGTTGATCAATTTTCAAACCGGGAAAAGTCTCGGACAAATTGTAACATGCTTGCTTCAGTGACTGTTTTTGTTTTCTATGGTCGTTTCTGTTCATTGTAGCTTCTTCAAATAGAGAAAGAAATATTACATGGCTTAAAACGTAACTGAATACTTCGGGGTCGCCATTTTGTTTCAGAATGCTTCGTCTTGTTGCTATGCAACGTAGAATAAGGAAACTCCAAACACTGCTACGAATTGCTTCGTAGCACTTGTTTTGTAACACCCTAGTGCAAAGCGTACCGCTACGAAGCGCTCTGAAGTATCAGTCTTATGCAACTCCTCCACGATCAATTTTGTAACCGGTGCTGCAAAAAGTTTGAAAATCGGTGGAGAAATCATTAGAAAAATCGCCTATTCAAATTAAATCTTTTCGCCGAAAAATTCAAAATTTTCAGATGAAAAAATTTTTTTTTTTTGTTTCCATTAAAACATTGATTGTTGGTAGACACAGTGCGGCCAGTGCGCCAGATAATTTTTTCGACCTCTTGAGTATTTACTTCTCAGTTTTTTCCCAAAGCAGTAGAACAGGATAGCCGTGGTAACTAAGAAAATGTTTGATCATGAACATTTTACTTGAGGAGTAGTTTTAGTTCACCTGATCGTAGGTCATGGTGAGCTTTTGTGACTGTGAGATGTCAATCGTCGTGCATTATGCGTAAACTTTTTTTTTGTGAACACACTAGAGGCCACAGTTTTGGCGCAATTATCAAACTTGCTAAGAATGATCATCAGGACAATATCTCGGTCAAGTTCGAATATGGGTCATGTCGGGTCATAAAGTAGGTCAGTAGGTCAAACCATAGAAAAACTTTGTGAACACACTAGGGGCCATAGTTTGGTCCAATCATCATCAATTTTGCTCAGAATGATCATTGTGTCAATATCTCGGTGAGGTTCGAAAATGGGTCATGAAGGATCAAAAAGTAGGTCAGTAGGTCAAATCATAGAAAAATGTTGTGAACACAATGGAGGCTAGAGTTTTGGTCTCAACATTCTGAGCAAGCATAAAACTTGCGATCATTGTGCCAATATCTCAATCAAGTTCGAATTTGGGTCATGTTGGGTCAAAACGTAGGTCAGTAGGTCCAACCATAGAAAAACCTTGTGAACACACTGAAGGCTAGAGTGTTGGTCTCATCATCACCAAACATGCTAAGGTTTGAATATGGGTCATGTCGGTAAAAAAGTAGGTCAGTAGGTCAAACCATAGAAAAACCTTGTGAACACTCTAGAGGCCACAGTTTTCAACAAATTTGTTTGTTTGATTTGAGGTTTAACGTCCCCTGTATAGGTCATTTTGGAGACGTTGACTCCAATTTTGTGGGACTTTTAACCGACACTGAGATGAAATGACATCTCAAGCCCTGCCGCCCAATGAAACCAATAGGGTTTATATGCATGGACGGCCCGACTCGCACCGCTTTGCCTGGGCAGGCTTAGATCCTCTAAGCAGATTACCAGTACTCGTGTGCGGGTCGGTTTCAGCTCTGCGTGGAAGCATCATGCAGCCCATCTATTTCTTTAAGCCCCGATGGGCGGGGGCCACAGTTTTCAACCAATCATCATCAAACCTGCTAAGAATGATCATTCTGACAATATCCCGTTCAAGATCGAATATGTGTCATGTCGGGTCAAAAAGTAGGTCAGTAGGTCAAATCATAGAAAAACCTTGTGAAAACTCTAGAGGCCATAGGTTTGTTCCGTTTTTCATCAAATTTGCTCAAAATGATCATCATGACGTCCGATGTTCATCAAATTTGCTCAAAATGATCATCATGACAATATCTTTGTCAAGGTCGAATATGATTCATGTCGGGTCCAAAAGTAGGTCAGTAGCCTAGGTCAATGATAGAAAAACCTTGTGAACACTTATTTTGTTTAATCATAACTTTAAAGGCCTCCGTGGCCTAGTGGATAAGAGTCGGCTTTATTTATTTTCCATTTCGGGTTACAGTCCTCATCTGGTTCGTTTACACTCTCAATTATAACAGGGACGTGATCAGTTCCACACTGATCATCATGAACAGACCAGTCATAGTCGAAGAAGAGAGATGGATGACACAAAGAGAGATCTAAAGAAGACAAATGACCTGTCGCAGGGTGAAGGTAAGTATGAGATTTATCATTCATCAAGCAAAGATCGCTCTTTGCAATAAACTCTTCGACAAGTGCTCCTCTGTTATTTATATCTTTACAGCCCCATAGAATATTGTGACCATTGAAGTCGCCAACTAAAAGATATGGCGATGGAAGTTGACTCCGCAATGAGTCAAGGTATTCGGGCTTTAAAGAAAATGAGGGTGGGATATATAGAGAGCAAATTGTAGTTTCTTTATCCAGAGAAACCGATACTCCTACAGCTTGTAGGTCTGTTTTTAATTTGATCTCTCTTTGTGGTAAACATGATTTAACAAATATTGAACTGCCACCAGATGGTTTGTTACCATCAGAATAGATATAGTTGTATGTATTGAAACCCCTGATATCAATGTTGTCATCAGTTTTTAAAAAAGTTTCTTGCAAACAAAAAAAACCCGATGGGTTTAATAACGAAATAAGTAATAAATGTTCACTATAATTTGATTTAAGACCTCGACAATTCCATTGTATTATTTTGTGTTTTAAATCCATTTTTTGGAGAGATTAAGACTAGAAACTATTTTGGAGCTGCAATTGGTGATATAGATCTGCTACAACCACCTCTAGGTGTTGCTGACCTCGATCTGTTATTGCCGCTTGGTGGTCTGGCCACTGAATCATGAAACATAATTTTGCTTCAATCAACTTTACCCATTTCCAAAAGATGTCCAGAATAATGTGTCTTCTTTATTTTCATCCTCTTCATTAAGGCTTCCCCAAGAGGGAGTTTCATTTGTTGGTGATTGGAAAAGTTTCCTCCTTCTTGCTGAACTGAATCTTTCCAATTTTCTGTTTCCTTTCTTAAGAGTTCTACGTGTCAGCACTTTTGTGAAAATAGTTGGGTCATAATCAGGATGTGTAGGATTTGGATTTGGCTTTCCTGCAATAAATCAAGAACAAGAATTCATATCAGATAAATGTTTTGAGCCTATCATAAAGTAGACCCAACACTGACTGCATATAGTAAAAACAGTTTTAACATCACATCATCAAAAAAGCATTTTTGTTGGACGCTGGGGTTAAGGCTGAAACCATTAATCGTATAATCGATTAATCGATCAATAAATTCCACAAAAATGATTATCATTTCTGATTTGCTTTTAATCGATTACTTGATAGGTACAATTTAATACCCAAAGTTATGCCTAAAATAGCTGGATGAAGTGGCAAACAGTGCAGACCCGGATGAGATGCCGCATTCTGCGGCATCTCATCTTGGTCTACACTGTTTGCTCAGGCCTGTTTGTTCAAATATACATATGATAAAGTGCAACAGATGGTAAGAGTCATGCTCAGACACAAAGCCAGACAGGTAAAATTATGACAAAAACCTTAGCAATGACAGGACTGATAATCGATTATCTTTTCAGCTCCGATTAGCAAGCCCTAGCTGGGGGCTGGTTTTACGTCCATTTCAAGATTATATCACTCCTATTGAGTTGACCATTCATCAAAGGTGGGCAAAAACCGGAGTACCCAGAAAAAACCACCTGACCTTCCGTTGTGTAAGTTGGCATCTCACATGTGACCCGTGCCAGACTCAAACTCACAGCGGTGAGAGGCCTAATGATTAAGAAATCGCCTCTTATCCGCTAGGCCTAGGAGGCCAATCAAATAAGCATTTAACCCAATGCATGCAGGAAAACCCTTAAGGAGTGCCTTGGCAAACAGTGCAGGCCCAAATCAGAAGCCACTGAATGTGGCATCTGATAATATCTAACAAAAACATTTACTTATAAAAGCTTTTAATGTTGGAACATTTTTCATGTCCATATTGATAGTACATACCAAAAGAATTTTTGAGGTCTATTAACTATACATAGTCCAATTTTTTTTGTTTTGGAGTTTAACAACCCAGTCAACACATTAAAGTCAATTTTGAGTCGGTCAGTTAACCTATCCACTCCTTTTCCTTACGGGCTTATAAGTAAGCGGTCAACATGTATATGACACCCCGGGCCCAGCACATTGATTAATGGGTTGCATTATCCTTCTTTGCAGAGCTAAAACTGACCGTACATGAGTGCCGGTTTACCCCTTAGAAGGACTTAGCCTGCCCTGCAAAAATGTGTGAGTCGGACCGTCCAATGCATATAAGCCCTTATGGTTTTATCGGGCTGCAGCGGTTGAGATGTCATTCAATCTCGATATCGGGCAAAACTCCTACAAAATTGGAATGTTTCGAAATGACATAAATAGTGTTGATGGGGAGGTAAAGCCTCAGTTAAAAAAGAAACAAAAAACATACAGCTCCTTGGATGTGACTCTGGGTAACAGGTGTACACTTCGCAAAACTGTACATTTCGGGCACTCTTTACAAAGTGCCTTTTAGTTGCAGAAGCCTCCATGGTGTAGTGCCTAGTGGTTACGCTTTTCGCCTTGTAAATAAGGGGTCGCAGG
This sequence comes from Lucinisca nassula, assembly GCA_963580285.1. Classification (NCBI taxonomy): domain Eukaryota; kingdom Metazoa; phylum Mollusca; class Bivalvia; order Lucinida; family Lucinidae; genus Lucinisca; species Lucinisca nassula. The sequence goes on along the minus strand of OY757020.1, from coordinate 84,316,252 downwards.
ATCAATCCCGGGCTTCTCCAGACTCTCGGATGAGTCTTCCAACAGAGGTCCCGTCTCCGTACCACCAAGCTGTTGTGGGACTTAAAACTCGAACACTCACTCACTCTCCTTTTAGTTGATTCTTCATGGGTAAATAAGAAAAATAGTTTTAAGCCAGGTAAAATTTGGCACTTTTGAAAAAAAAAAAAATAATAATAATAAAATAAAAAAATAATAACAAGAATGTTATGCACTCCGACCAAGGATTTGTGGAGCGGTCCAGGATTTTTGGAGCGTGACAGCTCAGTGGTTAGTGCACTTGCCTCTGATGCTAGGGGTCCTGGGTTCGATCCCTGGCTGCAGTGATAACATTTCAGTGACATTTGAGGCCTGTTAAAATGTCATAAAGTGTAATATACACCTTCCAGTAATGGTCAAATGTGACAATTCGCAGTATCATGTGAAAGAAAGAAAAACACACTTATCCTAAAATTACGGCTACTAATACCTGCCGAAATGCATGCCAGTGGCTTATATATTTCACAGACTGTATCCTTTCGAAAAAGAAATTTTGGTAAAATACTGTTCAAAAATCATGACAATATATCTTTTACCTGAAATAAAGTGCTCACTGCAAATATAGATGTAGTTTGCAGTGGGAATCCGCTGGGTTCCATCTGCATTTTGGCGATTGCAGGCTCTGATCCACTTTGATCGTCTCTCAGGGTATTTCTCCCGATTCGAAAACTTGTAGAAGGGCAACTGTTTATCCTGTTGTAGGTAGTGATTTGTACAACCACCAGCACTGCATATTTTAGGCATTTTCTTTTCAGTCTCTCGGAATTTTTCGTGTGAATATCGTTGGAAAATTAAAATGGGAGTCTCTCAAGAAAAGAAGAAAAAAAAAACAGTAGGCTAATCATTTTATACAAAAGTCTAAAGGGTGCTGCCAGCAGTCCAACAGATGACCTTGTTCCCCCAGCTAGACACTGTAGAAATCACCATTCGTTGGCATTGCAGACCCTTACTGCAAGAACTGACATTTATATAGAGTCTTTCTTCCCAAGAACCATTAGAGGTTGGAATGCCCTTCCCGATTCGATTATTTGGACAGCTGAAGGTGCTGATGATTGTGTAGCTAAATTTACCTCTTTGGTTAGAGCTAGGGACTAACTTCCCACATCACTGGTCCTGGTGTATGAATGTCATTTGACGTGTCACCAGTAACAATTCTGATTCTGATTCGTTTGTTTACAAGTAAAAGGTAACTCAAACTGGCGTAGATTTTCACCTCCGGTTTTGGTTGCTATGCAGAAAGTCACGTGACTATCGAAAGTATCCGGATGACCAACTTCATATGGAGCATCCATATGGATCCCGGTTGCATCCCATATGGATCCCGGTTGCAAAACCCATCAAGGGGGAGAATAACTATATACAGCCGGATAATTCATTCTGGTGCTGTGACGCTTATTGGTGTTGTCACATAGGTAGCAGTACACAGTTTCCAGCCTGTGCACATGGGGAAATTTCTTCATAAGTAAGGGTAGGGATCAAATTCAGTGTCTAAATACTGTTTGGCAATTATGAAAGCAATATCTTGAATTCAGTGTATTGTTTTGTGTCATTGTGGAGAAATATGAATTAATTCATGGTCACATGACCTGGATATGAAGGGATGTAACAGAAAATACGAAACTACTGCTATACGAATTTTTCGCTACACTTTCTGTTTAAAATAGCTGTCTGACTTCATTTGGATATTGCTAAAAGGTAAACGGCTGGCAGGGGTCGATTTCTAGCCCCCTTTCATTTTTAGTAGGTGTACAATAGAGCTGAATGCTGACAATTGTCCTTGCAAATGCAGTGTGCTGCCCGGGCTCCTTTGAAAACAGCAGAAAATTGTAAAACAAAAACAAACAAAAAAAAAACAGCAGAAGTGGGTGGGGTAGGATTTGTTTACATGGCCCCTACATTGGCTGTACAGTGTACAAGCTATAGAAACCAGCTTTAAATTATTCTGTGGCAAGTCACAATGCAGAGATAACACAAAAGAGAAGGGTTGCAAAATGTACTATTTGTTACGGCTCGAAAAACTTCGTCCGCTGCGCCTCCGAGTCTCCCCGACAGCTTGGAATAGTTATTTATTACAAGTTCCACAAGCTCTCCCTCATATGAGAATCGAAAGTTTGCTGTGTGTGTTACCGAAGGCCAAGACAAGCTTCCTACGCTATACTGGTTACCAAAACTTCATAAAAGACCTTACAAAGCACGGTTTATTGCACATTCTAGCTCTTGCACTACCAATGAACTTTCTTAATTATTAACTTCCTGTCTTACTGCTATTAAAACGCATGTGATTAAGTCTTTGAAAGATCAGGAAGAAATCTGTTTTGGTCTATAAAAAATTCGAATGAGGTTTTAAATAAATTGAAATCCAGACATTTTCGTGCTTCAAGTCTGTCTACTTACGATTTTTCTACTCTTTACACTACACTTCCTCATAATCTTATAAAAGAAAAGCTTAATGATTTAATTGAATGGGCTTTTCACAGAGAAGATTCTCTCTATCTTGCATGTAATATCAGAAATGCATTTTTCACTTCTAAAGAGCATAAGAATTATACACTTATACAGCATAAGAATTATATGGTCATGTCAGAAAGTGTGTGATGCCCTCACCTTTCTACTTGAAAATATTTATATTAGATTCGGTACTAAGTTATTTAGACAAATTGTGGGTATTCCGATGGGTACGAATTGCGCACCTCTTGTGGCTGATCTATTCTTGTATTGTTATGAAAGAGACTTCATGTTGTCGCTTTCCATTGATAACCAATCTGAAATTATTGAAGCTTTTAGCTCCACTTCTAGATATTTAGATGATTTATTAAATATTGATAATATCTATTTCGATGGTTTGATCAGTCAGATTTACCCCCCAGAACTCCAGTTAAATTAAGCAAATTCTTCTGATACCGAGGCCCCGTTTTTGGATTTACAGCTATCTATTGTAGATGGGTTTGTTTCATGCAAAATTTATGATAAACGCGTTGACTTTGATTTTGAGATTGTAAATTTTCCTTTTTTGGATGGTGATGTTCCTCGTGCGCCATCCTATGGCGTTTATATTTCGCAATTAATTCGATTTGCTAGAGTGTGTAGTCATGTAACTGACTTCAACACTCGTAATAAATTATTAACGGCTAAACTTCTCAATCAGGGTTATCGGTACGATAAACTACGCAAAGCCTTTTCAAAATTTTATAGACGCCTTTCTGATTTAATTTCAAAATTCAATATTGGACTTAAATCTCTTCTGCAACAAGGTCTATCGGAACCCGAATTTTATGTTGACTTAGTATATAAATTCAGAAAAATATATAACCGCAATGACTTAAGCACCCAATTTCGTAAAATCATTCTTCGATATAAAAAGATTGGGTACAACATGGATATAATACGACAGACTGCATGCATGGTAGTTAACCCAATCACGGTTGGCAACTTTGCTTCCCTCTTTAATTGCACGCCGGTGGGTCAGGCCTCAGATTCTATGATGGTACCAACGTAAAGGCTTAATGAGAATAAGAGAGATCTAATTCAAGGTACTGTTGGTTGGTGCCTGATGCTCTGTCTCTTGTCGGGCCCATCGGAGTCTAACTGTTGGTTTTCTTTTGCTCCAGCATTTCAGTGGTTTCTTGCTGTCGAGTCCTCACCGTTGTCTCACCTCTGTGGTTTTTTGAGTATTTGTTTTCACGGAGATGTTGCACTGATGAGTTAGGAGGCCTTCATGCGGACTGAACAAATTATTTGTCTAAATCGCGACGGAAGTAAGGGCGAGGATTGTGGCCACGTAAAATCGATTTAAGCCCCCCAGAAGAAATCTTTCCACTGACCGTTCCAAGGCGGTTCTTCTGTGGCGATTTATTATGTTGTTGTTTGTTACTTACTGTGTGTATCACTTGTGTCTTTTAATTTTGGATGGCCATATGGCCATTTTGTGGGAAAGTAACTGTCCTTATGGCCTTCCTTTGTTTAGGTTTCCATTATGGTCTGAAGGCTTAATGTTTGTATTTCTTTCCGTTTGGTGTCTTTGATGGGTGGAGTAAGTTAATTGTATGAATTCCTGATCTTTGTTCTATTTCTACTTAGAAACCCGAGGATTTCTAAAGCTTTAAAAGGGAAAGTTATGGAAGTGGGTGTGGGGATGGGTATCAACTTACTTTCCACCCGGCCGATGTAACCGCGGGGTTGATCAAGCTCCACTATTGATCCCAACACCCTGCGTTCTCTCTGAAAGTTGGATAGTTCCGACCCCGCATTCGCTTATATACTCCTATTCGGGGGCCGCTTGTGGGCACTTGTAATAGTTATTTATTACAAGTTCCACAAGCTCTCCCTTATATGAGAATCGGAAACTTAGAAACCCGGTATTTCCAAGCACCCAGTAAAAAAGAACAACCCAGAAAACTCACGTTCGATTATCTTGTTTATTCTCAACAATCCGCCCGGTGTTAAATATCTTACATTTTGAACATCAACCCATAAAATACCTTTTTACCATTCCAATACTCAAAATTGAAAACCTAAAGAATCGCACCTGGGTTCTTTTGCACGTGTGCACCTTCCAACGTGTGTACATACAATAACCCGTAAATCAGAGCGATGATCATGATTACATCTTGACGCATTACTTTACGCCAGAAATGGTGACCTAAGGTGTTCGCACTATGTTGTATTATATTGCCAATTAGAATAAGACTGACCATGTATAATGTCGCAGGTGCGATTCTCTTTATTGATTTAAACAGTATTTATTTCAAACATTTACATACATAAATGTAAAGTAACCAGTATCATAGAATCCAGGATCTGACAGTAAGCCAACAAGTTTGTCCATAAGTCATCGCCTGTGTTTCTCTTTATTAAAACAAGGACAACCAATTATATTTATGCATTCAGTAAAATCATGTGCATGTGTCATGTAGAATCATGTGCATGCATTATGTGAAAAACTGTTACGAAAATGTGACTGTTCCACAGATTATCCAACCTCTGCAATAACTATCAAAAATCTTATTATAATTTCGGCTATAATCGACTACTTACTTTCCTTTTTTAAAGTGTTACGAGCCAGGCGTAGCAGAAAGAAAAAGCAAACAAGCTTTTTGGAAAAATTTAACAAAATTTATTTACAAGACAACTTTAACCTGTAGAAGTAAGAAAATTAAACGTACTTAGCTCTGAATGAAATATCCTGAATGAATCTATTTTCCTTGATCCCACAGAATTCACAGTCCAAAATGAAAAGTAATATCAATCCAACACACAATTTAGAACTAACTTTTCTTCTAATCCCAAACTTGAAACTCCAAAGTCTGACTCAATGAGAAAAATCAAGCTCTTTTATAGACCCTAAGATTTCTCTAGAATGTTCCACAGGGCTGTGGAATAAGATGATGTAATTTTCTAAAGATAATGCAAACCTGAACTTTCTGGAAGGTTCTGAAGTACTTTTCCTTGTAATCATGTTGTTTACAAAAATGAAATTAATCTGTGACTCAATTTTCTAGAATCTTCTATAAGAAGATTAACAAGATATCTATAGCACTATTAGGTCAACAGTGGGGTGAAAGTGGGAATAAGAAAAATAAATCCTTATGCATAACAAAAGGGAGTGGGAGAGGGAATACCCTTACCATAAAATAGGCTTTACAACATGTTTCAAAAATCTGTTTGAATGCGTACCCGCAAACTATAACAAATTCTGTAAAGCCCCCGACTTCCCGAGTATGCGCCTGCAATGATTACGCGAAATAGAATCTTTGAAGTTTTGTCAAAGCCGCAAACTTTCTTGAAATCTTGCATAACTCTGTAATGCCATGTTCTTTTCCCTCCGCAGCCTCAGCCAATCTTTTTGCCGAGCTCCTAGGACCACAGAGGTCACCAATCCCGGCATAATGTTCTAGCATTTTGTTACCTCCCCAACCCACGTGATTGTTGATGAGATCATCCCGCACACCAAGCATTCTTAATGTAATAGCGCAGACACGCCTACTGGAATGTGAAGACTCTCCTTCATAAAGACCGACAGCCTGCAAATGCGTGCGCAGCCTATCAGTTATTGAGCTGCCACTGACCGGTTAATTAATTACTTGATTGTTTGTCTTATCTTTCCTTATCTTTCACTCTGAATAAATAACCGTGACTAAGGTCAATATCAATCCCTAAAGAGAAGTTTATGTAATATTTCAATAGCTTAACGGGGCAAATGTCATCGTCCTTAGATTCCATTAAGAAGAAATTCTTTGGATTATCAAGTTATGCAACCTTCACAGCTATTTCCGAAACAAAAATGCCTTTACCGTCGGGGAGACTGAACATCCTATTGCTACATAAATTTCCAAGGTCAGAACCCCTATCACCTGAATGACAGAGAACAGAGAAAAATGCCCTGTCTCTCAAATAAAGGTACCTTTGAACTGGTCCTTTTCTACTGATGCCTTGTATTCTAGGTATCGACAAAGTTTTGCTAATTTTTCAAACATCAAAGGCACGGCCTGCTTCCTCACCACCTCAGCAGGTGCTTGCTCTAACGAGACAGATTGGAAATGTCTTTTCATCAAATCCGACGACGCCGGATTTCCCGTTAACAGAATTGGATTCCATTCCCCCGAATGCCCCAGGTCCCGGAATAAGGCCCTTAGCTTTCCTATTAAGCTATCTATTGTTTTAGCTGCCAAGGTGGCAGGACAGTCACATTTTTGTTTTCCCGTAAAACCTTTAAATTTACATTTCAGGTCATGCAACTGAGTCCTACCATCTTTTTCCTTATATATTAAAAAAGTCTTGTGTCCTCCCGTTTAGCCGTGATCAAGTCTTTGGGCGGTGTAAGTGACTCCAGAAATGAGGACAGTTCTGCCTCTACACTACATTTTTGCTTCGAATATTTCGAGGAATTGTACAATTCGTCCAATCTTTATATTCTTACCTATTCGAGATTGTAAAGAATAACTTTTGTCAGCCTCCTGCTGTGCACTACCCATTTTCTCGATCCGCTTCACACCACAAAACTTACAAAAACGGAAATCTAACTCGTTACCGCCACTACAGTTTGTGCACCTAAGTATTATTCCAGTGAAATTCACAGGCTGGCCCAAATCCTGCAAACAGGTGAAAAATGGGTTGTTATAGGTACATGCACAAAACATATTACCTGTCACGGTTTTCGCCAGATGAAAAGTGATAATTAAATATGTAAGGGTATAAACGAGTAATGGCAAAACGGGCTCATAACAATAATAATAAGTACCAGATAAGTGACGCTTACCCCACGCAGGGCTTGCAAAAACAGTTTTGATCGCCCGACGCCGCCACACAGAGCCGAAACCAAACTCATATGAGTATTTTTACCACCGTTTTGGGGTTGCCTACTCAGCCAAAGCGATTTGAGTCCATGCATATAAAGCTTTTTTGTGCTTCCGTGGGTAGCAGGGTTTTGGAAGCTATTGCATTCCAATGTCGAGCAGAAGTCTAATAATAATAAAATAATAATAAAGAAATATATATATTGGAAACAACTTCACCAAAAAGACCCGTGTGGCGCTTGGGTAGCTAAGAATTCTGAACAAACAGGATTGTAATTAATGGGACCGAAAGTTGTGGTTCACAGATAATGCAAGTCACAAAAGCCATTTATTCCCAATTTCTTATTGAACCTGCGAGTATGCTGCTATTAACGACCAGCACCGCTAATTGACATGTCACATGCGGATACTTGTATAAATATTTTGCAAGCCGCGGTGTGTCAGTTTATTGCATGATGAGTACCAGACACATTCTAAGCTGGCAGACTGATCATAAATCATAGGATATGTAAACAGCCTGCTGCGGTAAATTCGGTTCGCTTCAACACCCCTATTTGCATCGTATTTACTCCAAACATGCGCGGATCCAGCCAGGTGTTGACTCGGCTTTTACGCCCTTTCCAGGTTATTTAACTCATGTCGAGCGATCGTTACCCAAAGGTATGTGAAACCGGAGTACCCGGTGAAGAACCGCCAAACATCGGGTGCAGCAGTTAGCATCTCACATGCGAACCAAGCCAGGCTCGAACCTACATGTGTGAGAGACCTAATGAATAAACTCTTATTCACTAGTCTACAGAGGCTTGTCAGGTTTTCCAATAACGTGTTCAATTTGTCTATCGGAATGCAAAGGAAAGAGAGCAGGTCGGGATCCAGTGGTCGGGATCCAGTGCTCTGGCTGGACACGGGCGTCTGGAATATGCGTAATTTTAAAAGGCACGAAGTAAAACCTGACGTGCAGTGGAACGGAAGTGACAAATTAACTTACTAGGAAATATTTATTTATTTTATTTTAGTTTATTTATATATATATTTCTTTTTGGGGGGATTGGGGTGTTTACGGCCTTCCCCAAAGCTTCCTAATCTTTATGCTAATCAAGCTGGACGAAAACGGGGGCACCCAGAGAAGAACCGCTTCACATAATGAAGCACAATCTGGCGTCCACACGCGGTCCGAGCAAGGCTCGAACCACAGCGACGAGAGCCCTAATGGTTACGAGTCAGGGTAAAATATGAATATGTCTATAAGTACATTTCTGCCTGCTCTCGCCAGACATATACTATTAGTATATGCCCTTTTCGGGTAGAACAACTGAAACCCTTAAGATCGCCACCGCAATCCATTCCACTCCATGTCATTCCATGCCCTTACACCATGCAATCGCCTTCATGTTTTCCTCGAAGACAACAGACATGTACATAAAAACACAACCCTACAACATTAAACTATGGGGAAATTCACAGTCTCTCTCTCTAAAAAAAAAAGAGAATGAATAGTCTACTTCAAGAGAACACCTTGCTTAAGGTAGTTAACACATTATCTACAAAAAGTTTTTCTCCGGAATCATTCAGGTGCACCCTGTCTTTCAACATATTCATAGTCAAGTTCCTGTTATCCATGTACACCCAGTTGTTTCTCTGGCAGCACAACCTGATTTTGTCATTCAGAATCTCTGATCGCGCATCAATGTACCCGTCTTTCGTGGACATAATGGCAGACAGTACTATTTTCACGTCAAGGTATACCGACAAATATGACTGCAACATGCATTCCAAGCGTCTAAGCTGTTCTATAGCAGACGTAATTTGGTAATGTTCACTGTGAAACAAGAATGATTTACTCAGATTATTAATTCCCGCATGGCAAAGTATAACATTCGGTGGATAGCTCATTACGGCCTCTTCAAGACTTTCTTGCACCCTAGAGATTAAAGCCCCGCCCACAGCTCTTACATGTACCAATGGCGAGGCAACCCCCCGCCGACCCTTCAAAAATCTGACCATGGAATCCCCACATATTACTGGGTGCGAGTTTTGCCTACTCCCGAACAAAGAGTGAACAGCAAACCCCCCCCCCCCCCCCCCCCGCATGAACTGAAATTTCCCTTTCGGAGTTACCCTTATTTCCCATAGGTTTGACCACAGACCATATTTATCCGGACAGAACCCCTTCTTAGAAGGATGCTTAAGAACATTCTTTTGTCTCTTATACCCAATTATAATAGCATCCATAATTAATTTTTTTATCGACGACAACCAAACTGGTATCACAGGCATAGCAGGCACGACCACAGTACAGTTTGGCTGGTTCTCCTTTATGAAATTAATGACCGGGCCCAACATAGCAAAAGGAGGGTTCACATATCAGTTTTCTTCTTTTGCTATGTTCTGAGAGAAGACGCTAACTCCTGCAGACTCCGGATTACGGAAAGGACTGAAGTGCCTAAGTTTCTTTCCTGCCTTATCCTTCATGCAGTTTGAATCTAACGACATGAGGTCTAACGAGTGCCCTTCCTCCCCACCAAATTGTGTCTGGATCAACCCCAAAGTCGATGGGGCTAAAATCGCATCGCTTTTTTGCAGGTCTCGGGAAGGCGCATCGGCTTGGTTTTATTTGGACTCGACATATGTCAGGTTTAATACCAAATCTAGGTCCAAAACCAACTGGAACAACTCTTTTATTACCATGTTCATCTCCCTTGAACGTGTTCCTTGATTTTTCCAGCTGTTGATTAACACCTGATTGTCTACGTGAGCGTCAACCCTGTGTCCCCGGATGTCATCTTTCACCGATTTCAAGACATTAAACAACGCTTTAGCCTCGAGAAACATAATGCTTAAGCTTCTATCTTCGCCTTCCCAGAAACCCAGAATTTCCGCCTTACCGGAGATTAAATGTACTATTCTACCCCATTTAAACAGAGAAGAGTCAGAAAAAAGTTCCAGTGACATATGACGCTCACGTTTCCACTCAAGTTTCCCCTTCCAATTATCCAAAAACTTGGCCGCATTGTCAGTGCGAATCTCGGCAGCGGCATGTAGCCCGGTCCATGCTTGCGAAAATGCAGCCTCCGCCGATATACCTTGATGCGAAAAATCTAAATGCTCGCCTCGCACATTAACCCAACAGAGGCTTCTTTTTTCTTGAAAAATAAAATGGATCAAAAGGCAGATGCGGCCAAGGTTCAGGCAAGCCCAACCAGGTAAACAAATGTTATAAATGCAACAAAGCAGGCCATTATGTAAGGAATTGCCCGCTTAATTAACGTAGCTATTTTTCATATGGCAATGCTTAATGAAATAGAAAATGGTAACGGAAATGCTAGCGGTGTAAAGAAATAATAAAAAAAGGCATAATTTATATTTTACTGCATTTTGGGTCATAGCAGTATTCTTGGTTTTTATTTTCATTACTGAAGCGATTTCAAAAGTTTTAGGGTTAGGTTGAAACGAACCGGTGAGCTAACCCGTTTTTTTCATATTGTTTGCAGGGTGTTTTCAAACCAAGAGTATGGGCCCAGTCCTGGCAAATAGGCATAAGACGCCGCGCCCATGTTCCAGGCTGGATTTCCTATCCCACCCTGATATGACATGGACATGTTAAATTTTTTAAACATTATTTGTTCCTTATCCAGCACCGACTCCTCTTCTTTAGAGGAGATAAGCTTAAGTACCAAACTTCCCACAAAAGACGGGTGTTGCCTCTTGTGTATGTGAAAGCGCCTTAAGATTAAACTAAGCTTCTCTTTACTTTCATGATTGCTTTTTCTTGCAATTGACTCAAGATGCAGGAGCTTCTCGTGTAGTGTGTCGACGTTTACCTCCGACTTTCCTGCCTCCTCTTTAACTTCCCTCTTAGCTTTCTCAAAATCATTCACATCATCAGCCTCCTTCTTCTCCTTCAATTTCCTCTCAAGGTCCTCAATCTTGTCTTGAATAGCTTTCATCTAAAATGAAATGATTAACCATATCTTACCCCTTTGCAACTTAGAAAATAAGCCATTTATCTCAGCCACCAACATCATCAATTCATCATTCTTATTATTATCACCACCACCACCCTCATTTTTATTATTAACACTCATTTTGTCAGTTGTGTTATCATTACTATTACCATCACGATAACTATATATATATATATATATATAATCTGCATTAAGGAGAACACATGTACTATATTATCTGGAATAGGGTGACCGCAACATTAAGGGGAACAATGCTGGTCCCCCTAATGTTTCAAGCGCAAATATGAGAATACTCAATCCAGATAGTAATAGTTTCTTTCAAGTTTCTGTTAAATAAGGATGGTTTATTAATATTTTAAAGTTTTTAATTACTTGTCCGTTGTGTTTTGGACAAAAAAGGGTCAGTTTTAGACAACCGCTATATATTGTGGAATATTTTATTTTCTTCATTAGGGCGTCCACAGAAAAAGTGCTTATTCTACTGCTTTTTGACTATATATTCACACAAATATGTTTGAATGATGATATTCAATATGAGCATAAAGTTATTTAATATGTTATATCATGGAAAGCCCTTTGTTTAAAAAAGTCGACGTTTCTTGGGCCCTCACGGTTTGAATGCGGCGGGCTGGTCAACGAAAGTACATACCGGTATTTGCCGGACTGGTACCGGATTTATGCAGATCTTGTTTTTTTCCTTCAAGGAATATTTTTTTAACTTATTCTGTGTTGCTATATTTCTAATTTGACAATGAAGCACCCAATTTTAAACCTTCTCTTCAGAGTTTGCTTATCTCCGTCTAATACAGATCGCCAAAGTATCGTTACTGGCAGCGCCATACCGGCAAATACACCGACAAATTTCGGATACGCCATTTTCGAGAAAATGCATGCCTGACAACTTCCGAAGTTGGAAGGAGGCTGCAAAAGAAGCAGAGGAAATGCCAGAAGATATAGAAGATGCAACACAGGCACAAATACAACATGCAGCAAGAGAAGCAGTCATGGGGAAATGGCAACGAAGATGGGAAATATCGGAAAAAGGCAGAAATTTGCATCAATACCATCAAGTAGTCAAACTGAAGAAAATCAGTTTCAAGGGCACAAGAAATCAGAGGGTGATATTGCAACTGCAGAGTGGTTACTGCAGACTCAAAGACTACCTCCACTCTGTTGGTGTGGTTGATGATCCCTCTTGTGCTTGCGGTGAGAGAGAAACAGTAGACCATTTCCTCCTTGATTGTGAACTCTATGATGCTCAGAGAGAAATTATGAGGCAAGAGCTCTTATTAAACTTGGGTACAAGTGCCCTTGACTTGAATACTTTCTTTGACGAAAACCAAAACAAAGATGATGAAGAACCAAAAATTCACCGTGAAGACATCTACCAACAATTAGATGTTTTCATATCATCAACAAACAGATTTTAAATTTAACTGGGGGGGGGGGGGGGGGGGGGTGATGCTAGGACATTTCAAGGTAATGGGGTTGTTTGGCGTAAGAGTGATGCAATCATTATTTCTTCTGAAGGACAGGAAGTGGCCGATACGGCTGTACCTGGCCTGACGATATACATACATATGATACATTCATCATACATTATGGGAATGGGTGTGGTTCACATTCAATTACTTCATCTATCTTGATATATTGAAATCATCATTTGTTTTCATGGTTATAGCTGGAGGACAGGAAGTGGCCGACACGGCTGTACCTGGCCTTCCAAAAAAAAAAAAAAAAAAAAAAATCATCCATCAAACATTATGGGAATGAGTGTGGTTCATGTTTTCATTGTTATATCTGGAGGACAGGAAGTGGCCGACACGGCTGTACCTGGCCTTCAAAATTCATCAAACATTTTGGAAATGATTGTGGTTCATGTTTTCATGGTTATATCTGGAGGACAGGAAGTGGCCGACACGGCTGTACCTGGCCTTCAAAATTCATCAAACATTATGGGAATGAGTGTGGTCCATGTTTTCATGGTTATATATGGAGGACAGGAAGTGGCCGACACGGCTGTACCTGGCCTTCAAAATTCATTAAACATTATGGGAATGAGTGTGGTTCATGTTTTCATGGTTATATCTGGAGTACAGGAAGTGGCCGACAGGGCTGTACCTGGCCTTCAAAATTCATTAAACATTATGGGAATGAGTGTGGTTCACATTTAATGAAGTACTACATATTCTTTGATGTATTGTAATCATTATCTATATTCATGGTTATATCTGAACGGCGGGAAGTGCCCGACACGGCTGTACCTGGTCTGAGGATATACATAAATTTATCATACATTATGGGACTGAGTGTGGTTGACCTTTAATTACTACATATTCTTTGATATATATATCAATCATTATTTTTGGGGCACTCGGTTGGTTTTTTTTCTTTACAGATTGTTCTCCTCAGATGCAGTGGTATCTGGTGGGGTGGTTGCCCGTGGGTCCTGGGGTGGGTGCGGATGCAGCAGAGTCAAAGAAATCTGGAAATGTGATTCATTCTGCAGGTGGTGCGTTTGGAGTGTGCTTGGGCGTCGGCCTTTTGTGGCCACTGCCGATATCAAGCCCAGGACCTAAGGTGTCCGGGGCAAGTGGATTAACCACTGAGTTATCACGCTCCTTTAATCATCGGTCGGGGCACTAGACTGGATTTTTTTTTTTTTTTTTCTCCTACTACAGTGGTGCCTGGTGCCGGGATGATTATTGCTGCAGCCCATTGATGGACCAGATTAAGCGGAGTCAAGAGGATCTAAAAATATGACATGTTTAAATGAGTCTCTCTTAAACATTAAAATATTGGTTTCTTTGTAGGATAGAGGAATGAAGTAGCACGCCATAATAAATCGCCTTATTTGGAGTGCATAACTGACCGGTCTGGCTGGCCCGAACCCTTTGGCCTGGTGTTTGACTCGCTTGCTTTTTGCCCCAGGGTCGTCAGCTCGGTCCCCGGTCGGGGCACTTGGTGTTTTTCTTTACAATTATTCTCCTCAGTTTGCAGTGGTGCCGGGATGGTTACTAATGAAGCCCAGGAGAGGTGCAGATGCAGCAGAGTCAAATGAAGCTGGAAATGTGATATGATTACATGAGTATCCCCTGAACATTTGAAAATAATAATAATGATAATAATAATAATTGTCTCTTTGTAGGATGGAGTGCAACAATAAAAATGTATTTAGAGTGCATGATTAATGGTCTCATCTATATCTTAACCCTGTTGATTGCTGTTTATGTCTGATTTTCATCATGTTGGGTGAAAGAGGGAGGGAAAAAAAAAAAAAAAAAAAAATAATAATCCTCTATACTATGAGTTATTACGCAGACACTACTTGTGAAAGATTATACTTGTGAGTTATCTCGGCCAGTAGAAGGCTTTGAAATGAAATGAAATGAAGTTCCGTTGTAGAACAACAAACAGTAACTGTTTTGTCGATGAAACAGTTGTAGATCTTCTGAATGCGTATGTTTTCTTATTGATAAGGGCAGATAGTCGATTTTCGTAGATTTATCAGGATAGTTGTGGCTTCGGGTCGGTTGATGGGTGGGAGGGGGGGTAATTTGTTGATTTATGCTGCCGTTATCAGGTTATGATCAGACGAAGGTGCAGGGCACAAAATAACTGTAATGGTTCATCCCTAATATTATATAGCCTTGGCTGAAAGATAGTTGGCTAGGATCCATGTCCATGTATTAGGTGAAGGCAGCAGGCAGAGTGTGATTTTTACCCGACATCTTACTGCCCCTGCCCATCAGGGCTTGGAGAAATAGATGGGCTGCACAATGCTTCCACGCAGAGTTGATACCAACCGCACATTAGTACTGGTAATATGCTTAGAAGGTCTAAGCCTGCCCAGGAAAACTGCTGCGAGTCGGGCCCGTCCATGCATATAAACCATATTAGTTTTATTGGGCGGCAGGGATTGAGATGTCATTTCATCTCAATGTCGGGTAAAAGTCCCACAAAACTGGAAGCAACGTCTCCAAAATGACCTAAACTATGTTGGCGGGGACGTTAAACCTCAAATCAAACAAAACCCGACATCTTAATACAGTACACTCGGCGTGTAGTACAACACGTTAGACGATCACATGCACCCATTTAAAGATTTTTTTTTATTGTTGTGCACACGTTAATCCGAATAAAAACAAAAAACGTAAATATCAGCATATGAATGTAAAATATAAATGTCCGGAACGCAGAACTCTCATGTATGGGAGTACAGTCGAGTAAGGCTGCCACTATTAATCGGATAATCGATTAATTGATTGATACATTCAAGAAATATGATTATCGATACTGATTTTTCATAATCGATTATTTTCTTAGTAGAATTTACCAGCCAAAGATGTTTCTTAAATAGCTGGATGAGTGGAAAACAGTGCAGATCCTGGTGAGAAGCCACGTTCTGCGGCGTCTCATCTGGGTCTACACTGTTTGCTCCGGCCTGTCTGGGCAAAACCCTAGAGTGAAGTTCAACACATGGTAAGAGTCATGTTCAGCCAGAAAGCCAGACAGGTAACATTGTGATAAAATCTTCAGTGATTACTAATCGATTATTGATCGGAATGACAAGACTGATAATCGATTATCATTTCAGCTCCGATTAGCCAGCCCTACAGTCGAGTCCATTAACATTGGGTAGCCGTTAATTTTGTGCACCCTGCATTCTAGTTTTCAGTATCTTTATCCCTCATAATTTCTTCCACCACCACCAGCGCATCGGCGTTACGTTTTAACTTAGCCTTGAAAAGATGGAGTTGCACGTGCAGATGTGACAGTTTTGCAGAATTTTTCAATTTTGTCAAATTGTGAAAAGACCGAAAATATCCAAGCCAAACTTTGAAAGACTGAGTTTAAAAATAGGCAAAGGGACAAACATTTTGTATGTAATTTTCCTGCATCTAACAACATTACAGAATATCTAATATACAACTTGTTTGAGTCAACCTTCGTGTTCAATCAGCTCAAAACAGTTATTGTGCGCAGTGTTAGGCGACAGAATTTGTAATTCAGTTTCAAGGGGGTATCCCTTTTCTTAGCATTAATTTTCCTGCCTGTTAAAGCTTCAGAGGCCAGTTTCTATTGCAGTTGGTAGATAGGACAGTATTGCAATCGTTTTGATTGTGAGTTTTTGATTGGTTGTTTCCACAAAGTCACACATAGCTATCAAAACTTTATGTGCGCAATGTTACCGGACTACACCGTAACTCGGCGTGTTGGTTATTTCGTCGACTGTCACAGGAAAAATCACAGAAGTCAAGCAAATTATTTGCATGCAAAACGCATGAAACTTTAATGGGTGTGCCTCAGTGCGTAAATTTAACAGAACGGACCTAATTACCGGAACGGACCCATTTCTACCCAGATTCCCTCCTATTTTAGGATATTTTGATAATATACAAATTGCTTACACTGCTGTTAAAGTTAGCTACATTCTGCATGCATCTTTTCATGCAAATTTGGTCGCATTGGGAATATGTTCCAGTACACCATTTAGACTTGACTCAGTGAAGCAGAGAAAAAAGATGTGCCATATTTTCTGGTTCTAGAAATATTACATGGAGTTTAACAGCCCAGTCAACATGGTCATGTAAAGTCCGTTAGTTTACCTATCTACACTTTTCCTGGGCCCACTTACATGTATGCATAAGTGGTTAACAAGTAAAGTGTGCATTCTTTCACCAGAAACTGACAGAGCTGTCCTTTCTTGACTCAGAGGAACAGAGGAAATAGTACTTTCTGAATCTAAGATAATTACTAAGAGTTAACAATGTTAAGGTCATATCAAGCCAGTCACTCTACCTATCCACACTTTTTCTGGGCCAGCTTATGCTAATGCAGTTAACCGGTATTGTTACAATCTGTCGCCAGATTCTGACAACTGCCCTTCTTGGCTCAGCAAAACAAAGAAAATAGCTGTTCTGTTAAAAATATATTTCATGATCCATCCTCCAAACAGATCTACCAACTAGCTAACCTTCTGATCACCAGTCTGATGCGCATCCGACTGAACTACCAAGGCAGACATTGAGTGCACTGATTGACATTATTGTGAACTTAAACCTGTATTTCAAATGGGACAATTCTTTTACGAAAAGGGGCATTCAGAATATAGTTAACAATGACAGCAGTGTAAGTAGACTGTATATTATGGAAATATCCCAAAAATAGGGAGAAACCTGGGTAGAAATGGGTCCTTTCCGGTTCGTTCCGGTAATTAGCATTCCGGTAAATTTATGCACCTGATGTGCATGAAATCGCTTGGAACGTGGAGCAGTATATGCGAGTCCATTTAACAGTGGCATGGAAAGGATTAGCAGTTAGAGCTTGGAAGGGATTAAAAATCAATACTACACAACAACTTTCCAAGTTGACATGAATAAATGTTTCATTGTGATGACCTGTGCAAGAATGAGAAATAGGTTGTGGATACAGATACCACTAGATTGCACAGGGTCATTTGCAGTATCAGGGTGCAGGTTCCGTACCCAGATATTAAACCTGGTGGCTCAGATGCCCCTTTCACATTGACAGGTAGATACTGACCAGTATAGGGGTGTAAAAATAATAATAATATAATAAAAATGCGTGAACAAAAGGTATATTCAGGAGATAGTCATCCCCATAACAAATACATGCCTTATTTTGTGGGGTGGGCCATACTGGGGTGGTTTTATGGCCCTTACAATATAATTTCACTCATATTGAGCAGATCGTTAAAGGAGCAGTCTGATCAGGGTCTACATTGTTTGCCAGTCAATCTATACAACTCTTATAATTAATGGTCATGAAAAGAGTTTGTCATCCATCTCACCATCTGGGAATATATTCTCCTGATTAGGAGATTTCATACACTGCAGCAGCATATTGTACTCCTAAGTTATCATGTGCAAACAATCCTTTTAAGAACATTGTTTTACCATATTGATCCCAAGTATTGGGACAGACAGTTCTATCCGAACCATGGAACCCAGATCAGACTGGTCCAGGGCCAACACTGCTTGTCGCCCCATCTGCACCCATGAGTTTGTCATAACATCATAAGCCCTCACAGTGTCTGAATTCTTAGGAATGCACTAGTCATTTACGTTGATGGATGGGGGATAGCAGGGCTAATGAGCAGGGTACTTAACCTCTGTGTTCCCCTGCAGTGACTGGTTAATGCAGGGGTTTTGATATTATGAAATATATCCCCAGTGGAATTAACTGTTATAAACAGTGGGGCTGTGACATTCTGGAGGTCCCCACAGTGCAGGACTTCTAGCAGGGCTGTGAAAAGTCTTAGTCCCCGCTATTCCCCGTAGGTGTGTGTGGGGGTGTTGGGCAGTGGTTACAAATGACTGACCATGCATTGTTGCAATATGAATCCCTATTGTGATTACAATGCCAGAGCACATTGTGCCCTTTGCAGGGTTCTCACTAGGATTTTGAAAATTGGAGTAAAAATGCTGTCTCCAGAAAAAGTTGTAGTTTTACCCTACTTTTCTATTGAGACTTTCCAAAAAGTTGGATTCAGGAGTAAATTCAGCCAAATTTGGAGTTAACAAGAAGTACAAAAATTGTAAGTTAATAATTAATTTCTTTAATACATCATTGATTTATCGTAGTGAAGAGACAGTCCTAACCAAACTGTCCAGACTCATATCAAACTGCTAAGGTGATCCTCCTTGTGATGTAAATAAATTCTGAAAAGTTAGATCCTCTGGATTCAGTTGAGATGTTTATATTACAACATCAGCGTATGTTGTGAACCATAACCTCTTCTGGTCCAAAATTGCTGCATGTAGATTTTTTTTTACCCTAATGGTCCTAATCATTCGGACAGATGGTGCAGACCCTGATCAGATTGTTCCAAAGGGAGCATCCTGATCAGTGTCTACATTGTCAGTCACTACCTGTCTGTTTTGCCCTGATATGTCATGAAAGGATTTTGTCAACGGGCCTCCGTGGCCTAGTGGATAAGAGTGCTGACTCTTAGTCATTAGGTCTCTCACCGCCGTGGGTTCGAGCCTTGCTCAGATCAAGTGTGAGAAGCCAAGTTCTGCAACGGAAGGTCAGGTGGTTTTTCTCCGGGTACTCCGGTTTTCGCCCACCTCTGATTAACGATCGGCTCGATATGAGTGAAATAATCTTGAAAGGGCCGTAAAACCCAAACCAAAAAAAAAAAAAAAAAGATTTTGTCGGATGAACAGCGGCTAGCCCTGAAGTTGTCCCAATTATGAAGATCCCTATGATAGTACTCTACCCACGTTTTCTCCGCAGGGACTTTGTACCAAAATCCCCTTCCCTCGGGCCCCAATCTGCCGCTAGGGTCAAAATTTTACTTGTATTTTATTCTGCTAATCATACCCTTCAATTTGATATGCAACATGACTATGTTTAAAAAATTCTTAAATTTGGACCCTTTGACCCCTCCCTAAGGGCCCCAATCTGACCCCAGAGTCAAACTTTTACTTATATTGTATTCTACTAATCATACTCTTCCATATGATAATATCCCACATGACTATTTTGAAAAATTTCAAATTTGACCCCTCCTCCCCCGACCCCCCAAGTGTGACCCCGTGGGGCATGACCCAGGGGTCGCAGCCAAAATCCTGTTCAATATGTTTTACATATTTCATTAATAATTACTTATGCAAAGTTTGGGTGCAAAATCTATAAAATTGACTTTGTATTTGAATTTTATTGGTATTTGTCCTTTTGACCCCTCTCGAAGGCCATGAGGGTGGGGCCCAAAGGTAAATGTGCCGTTGCGCGAGCCACTCATGTAAGCAACCTGCACACCAAATTTGGTTGGATTCCAATCAGCGGTTTAGGAGGAGATAGCCGGACAGACGTATGGACAGAAAGAGAGTCAGCCGATAACAATATCTTCGAAAAACGTGGGGATAATTACAAAGTCTGTTTTAATAGATTTTGATACCAAACATTGCAGAAGTAATAATTAGTAGTGTAAAACATATTGAATGTGGCATATCAAAATGAAGGGGATGATTAGTAGAGTGTAATGCAGATAAAATTTTAACCCTAGGGTCAGATTGGGGACCTAAGGGGGGATCAAAAGGTCAAAATTTAAGTTTTTCCGAACATGGTCATGTGGCATATCAAATTGAATGGGAAAACTCATAGAATATTATACAAGTAAAAGTTTGATCCTAGGGGCAGATTCGGGCTCGGGAAGGGGATTTTGGTACAAATGTACTTAGACCATGTGGAGAAAACATTGGGATTTGCAATGGCACACCATCGACTGCATTCTAGTTATCCCCATGCTTTCGTGTAGGGGATATTAAAATCGTCTCAGTCCATTAGTCAGTCAATCTGTTATGCTATCTCTTAAACCATTAGTCAGAATCCAACCAAATTCGGTGTGTAATTATAGCCCCACTATACTGGATTTGCCTCGTCCTTTTGTGATTCCGTAATTCCGTTATTTATGATAACTAAAAAAACGTTTGAGGTATTTTCACGAAACTTCACACAAATGTAACCCACAATAGGACAATGCGTAGAGCGCATGAACCATAACTCTGGATTACCTTCTTTTGGAGTTATTGCCCTTTGAACATATAAAAAATGCAATTTTAACCTTATTTGCTCCATTACTCAAAAAGCATTTGAGGTATTTTCATGAAACTTAATACAAATGTAAAGCACTATGAGACAATGTGCGGAGTGCATAAATTGTAACTCTGAATTGCCTACTTTTAGAGTTATTGTCCTTTGAACATTGAAAAATTGCAATTTTAACCTTGTTTGCTCCATTACTCAAAAACTGTTCGAGGTATTTCCATGAAACTTAATACAAATGTTAAGCACTATGAGACAATGTGCAGAGCACATACATTGTAACTCTGAATTGCCCTCTTTTGGAGTTATTGCCCTTTGAACATTGAAAAATGTCAATTTTAACCTTTATCCGCGTCATAACTAAAAAAAAGTTTGAGATATTTTCATTACACTTCCCACAAATGTAAAGCACTATGAGACAATGTGCAGAGTGCATGAACCATAATTCTGGATTGCCTACTTTTAGGGTTATTTCCCTTTAAACATTGAAAAATACCAATTTTAACTTTGTTCGCTCCTTATCTCGGAAACTGTTGGAGATATTTTCATGAAACCTCACACAAATGTTAAGTACCATGAAACGATGAAACGCAGAGCTCCATCACACAAATCTAAAGCACCATGAGACGATGTGCAGAGCACAGGAATTGTAACTCTGGATTGCCTTTTTTCCACCTTTAATTAGAGGTCGAAAGCTGAAAACATTTGTTTTATTGTATTTTTGTCTTTTCCGATAGCGCTGTGTGGGGCTATAGTCAGATCTAGTTAGTTCCTTACATGAGTGGGGTGGGCATCATCACATTTTTAGCTCACCTGAGCCGAAGGCTCATGTGAGGTATTAGTATACCACGAGCCGTCGTCCGTCGTCGTCGTCGTCCGTCGTCGTCCACACTTTCAAAGAAGTATATCTCCGGAACCAGTGGGCCAATCTTGATCAAATTTCATGTGAAGCATTATCAGGTAGGGGGAAAGGCTGCATACTGTTTTCGGGCAGATCGGATTGGAACTCTGGTTGCCACAGCAACAAAGAGCACCCATAGACTTAACATAGGAAAAAGTTTGTCATCACTCTAGCTCCGTCAATTTTTTTCTGATCGACTTCATTCTTGCAGATAACGAGGACAGGCATGAAATCTCGATCAAGTTCGATTTTGGGCTGAATCGAATTATTCACTCAGGAGTTACGTGCCCTTGAGCGTTAGGAAAAAGCTTGTCATCACTCTAGCTCCGTCAATTTTTTTCTGATCGACTTCATTCTTGCAGATAACGAGAACAGGCATTAAATCTCGATCAAGTTCGATTTTGGGCTGAATCGGATTATTCACTCAGGAGTTACGTGCCCTTGAGCGTTGAAAAAATTGCCTATTGACTTAACATGGGGAGAATGTTGTCATCACCGTAGCTGCTTCAATTATTTTCAGATTGGCTTTATTCTTGCAGATAACCAGCACAGCCATGAAATCTCGGTCAAGTTCGATAACTGGCAGAATCGGATCATTCACTTAGGAGTTACCTGCCCTTGTGTGTTTTTGCATTAGGGTTAATGGGAATTTCAAAAATGTATATCTTAAAGACTACTTGGCCAACTTTGATCAAATTTCATGTGTCGCATTATTGGGCAAGTGGAAAGGCTTCATTAGGTTTTCAGGCAGATCTGAGTGGAACTCTGGTTGCCATGGCAACATCTAGTTCCCATAGACTTCACATAGGAAAAAGCTTGTCATCACTCTAGCTCCGTCAATTTTTTTCTGATCGACTTCATTCTTGCAGATAACCAGTACAGGCATAAAATCTCGGTCAAGTTCGATTTTGGGCCGAATCAGATGATTCACTCAAGAGTTACGTCCCCTTGAGCGCCCGAAAAATTGCCTATCGACTTAACATGGGGAAAATGTTGTCATCACTGTAGCTAGTAACGAGGACAGGCATAAAATCTCGGTTAAGTTCGATTTTGGGCAGAATCAGAATATTGACCTCGTAGTTACGTGACCTTGAGCGACAAAAAATTTGCCCATAGACTTAACATAGGGAAAATGTTGTGACTACGATAGCGACTTGAATTTTTTTCAGATCAGCTTCAAACTTGCAGGTAACGAGGACAGACATAAAATCACGGTTAAGTTCGATTTTGGGCCGAATCGGATTATTTGCCTTGGAGTTACCTGCCCTTGAGCATGAAAAAAATACGTTGTGACCACGATAGCAACTTTATTTTTATTCAGATCAGCTTCAAACTTGCAGATAACGAGGACAGGCATAAAATCTCGGTTAAGTTCAATTTTTGGCTGAATCGTAATATTGACCTCGGAGTTACGTGACCTTGAGCGACAAAAAATTTGCCCATAGACTTAATTAGGGAAAATGTTGCGACTACGATAGCGACTTGAATTTTTTTCAGATCAGCTTCAAACTTGCAGGTAACCAGGACAGACATAAAATCTCGGTTAAGTTCGATTTTGGGCCGAATCGGAATATTTGCCTTGGAGTTACCTGCCCTTGAGCATAAAAAAAAATGTTGTGACCACGATAGCAACTTTATTTTTATTCATATCAGCTTCAAACTTGCAGGTAACGAGGACAGGCATAAAATCTCGGTTAAGATCGATTTTGTGCCGAATCGGAATATTGACCTCGGAGTTACCTGACCTTGAGAGACAAAAAAATTTGCCCATAGTAGGGAAAATGTTGTGACAGAAATAGGGACTTGAATTTTTAGCTCACCTGAGCCAAAGGCTCCAGTGAGCCGATAGTATACCAAGGCTCCGGAGTCTGTCGTCTGTCGTCCGTCCATCCATCGTCCACACTTTCAATGAAGCATATCTCAGAAGGCAGTCGACCAATCTTGTTTAAATTTTATGTGTAGCACCATTGGGCAAGGGGAAAGGCTGCATTAGGTTTTGGAGCTAGTCTGGTTCATTTGTTCCTTCATTCTTCTTTCTCTCCATATAGAGATAATAGACCAATGTTAAATTTTTAATCAAAGATTTCTCAGGAACTATAAAAGCTAGAAGCATCAAATTTGGTATTCAATAGAATAATGGTGACTTATTTTGTGTAAGAGACATTGGGATTTTTCTCAGCTTATTTGTTCATCTGTTCTTTCATTCTTCTTTCTCTCCATTTTGACCAATGTTAAATTTTCGTCAAAGATTTCTCAGGAACTATAGAAGCTAGAAGTCTCAAACTTGGAATGCAATGCAATAATCATGACTTATATCCTGTAAGGGTCAATGGGCTGGATTCTATTAGCAGATTTAGTAGTCAAGTCTGTGAATTGTTAAAACTTAAGTTCCTCAGGTGAGCGGTTTAGGCTCATTGAGCCTCTTGTTTTTTTGTCCCACCCCCAGGGGCCTTTGGCAGGGGTCAAAAGGTCAAATACAGTGCACTCCCTTGAAAACACTATAATGTATGTTTGGGATGCATAAAATAGGACTGTGTTATAAGTGAACCTTGTTATAAAGGGATAATTTTATTCAGAAATAATAGTAAAATGACAATTTGGGAGGCAAGACTTGACCGTGTTATAACCAAAACCGTGTTATAAGGAGAGGAGTACTAAAGGGACTGAAGTGTACCAATAAAATTCAATTACAAAGTCTAAGCCTCCTAGCAAAACCTATAAAACCTATAACAACAAGCTACATGTACATATATAATTTTGTATTAAACTTTTTGGATTGATTTGGTTCATATTTGGTATGATGGTACATACAGGTCCAAAGTATTCACCAATATCCCCACTCATGCCAATGTCCTCATGGTCAAGGTCATGGACTTAGAAATTTTTAATGATATAGACTCAGGTTAAGGTATTTGTGACAGGTAGAAACTGAACATTTATGATGACATTGGTTCATATTTGGTATCATCATAGATATAGGTCTGAAGTTTGATTTACCAATACCCCCGCCCATGGTCATGTTGTTTTTCTAGGTTGGCCCCTGGTGAGGGCATCTGTGTCGTGGTGACACATTTCAAGTTTTTTTATTAACCTCTTATTTTTCGAAGAAAAACTGGGGATATTGTTATCGCCTCTGTCTGTCCGTTCGCCTGTTTTCCGGGGCTAGGGTTAGGATTGGATAACAATAACAAGAATTCCGCAAAATGCGGCGTCGCACCTGCTGGGGCGAAAGCTAAAGGAGCCACAATCATAACGTAGAAATTAAATAAGCTTATTTGTATGAGTGGAAAGGCAATTTTACAAGGAACCTACATGCCAAACTATATAGGCTCTATGTCAAATGGTTAAACCTTGATGATAAAGTAGGTCAAAGGTCCAGGGTAATGGTCAAATTATTTGTATGAGTGGAAAAACAATGCCATAAGGAACCTACATGCGAAATATGAAGGCTCTATCTCAAATGGTTAGAAAGGTATGATAAAGTAGGTCACGGGTCAAGGTCACAGGTAAAATTTTTAGCATGAAAGGAAAGGCAATGTCACAAGGAACCTACATGCCAAATATGAAGTCTCGATCTCAAATGGTTAAAAAGTTATGACAAAGTAGGTCAGTGGTCCAGGGTCAAGGTCACAGGTCAAAATTTTTTGTATGAGTGGAAAGGCAATGTCACAAGGAACCTACATGCCAAACATGAAGGCTCTATGTCAGATGGTTAAAAAGTTATGATAAAGTAGATCAAAAGGTCAGGGGTCAAGGTCACTGGTCAAAATTGTTTGCATGAGTGGTATGGGAATGTCACAAGGAACCGACATGCCAAATATGAAGGCTCTACCTCAAATGGTTAAAAAGTTATGATAAGTAGGTCAAAAGGTCAGGGGTCAAGGTCACAGGTCAATTTTTTTGTATGAGTGGGAAGGCAATGTCACAAGGAACCCACATGCCAAATAACAAGGCTCTATCTCAAACGGTTGGAAAGTTATGGTAAAGTAGGTCAAAGGTCACAGGTCAAGGTCACAGGTCAACATTGTTTGTATGAGTGGTATGGGAATGTCACAAGGAACCTACATGCCAAATATGAAGGCTCTACCTCAAATGGTTAAAAAGTTATGGTAAGTAGGTCAAAAGGTCAGGGGTCAAGGTCACAGGTAATTTTTTTTTTTGTACGAGTGGAAAGGCAATGTCACAAGGAACATACATGCCAAATATAAAGGCTCTATCTCAAACGGTTCCACTAAATAATATAATATTTGTCATGGTCACTGGAGCGTAAAATATAGGTCAACGCCACGAGATGAAAGCCCCTGCTTGGTTAGGAGCTTACGAAGATGTTTCATGTAAAGTATGATGGTTATTTAGTCTTGTAGTTGAGTATATAACAAACTTCGACATAAATGTCGAACTTCGACATAAATGTCAAACTTTGACGTAATGGTCGAAGTCACTGGAGCACAAAATATAGGTCAAAGTCACTAGGTCAAGGAGTCTACAAAGTCAGAAGGTCAGGGAGATGTTTCATGTAAGGTTTGATGGTAGATGAGGTTTGTAGTTGACTTAAATAAAAACTTCGACATAAATGTCGAAGTTATGTCGAACTTCGACATAAAGATCAAAGTCACTGGAGCGAAAAATATAGGTCAAAGTCACTAGATCAATTTGCCTACAAAGTCAGAAGGTCTGAGAGATGTTTCATATAAGGTTTGATGGTAGATTAGGTTTGTAGTTGACTTAAATAAAAACTTCGACATAAATGTCGAAGTTATGTCGAACTTCGACATAAAGATCAAAGTCACTAGAGCGAAAAATATAGGTCAAAGTCACTAGGTCAATGTGCTTACAAAGTCAGAAGGTCTGAGAGATGTTTCATATAAGGTTTGATGGTAGATTAGGTTTGTAGTTGACTTTAATAAAAACTTTGACATAAATGTCGAACTTCGACGTAAATGTGACAGACGGACGCACGGACGAACGGACGGAAAAGTTGATGCCTATGTCGCACCCTGCTACAAGCAGGTGCGACAAAAAATGATTGGGAAATAATAGATTTGTTCCGTAAACAAAAGGTAAAAGAGGTTAGCCCCTAAACCAAACAAAAGAAAATAACAAAAGAAATAGCCCCTAAACCCGAAATGTTAGAACGTCCGTCCATCCGTCCAACTATCTCCTCCTAAACCGTTGATCGGAATCTAAACAAATTTGGTGTGTAGGTTGTTTACATCAGTGGCTCGCGCAATGGCACATTTATTTTTAGCCCTCATATGGCCTTGGAGAGAAGTCAAAAGGTCAAATATCAATAAAATTCAATTACAAAGTCAATTTTATAGATTTTGCTACCAAACTTTGCATAAGTAATTATTAATGAAATATGTAAAACATATTGAATGGGATTTTGGCTGCGACCCCTGGGTCATGCCCCACGAGGTCACCTTTGGGGGTCGGGAGGGCAAATTTTAAATTTTTCAGAATATAGTCATGTGGGATATCAAATCAAAGGGGTTGATTAGTAGAATACAATAGACGTAAAATTTTGACTCTGGGATCAGATTGGGGCCCTTAGGGAGGGGTCAAAAGGTCAAAATTAAAGTTTTTTTCAACATAGTCATGTGGCATATCAAATTGAAGGGTATGATTAGTAGAATATAATACAAGTAAAATTTTGACCTAAATTTAGCGGCAGATTGGGGCCCAGGGGATGGGGATTTTTTTGTAGCGTGTGAGACCCAGGTCCGTACCTCAAAGGTCAAGGTCATACTTAGAGATCAAAGGTCAATATTTTTTGTCTTGTCCGATCAATAACTTTCTTATTCTTGAATGGATGTAAAAATTATTTGGCAGAAATGCTAATCATAATGTGACAGTGTGTCACATGTAAGATCCAGGTTGGTACCTCAAAGGTCAAGGTCTTACTTTGAGATCAAATGTCAAAACAAGGGTCTTTTTGTTGTGTCCGATCAATAACTATCTTATTCCTTGATGGATTTAAAAAGTTACTTGGGAGAAGTGTTAACCATATTATGACAGTTAATCATGCACAAGACCCAGGTTAGTACATCAAAGGTCATGGTCTTACTTTGAGGTTAAATGTAAGGCTGGCTAATCGGAGCTGAGAAGATAATCGATCATCCTTTATGCCATTATGCTCCATAACCAATTAGTAATACTGGAGATTTTATCATAATTTAACTAGAATCGCGCAGTCGATGGTGCACCATCGCAAATACCCGCTTTTTCCATTGACAACACAATTAACAAGTTTCAGGTGTGTAACCCAAATAGTTTAGAATATACAGCAAATTCCTAGTTTTTGGCTTTTGACCTTGAGGTCCAGGTCATGCCAAATACAGCATGCAGTACCTTCTACATTCAAAGGGCTATCCATAACCAAAGTTTCAGGAGTGTAACCCAAATATTTGTGAAGATATGGCAAAGTCCTAGTTTTTGACCTTTGACCTTGAGGTCAAGGTCACACCAAAAATAGTCCAGTGCATTCTAAATTCCAAGGACCATCCAATAACCAAGTTTCAGATGTGTAATTCCATCAGTTAGGAAGATACTTCCAAGTCCTACTTTTTGACCTTTGACCTCGCCCATGACCCCAGGGGGTCAGATGAAAATTTTGACACCTTCATGCACATCGGCAGTCCCTAAGCAATGTATGTACCAAGTTTGGTCACCCTAGTTCAAGAAATAAAAAACTAGTTAACATTCACAAGATATTTCTTAGAAATTTGACCTTTGACCTCACCCCGTGACCCCCAGGGGGTCAGATCAAATTTTCGACACCTTCATGCACATCTCCAGTCCCTAAGCAATGCATGTACCAAGTTTGGTCACCCTAGGTCAAGAAATAAAAAACTAGTTAGCATTCACAAGAAACGTGACAGACGGAAGGACGGACAGACGGACGGAAGGACGGACTGACTGACGGACGGACGGACACCCATGACGAAAATAATATACCCGTTTTTTTTTCAAAAAGCGGGTATAACTAGCCTGGCTTTCTTCTTAGCATAAATTTTACTATATTTAACCTACACATGAGGACATACAGGCCTGTGCAAACAGTGTAGACCCAGATGAGACATCGCGGAAAGCGGCGTCTCATCAGGGTCTGCATTGTTTGCGATTCTCCCAGCTATTTTATGCAGTATGTTGTGTAGTTAACTGTACTTATTGCATAATCAATTATTAACAATAACAGATCAGTAGCAATAATCATTTTTGTAAAATGTATTGATCAATTAATCGATTATCCGGTTAATAGTGTCAGCCTTAATTAACCCTTTCCCAGTCAGATACGTGTTTTTACGTGTCTGGAGCCCCCCCCCCCCCCCCTTTGTTCCTAGAACCACCTTCAAACCTGCACTCCCCACCCCTGGATAGCAATGTTTGCATTAGAATAAGTTGGCCTAAAAAAGTGACCTGTTTTTTCGCGCGCCTCCCCACTAATACGTTCTGTGGGGGGATTGAAGGGGGGCTATCGCCCCCCTCACATCCGAAAAAAAATGGGTTTTTTGGCCCAGCCGGTCGCTGAAATGAGGTCTGACGGTGTCTGGGGTCAAAAATGCCTCCGAATTGATGCAGCCTGACAAAACATGCTGCAAACAGTGAAAATCCCGGGTGCCAAACTCTTTATTTGTTGCCTTGCCAGCGGGCTGAAGATAAAGATTTAGTCAAAAATTCATGTGAAATAACACTTTTTGTCAACTTTGAGATGCCCCCTCGTTACCATGGCAACAAAGATTTAGTCTAAAATGGTGTCATTTGAAAGGCTACTACCCAGTGAACATTCATGCCAAGTTTGGTGTAAAATGGGCCATCCATGATGAAATAATGGCTTTATGAATTTGCTACCCTAGGCAACTCTGTAAAAAACAGCAAAAATCACAAAGTCCCCATGTGGGAATGGGTTAAATGTAAAATTTTTTTTTTTAACATGCCTGGTCAATATATTTCTATTCCTGGATGGCTTTAAAATTACTTGTTATTGTTAACCATAATGTGATGATGTCAAGACCCAGGTTGGTACCTCAAAGGTCAAGGTCATACTTAGAGGTCAAAGGTCAGGAAAGGATCTTTTTGGGTGTTTTGTCAATAAGTGTATTACTCCTGGATGGATTTTAAAATTACATGTACTTAGAAGAAATGTTAACCATCAAAAGATTGCCAATTTAGGGTCAAGGTAACAGGTTATGGTCTTACGACGTGACAGTCGTAACAAAGGAAAGATGCATAGCGTGAAAAAATCCCCGTCTTTGGGGGGATTCGAACCCGGTTCGCTCGGGTAGAAGTCCACTGCTCTTACCCCTGAGCCAAAGAGTCGACTCCCTGATGCAGTTGTCAGAGAGTGGTTATAAACCTAGAATCTATGCATATGGATCTACCAAGGTAGATAATGGAAGGGAGGTAACAAATCCCGGTCGAGCCCCCACATCTTACGACGTGACAGTCGTAACAAAGGAAAGATGCATAGCGTGAAAAAATCCCCGTCTTTGGTGGGATTCGAACCCGGTCCGCTCGGGTAGAAGTCCACTGCTCTTACCCCTGAGCCAAAGAGTCGACTCCCTGACGCAGTTGTCAGAGAGTGGTTATAAACCTAGAATCTATGCATGGATCTACCAAGGTATATAATGGAAGGGAGGTAACACACCCCCTCTTAAGGAAGTCATCATTTATGATGACGTGAAGGATGCCAACTTCGGCACGAAGCCATTTCTGGCATATAAAGTCCGATCCCGGACGAGCCCCCATCTTACGACGTGACAGTCGTAACAAAGGAAAGATGCATAGCGTGAAAAAATCCCCGTCTTTGGTGGGATTCGAACCCGGTCCGCTCGGGTAGAAGTCCACTGCTCTTACTCCTGAGCCAAAGAGTCGACTCCCTGACGCAGTTGTCAGAGAGTGGTTATAAACCTAGAATCTATGCATATGGATCTACCAAGGTAGATAATGGAAGGGAGGTAACAATGGTCACAGTTACTGAACGGAGGCAGGGGATTATGGCCATTCCACAGGCTGCTTTTTTTTTTTTTTTCATTAAATTTCTTTCCTATTGTTCCTTTTTATTTTAGTCCCAAAATAGTGATGAAAAACTGTAAAGAAATGGTAATTTTTCCCCGCTCGCTTCACTCACTCAGACTCAAAATTCTTATCAACTTTTTTTAGCAATCGTGACGTAAAAGACATCTTTTTTTTCAGCAGAATTAAGTGTTAGTGTGAGTGTCGAAGAACCTTTTTAACCTATATTTTTTATCGAACAATCTGTTATTAGCCATTATTTTCTGTAAGACAAACCTATATAAAAACCTATATTTCCAAAGTGGGCCACTAGGAGGCTTGAAAGTCAATTTTATAGATTTTGATACCAAACATTACAGAAGTAATAATTAATGGAATATAGAAGCCTCCGTGGTGCAGTGGTTACGCTACTCGCCTTGTAAACCAGGGATCGCAGGATCGATCCCGGGCTTCTCCAGACTTTCGGATGAGTCTTTAAACCGAGGTCCCGTCTCCGTATGACCTTAGCTGTTGGTGGGACGTAAAACTCAAACACTCACTCACTCATTAATGGAATATGTAAAACATATGGAACAGATTTTGGCTCAGACCCCTGGGTCATGCCCAAGGGTTCAGACTTTTGGGGTTGCAGAGCCAAAATGTTTTCGAAATATAGTCATGTGGTATATCAAATTCAAGGGTATGATTAGTGGAATACAGTGCAAGTAAAATTTTGACCCTAGGGTCAGATTGGGGCCCAGGTTTGGGGATGGGGTCAAAAGGTCAAATTTTAATTTTCTTGGAACATAATCATGTGACATTTCAAATTGAAGGGGATGATTAGTAGAATATAATACAAGTTAAATTTTGGGGCCTTGGTTTTTGGTACTTAGCCTGTGAGTGGAAAGCATGGGGATTTGCAATGGCGTTCCAATTTAACCACATTCTAGTTTTCTTTAAAAATAGCTCCTTATGGTGGAAACATTCATATGTGGTGGAATATTTCTAAAATAATGTGTTGTTGCATGGGCTGTTTGGGCTAGTATAGTAAGAATTTCAATATGACCTCCCAGACAGGTTGGGGCCCCGACTTGCCTGAGGGTAAAACTTCATTTTCTTCAAATATAGTCATGTTTCATATCAAATCAAAGTATTAATGGAGAGTAAAAGCTATGGCGGAAAAAATGCAGGCGGGGGGAATGCCCGGGGTCATGATAAGTCAAAAAGTAGGGTTTTAGGTCATATTGTCAAACAACTCATCCAAGGCTAGGTATTTGTGCTAGAATCTTATAAAATCTGGAAACTTTCCCAGAATGAGGGCTGGAGGAACATAATTTTTCAGAATTCTGATGTGACTTCCTTTGGGGGGGGGGGGGGGGGTGCAGTGGGGTGAGCCCCATGGGTCAAAATTACTTTTTGCACAAACATAGTATTATTATTATTTATGCAAAGGTAATGGAGAGTGGAATACAGTGGTGCAAAACTTTGCTGGGAGGCATGTATTTGGGTTACCCAAGGTAAAAAATTTTGGGTCCTTTTATTACATGACATGATTTCCACAGCACAGGGATATCAACTTGCTCTAGTTTAATAAATTCAATGGAACATATTCATGATCTTCTATTTATTATTTTAAATATTTACAGATGAAGACTACAGCTTAGAAGAAGAAATCCCTGAAAGAAAAAAAAAAAACTGGTAAAAAATTTAATCATTTTTGTTGCGCCTGCATGGCGCGATATAGGTGTCAAATTTTCCGTCCGTCAACATTTGCGACCACCCTAACTTCCACCCTGATGTAAGAGTCCATTTCTTGAGAACTATTAGAGCTTCCTTAATTATATTTGGTACAAGCTTGCATCTAGGAACTGCGACTTCAACAGAAGCATCCGTTTCTGACTTTGACCTATATTTTATTGTTCACTGACTTTGTAAATTATTGCGACCACCCTAACTTTCACCCTAATGTAAAAGTCCATTTCTTGAGAATTATTAGAGCTTCATTAATTATACTTGGTACAAGCTTGAATCTAGGAACTGCAACTTCAACGCAAGTAACCATATCTGACCTTGACCCATATTTCATGGTTCAGTGACTTTGCGCCCCAACAGGCGTGACATAGCCTTCGGCGGAATTCTTGTTTAATCTGTATTTGGGAAAAGTAACATTTCTCACGTTTCTTGTAGAAAAAACAGATTGTCAAGTATGTTTTAATAGTCATTTTAATTTTTCCAATAGAATTTTGACATTTTTGTCACCGCCATTGGCATGATGTCCGGAGTATATTTTTTCAGTTTTTCACTTATGCTTTCAACCTAATTCAGAATAAATAAGCTGGTCATCTACAAACTGGTATTCAGAGTGTGTATACTCGTAAAATGTCAAGGTCCGGGGGCATATAGTTTTTAGGTTTGCCGTACATGTAAGGCTGCCACGATTAATCAGATAATCGATTAATTGATTGATAAATTCCAGAAATATTATTATTGATACTGATTTTCCGTAATCAATTATTTTCTTCGTAGAATTTACCAGCTAAAGATGTTTCTTAAATAGCTGGATGAGTGGCAAACAGTGCAGGCCCTGATGAGACGCCGCATTCTCATCAGGGTCTACACTGTTTGCTCTGGCCTGTCTGTGCAAAACACTAGAGTGAATTACAACATGTATATGATAAGAGTCATGTGCAGACAGAAAGCGGGACAGGTAAAATTATGACCAAATCTCCAGTGATTACTAATCGATTATTTATCGCAATGGCAAAACTGATAAGCGATTATCATTTCAGCAACAATTAGCCAGCCCTAGGTACGTTGGTACGAATGTACGTCCGTCTGCACGAATGTGTGTACGTACGTTTGTATGAATGTACATCCGTCTGCACGAATGTGTGTATGTACGTAATTGACCTCAAAATATATATAGGTCAGTGTGACCTATATTTCATGCTAGAGTGACTTTGCCTTATATCTTGAATACTATTTGATGGAGAAATGTCATGCCTGGTTTATTTGCTCCTTGTGACCCAATGATTGATTCAAAAATATAATTACATGTATATTGGTCATTGTGACCTATATTTCATGGATG
Source organism: Lucinisca nassula (assembly GCA_963580285.1). NCBI lineage: Eukaryota > Metazoa > Mollusca > Bivalvia > Lucinida > Lucinidae > Lucinisca > Lucinisca nassula. The sequence continues at coordinate 84,282,379 of OY757020.1, read as the reverse complement.
AGTGATTTTGCCTCATATCTTGAATACTATTTGATGGAAAAATGTCAATCCCGGCTTATTAGTTCCATGTGATCCAATGATTGACCTCAAAATATACCTAGGTCATTGTGACCATATTTCATGGTTCAGTGATTTTGCCTAATATCTTGAATACTATTTGATGGAGAAATGTCATGCCATAGATTATTAGTCCCATGTGACCTGCTGATCAACCTCAAAAGATATCTAGGTCAGTGTGACCTATATTTCATGGTTCAATGACTTTGCCTTTTATTTTGAAAACTATTTGATGGAGAAATGTCATGCCTGTGTTATTAGTTCCATTTACCCCGCTGATCAACCTCCAAATATATCTAGTTTGGTGTGCTTCAGTGATTTTGTCCATTATCTTGAATATTATTTTATGGAGAAATTTCATACCATCTGACCCACTGATTGATCTCGACAAAATATATCTAGGTCAGTGTGACCTATATTGCATGGTTTAATAGGGAGTTTGCCTGTAATCTTGAATACTATTTGATGGAGGAATGTCATGTCTGGGATAATACTTGAATGCATCCAGATGATTGACTTCAAAATATATCAAGGTAGGTGTGACCTGTATTTTAATATCGCACTGTACCATCACATATTTGATAAATAGGATAACATTCTATTACCTCCAAAATTAAAATAACTGATTCTTGGAGCTTAACTGAATAACTTAAGGCTGCCTTGGCGCCAAAATGACCACGTGACCACTTGCGCACGAATTGACGCATGCGCATCATATAAAATTTTGGAGGACGAAAGAAAACATTCGCCATTGTGTCTTTGGATTTAAAATATTCGTTTTCGGAATATTTAATCACACCAGGCTTGTTTCGTCCTTATTTTTCGTTCTAAACCTCCATTATTCTTTCTATTTACTTTGTTTTTCGACAATTTCTTTGTCATTTTGTTTTTTTTCCTCGCTTTTTCGAAGCGTGTTTTCGTCGCGAGTCGTTTCGCCCCAAGTCGTTTCGGCCTTCTCGTTTTTTCTCTTATGCCCCAACTCAGAGGTTTATGTGGGCATCTTAAACCATCGTATGATAATCATTCAACTTGTGCAGCCTGCTGTTCGTGCTCATTTGATAATAAATGTTCTGTTTGTGTAGATTGGGATCCTTATACCTGGTCTTTATTTCAGAAGAAAAGGTTGTACTCCAATAGACCTAGGAGGATGACTTCCAAAGGCTCTAAGAAGAGTGAGAAATTTACGATGGTTGCGGACAGGACTCGCGGTGCGACTAGGGGTCTTGAGTCTAGTGACTCTGGGACACGCAGGGAGACTCCCAAGCACCCCAGAGATCTCAAATCGACTCAGTCCGTGTCTAGGAGCTCGTCTGATCGGTCTAGCCATCAGCACGCTTCTAGTTCGGAAGCACCACCGGTCACAGATCTGACTGGCTCAGATCCCGGTGACGACCCTGACTCTGATAACCCGGCACCGGGCGATCACCGGGCACCATCGGTCGTAGATGCGGATTCTACTTCCGATACTAATGACCGGGACCGGGCACCGGACCGGTCAATTCCACCGGGTCATAACTCACCGGGTCACCGGTCACCGGGTAGTAACTCGGTACCGGGAAGAGATCAGTCACCAGTCGACGAGCATTCATTCGAAAATGGTCAGTCACTGGGTAGACAAATGATTCTGGGCAAAAATGACCGGTCATCAAATATTCCCGGTCGACATGAGTCTTCTAGGGATCGATCGATCATTACAACCTCAAAACGACATATTCGTAAGAGGTCTCCCAGTCATCAATCTGTAGCTGTTCATAAGACTAAGTCCAACGTTCAGCTTACACAGAAATCTATCCGATCCAGATCGAAACAATCGGGTCGACGATCTCGTTCTCGGTCAAGATCGGTCCATTCGCCTCACAGGCATAAGAAACGGAGGACTAGATCGAGGAGTAAGTCTTATTCCCGAAGATCTAGGTCATCGTCCTCAAGAAGGCATAGGAGGAAACATCGTTCTTCCAGGGGTAGAAGACGTTATGTTTCTTCTCCCAGTACGTCTTCGTCGTCTTCTCTATCTTCGGATAGAGACTATAGAAGACGTCAGCACAAGAGTCATAAACACAAGAGATATCATAAAAGGAAGAGATCTACCTCTTCGGATGACTCTCAGTCAGAGAAGGTAGATTCGTCCAATAAATCTCCTTCTCCAGTATATAAGAGAGTATCTAGTGTGAAACACTCTGCTAAACCTCAAAGTACTCGGCATTCCTCTCCTTCCTTATCAATAAGAGTGGAGGACACAAAGGAACTTGATAATGACTTGGATTCTCGTGCTTCGGTTGAAGATTTTAATGATCTGAATAGTTCCGAGATAGATGATAGGATTTCCTATGCATCTGTTATTGACGCTATTTTGGAAATCTTACCTAGTGATAAATTTCCAAGACAGTCAGAGAGTTCCTCAAAGATTTCAAGACCGAAATCTTGCATTGAGGAAGACATTGGACAGGAGCAGAAAAAGTCTATCTCCTTGCCTCAGTCCCCACTCATCGGTAGTACGATCGATTTTATTCAACACCAAGTTAAGGATAAAATCATCCCTGAAGACTGGTGCATCAAGAAAAAAGATCAAGATGCACTAATCAACTTGAAATACTATCAATCGCACAATGAGAAAGTCCCTACTTCTAGGGATCTTCCTCTTGACTATGATGCTAGTAGACTTGGTATGTCGCTCACTGGTAACACTCAAATACCGGTCAAGAATTTGGCACAGTATGAGAAACAGCTCAGGGATCTTTTGAGAACGTTGTCTCATGCTGATGTATTTTCCTACGCAGCTTTTCGATCTGCTAAACAAGAGGAACCAGATTGTACTCTTTTGCTCAGGATACTTGAGGCCTTAGCAAAATCTATTAATGCGTCGGTCTCCTTAGCATCCATTCTGACAGCAGAAATAGTTCAAATGAGAAGAGAAGCTGCAATTAGATCTGCACCGAAGTCCCTTTCGGACATGGCAAAAAACAAACTCAGATCTACACCTTTCAATTCTCCGACATTATTTGGCGGGAAAATTGAACAGGTATATAAGGAAAATTCAGACACCTTGAGGGATGAATTAGTTACTAAGACTATTACATCTAATCAAGCCAAATCTCAGACTTCCTCATCTACACAAGGCAAGCCCGAGTTCAAAATTCCTAAAATAGGAACTTCCTTTCCGTCAAAGTTCGGCAGGAATAATGATCGTAACCTCGCAAAAGGTTCCACATCATACGGTGGTCGTGGCTCCTTTCGAGGTTCAAGAGGATCAAAATCAGGTAGAGGTAATTTCTCCTCCAGGGGAAAAACCTCTACCCTCAAAAAACAGTGAAACCCCTCCTCCACTGCCCTCCCTTCGACCTCAGATTCCAGTCGGAGGAAGACTAGCTCATTTTGCCGAAAACTGGCAGGAAATTACAGCAAACAAATGGGTTCTATCAGTCATAAAAAGAGGGTACAAGATCCCATTCACAGATCTTCCACCTCTTTCAAGAGAACCCATCTTCTTCAGCCAGTCAGGCAGACCGGAGCTAGCAGAAGAAGTAGAAAAACTACTTTCAAAAAGGGCAGTGGAGAGAATTCAACCGGAATCTCCCGGATTTTATTCCAGAATCTTTCTGGTACCAAAGAAAAACGGAAAAATGAGGCTAATCATAGACCTTTCCAATCTGAACAATCATGTGCTCATTCAAAGTTTCAGAATGGAAACTCAACAAAAGGTCAGAAATGCCATTCACCCAAACGATTGGGCCTTTTCATTGGATCTCACGGACGCATATTTGCATGTGTTGATTCACCCTCAGTCTCGCAAATATCTTCGGTTCACCCTGAACGGAAAGGTCTTCCAATTCAGGGCACTACCTTTCGGGCTCTCCACAAGTCCGTACGTTTTCACTCATCTGATGTCAGTAATAGCTACCCATCTTCACAAGAAAGCTATAACTCTTTTTCCGTACCTAGACGATTGGTTGTCAAAGAACCAAAATCGTCAACTTCTTCTGGAACATATCCACTTCACAGTTCACCTGATTTCATCACTAGGACTACTGATAAATCAGGAGAAATCAGATTTGGTTCCATCGCAGAATTTCAATTTCATAGGGATGGAATTTCTCACTCAAACAAACACAGTCAGAATTCCCCTAGAAAGAATTCAATCTCTTCTACTGTCAATAAATGCATTTCTTCTCAAAAGGATAGTTACAGCCAGACAATTCCTTTCTCTTTTAGGGAAACTCAATGCAGCTGCAGATTTTGTAGTCTTAGGACGCCTACATCTCCGTCCACTACAAATGTCATTGCTAGCACAATGGAGACCTCACATTCTCCCATTAGATCACCAAATTCAGATTTCTCAAAACATAAGACATCATCTAATTTGGTGGAACAATCGTCAGAGGTTTCTGTCGGGAGTTCCGATAAAAATTCCTGCACACACCCATCAACTTTACACAGACGCAAGTGTAACGGGTTGGGGGGCTCATTTAGAACCAGAAGGGATTCTATTTCACGGGATTTGGAACCAGTTTCAAAGGGATCTCCATATCAATCTTCTCGAGTTGATGGCAATATCAATAGCACTGAAATTTGCTCATCCTCATATAATAAACTCAAAAGTGTTAATATGCACAGACAACACGACGGTAGTTTCATACATAAGGAAACAGGGAGGGACTCATTCTCCAGATCTCTGTCTAGAAACCTGGAAAATGTTTCATTGGTGTCAACAAAACAACATCAACATTGTAGTAAGACACATACCAGGAAAATTCAACATTCTGGCAGATCGGCTCTCAAGAATAACAAAACCGATCAAAACAGAATGGTCACTCAAACAATCAGTAGTGAACACAATCTGTCAGATGACAAATTTTCCAAACATAGATCTTTTTGCAACAAGATTAAACCACAAGATGCCTCTGTACGTATCTCCAATACCAGACAGTCAGGCATTGGCGATAGACGCACTATCAATGGACTGGAACAGGATAAGTGCATACGCATTTCCTCCTTTCCATCTTATTCCAGCGGTGCTAAACAAAGTTCAAAGGTCACAGTGCAAAATTGTTCTAATAGCTCCTCTGTGGCCGAACAGGCCGTGGTTTCCAGATCTACTGAATCTACTGATATCTCCTCCAATAACTCTTCCAGTAACACCAGATCTTCTATCTCAGTTACAAGGAAAAATTCTGCATCAAAACCCCCAAATGCTTGCCCTTCACGCTTGGGAATTATCAAGCAATCAATCAGAAATAAACAGTTTTCAGGGGAAGTTGCAGAACATGTCTCCAGAGCTAGACGAGAGTCTACTAGGAAAGTCTATGATGCAAAATGGGAGATTTTTACCAATTGGGCAAATCAGAGGGAAATTGATCCGATCAAGGCCCCCTCTCATGTGATTGCTGACTTCTTTCTTTATCTATTTAATATCAGGAAATATCAAGTCAGCACTATTAAGGGTTATCGATCAATGCTATCCAATACACTTAAGTTTAATGAAGGGTATTGTATAGGTTCAGATCCAGTTATCTCTGAATTGATGAAATCTTTTCAAATTCAAAGACCTGTTACTAGATCTATATCTCCCAAATGGGATCTTGCCTATGTTCTCACATACTTGTCTAAGGAACCTTTTGAACCACTTCCATCAGTTTCATTAACGTTCCTTTCCATGAAAACAGCGTTTCTGCTCTCTATGGCTTCTGCTAAGAGAGTTAGTGAAGTACATGCCTTTTCAATGGACAAACAACATCTTAGATTTAGTTCAATAGATGGTTCTCTTACCATTAGAACTCAAGTAGGTTTCTTAGCAAAGAACCAACTTCCATCTAAGGCACCTGATTCAATTAAAATTCCTTGTCTTTATAATGGGAATCGGAAAACAGGTTTTAACAAGGTCTTATGTCCAGTCAGAGCAGTTAAAATATATCTTAAGAGAACAAAAGCTATTAGGGGTTCCCGAAATAGGCTTTTCATTCCCACAAAAGGAAATCATGATATCAAGAAATCTACTATTTCCAATTGGGTGAAATATACCATTAAGATGGCATATCAAAATATCTCTAAGAGACAGTTATCTTTTCTTAAAATCAGATCTCACGAGTTAAGGGCTTTTTCCACTTCATGGGCCTATTTTAACTCTATCCCTTTAAATGAGATACTTGATGCAGCTGTTTGGTCAAGTTCTTCCACCTTTGCTCAGTTCTATCTTAGGGACTTTCGGCAACAAGCTTCCAATCTAAGCAATCTTGGGCCAGTCGTCGTTGCTCAAAAAGTGGTGGGGGGGGGGCCGTTTCTGAGGCTCCCACAGAACAGCTATAAACCAAATTGAACTAGCACTATCAGGAGCAGAACCTCAGAAGGTATGTGTTAGTTATAACACAGCTGATCAGGGAACAGATAAGAGGATATTAGAGGATTTACTTTCCTCCATATTGTTTTATCAGCAATCCACTCTAACATCTTCTTAACTGTTCTCTGAACATATGTAATAATTATAACTTATTCTTGGATGCTTTAGGGAAATCCTCCCTCCTTATAGTTGTTATTCTATCCTATTTATCAAATATGTGATGGTACGGTGCGATATTAAAATATAATTTTTATAAGTAAAATTAATTTTAATGAGTACTTACCATCACATATTTGAGCAATTCCCACCTCTGACCTCCCCTCATTTCCAATATATAGTTCCTTACTTATATTGAGGGACAAAATTTTATATGATGCGCATGCGTCAATTCGTGCGCAAGTGGTCACGTGGTCATTTTGGCGCCAAGGCAGCCTTAAGTTATTCAGTTAAGCTCCAAGAATCAGTTATTTTAATTTTGGAGGTAATAGAATGTTATCCTATTTATCAAATATGTGATGGTAAGTACTCATTAAAATTAATTTTACTTATAAAAATTATATTTTATGGGTCAGTGACTTTGCCTGAAATCTTGAATAATATTTGATGGAGAAACTTCATGTCTGAAGTATCAATTCAATATGACTTGATGAATGCAACAAAGATATATCTAGTTTAGTTTGACACTATTCCAGGTGCGTTATACTGTTCAGTGACGGCTGTTGCTGCAACATAAGTTTTCAGCGTGAGTTTGGCCCCTGTGCGGGGGCATCTGTGTCATACTGACACATGTCTACTTTATATATTATCCTACAGCATTTAGAAGCAGATAGATACAGAATATGGATTTATTGCATTTACAGGGTAAAATGTCATTATTAATATAATGCTTAGCAGAAAATAAAATATATACAAAAAGTCTACCTAATGCAGAATAAATAAGCTGGTCGCCTTAAGACTATCAGAGTATATACTCGTAAAATTTCAAGGGGTCCATCATTTTTTTATATTTCATCCCACATCATTGAGAAGAAAACAGAACACTGATTTAATGCATTTTAGGCAAACAAATACATTATAGACATGATAGATTTGATGCATAGTAGAAAATAAAATATATACGAAAAGTCCACCTAATGCAGAAGAAATAAGCTGGTCGCCTTATGACTGGTATTCGGAGTATATATACTTGTAGAAATAACTTTATTTTTTTTATATTTATTATAAGGGGCCTAACATTTTTGTAAATTTTATCCTACAGAATTTAGCCAAAAACAGATACAAAATATTACACTGATTTAATGTATTTTAGCATATAAATATATTCTTTGTACATGTTGTACAATGTATGTTGCATGTAGCAAAAAATGTATATACAATAAAGTCCACCTAATGCAGAATAAATAATCTGGTCGCCTAAAGACTGGTATTCGAAGATATATTTTTTAATGTTTGTTCATTGTGGAAGTTTGAAGCCCTACACTGAGATTTGCACAATGTGAGAGCCCTTCAGAATATCTTACTTGGACTCAAGCTCAAGGTCACATTTGATAGTCACCAGTTCTTTTTATGTATGGGGGTTTAACGGCCAGTGTTAACTAAAAGTTTGAGCCAATTATCTATCCACACTTTACCTTGGCAATTTTATCTGTAAGCAATTGACCAGAACAGTGCACATTTTTACACCAGAATTGACAAATGCCCTTCTTGAATCAGCTGATGGGAGAAATGACTGTAGAAAAGATTTCATGATCAATATCCACGAAAGAATGTTCCTGACTGCGGAAGGAATCAACCTACATCTTCCTGATAACCAGTCAGAGGTGGCTTTGGCTGAGCTATTCTTTGAATTTTGTGTTTGTTCCATATCTCCACCCCTTAAAGGATTTTCATCAAACTTGGTCAGTTATCCCCCTCAGAAAGTTCATGTCCAAAGCTAGGTTGGTAAAAAAGCTGAAAATACACATATAGTTTCATGGACAGTGGGAAATACAGGGAAATCCCGGTAAATACTGAGAAATACTGGAAAATGGACATTAATGTAGGTGGGGCCAATTGAGACTGCTTAATATACCCTGCCTGCCTAGGTATATGTATTGTTAAGTAAAATCATTTCATACAGGGCTTGCATTTTACCTTACCTTTACGAAGTACAAGGAGAACTATTGTAGTCACCACGGTCGTCCGCGTTTGCATTAGCGTGTGCGTTCCCGTCACACTGCGTTAAAGTTTTTCAAATGCTTATATCTAAATAGCCATGCATCACAGAGTACTCATATTTGGAACTTTAGTACCTTGGAGGGTCTTCTAATGTTCCAAGAGAGCAAACCCCTGGATCCATGCCCCGAGGTGGGGCTAGGGGTCAGAATCTAAAACACCTTTATAAAACTGTGTTAAAGTTTTTGAAATGCTTATATCTCAACAGTCACTCATCACAAAGCATTCATATTTACAACTTGGGTACTTGGGAATGTCTTCTGAGAATATGCGGGATTGTCTTCTGAGATTCCAAAAGAACACACCCCTGGGTTCACAAATGGGGGGGGGGGGGTGGGGCTAAAGGTCAAAATCTAGGACACCTAAGTTATTCGTTAAATACATTATCATTATGCTAACAAGTTACAAACTGAATTTGTTATACATCAGCCAACTTTGTGACGTTGGTTTAAGTGTAAAAGGGTGAAGGTCATGGTGACCTACATTTTACAGTCCAGTGATTTTGCCTTATATCTTGAATACTATTTGATGGAGAAATGTTATACCTGGGATATTGGTTCCATGTGACCTCATGATTGACCTCGAAATATATCTAGATCAATGTGACCTATAGTTCATGATTCTGTGATTTTGCCTTATATATTGAATACTATTTGATGGAGAAATGTTAAACCTGGATTATTACTTCCATGTGACCCAGTGATTCACCTGAAAATATGTCTAGGTCAGTGTGACCTATATTTCATCGTTCAGTGATTTTGCTTATATCTTGAATACTATTTGATGGAGAAATGCTATACCTGGATAATTACTTCCATGTGCCCCAAGGGTTTACCTCAAAATCTATCTAGGTCAATGTGACCTATATTTCATCGTTCAGTGATTTTGCCTTATATATGTTGAATACTATTTGATGGAGAAATGTCATACCTGGGATATTAGTTCCATGTGACCCCATGTTTGACCTCAAAATATATCTAGGTAAGTGTGACCTATGGTTCAGTGATTTTGCCTTATATCTTGAATACTGTTTGATGGAGAAACATCATACCTTGGTTATTAGTTCCATGTGACACAGTGATTGACCTCAAATAAATCTAGGTCATTGTGACCTATATTTAATGGTTCACTGATTTTGCCTTATATGTTGAATACTATTTGATGGACAAACATCATACATGTACCTTGGTTATTAGCTCCATGTCAGTGTGACCTATATTGGTTATTAGCTCCATGTCAGTGTGACCTATATTTCTCCCCCATCCCGAAAATGTAGGTCATTGTGACCGATATTTCATGGTTCAGTGTTTTTGCATTATATCTGGAATAGTATTTCATGGAATAATGTCATACCCAGATTGTTAGTTTCACGTCACCCAATGATTGACCCTGAAATATATATAGGTCAGTGTGACCTATATTTCAGGGTTCAGTGACTTTGCTTTAGATCTTGAAAACTATTTGATGAAAAATCTACATACCTAATTATTTGTTCCATGTAACCTGATGATTGACCTCAAAATATTTGTAGGTCAGTGCGACCTATATTTCAATGTTCAGTGATTTTACCTTATATCTTGAACTGCGAAGCAGGCGAGCTACGCTGACATGCGACAGCTCTTGTAGAGTCTACATGCACTTGGTCATGCAGGTCGAATGAAATGTTTTAGGATTTTCCAGACCTGCTGATAATGAATTGTTTGAAAGATTAATAATCTGTTACCTTCATAATTTTATATTTGAAGTAATCAAGTATGTATTGAATTTGTTTTCAAAAGATACTGAAATACTAGTTTTCAGACATCAGCTACTGGTATTTGACTTGACTTGTAAATAAAAATACTTGAGAGAGTACCTGCAGGTTAAGAAATGTATGCCCATTGTATTTTGTTCTTTTAATACCTGTCTTAAACAAAACAAATTTTCACACCGTTCAAAAGTAGGAGTAACTACTTGACAAACTTGCAAACAAACTTTTTTTTAAAGTACACATAAAAAAGTTCGGACAACCACAAAAGTTGTTGTAATTCTCCAAACAAATTTAACAATGTGTTTTATCATTTCACAAAAGCATAAAAAAAAAAAAACACAAAGTTCAAGAAAACATGCCTATACAAATGTAATGAACATTTTACAACCAAAAAATGAAAATTTTCTGATTAAAAATTCCAATATTGTAGTATGTCTGCTGAAATTATAGATCATTCAGTGAGGCAGTTCTATTGAGCACCCACAATCTATATTTTTAGCAGAGATACGGAAAATAGTGTATATCCCTCTTAAACCCCATCTTTATTATATAAAATTGGTGTTGGAGGGGTCAAAATCATGTGCATATGTTTTTGTGATGCATTTACAGACTGATGGAGCAGTCTGATCTGGGTCTGTCTGTTTGCTCAGGCCTGTCCATCTTAATTTTAGGATCATTATCTATTGCATATGAGTGATTTTAAATAGCATTCCTGCCACTGGTATTTACCTACCAACCTTGGTGCAAAGCCCATAAATGAATCAGGCTGACTCTAGGTCAAGGTCACATTTGAAGATCACGGCTTTGAATTTTGTGTCCATTCCTTATATCTCATTTACCCTAAAATGATTTTCATTTACCTTTGGTCAATTATCCCCCTCAGACAGCTGATGTGCATAAAGCATACATGAATCATGCTGACACAAGGTCAAGATCACATTTAAAGGTCACAAGTTTGAAACTTTGACTTTTATGCTTATTTATTTACCCCTGGCAGGATTTTTAATAAACATTGGTAAAATATCCTCCTCAGTGAGCTGATGTGCAGAACCCATAAATAAAACATGCCAACTCAAGGGCAAGGTCACAGGTGAAGTTTTTCAACTTTGAATTTTATGTCTATTCCATACCTCCTTTACCCCTGGATGGATTTTCCTTTAAACTTTTAAGAAATAATTCCCCTCTGAGCTGGCGTGCAGAACCCATAGATAAACCATGCGGACGCAGGGTCAAGGTCACAGGTATAGGTCACAAGGTTGAACCTTGATTTTAATGGTGGGGGGATTGGGCTGTCCTTCAGACTGCTCCTTGTTGCAAAATTAAAACACTTTTTGCTTGATAACTTAGATTATGTTTGTGGCCCAACTTTGATGAAACTTTTACTACACAATGTCATGGTCTCTTAGATAAGGAAGGTGTAATACTAGCAGAATAAATACCAAGTGCCCATAACACCCATTGATGATAGGTTTCAAATTTCAGTTCAATGATTTATTAATCACATACAGTAGATGGTTGCGTTTACATTTACACCCCTTTTAACAGTTTTGTCAGTCCTATCAAAGTCATGTGTGGCTGATAATGAAACACATGTGCATTGTAACCCCAGATTTTTATGCCCCCGGAATTGAAGATTCAGGGGGGCATATAGTTTTTGGTCTGTCCGTCTGTTTGTCCGTTAATCCGTTTGTCCGTTAATCCGTTTGTCTGTTTGTCCGGGCAGACTAGAGGTACCTAGTGGGGTTAGGATTCTGCCCAATTCAACTTAATGAGGTTTATTCCGTAAGGCACAGTAACTTTTCAGTTAGTGGGGTTAAAAATTTCGTATGTGGGGTTAAAACTCTGTACAGTGGTGCGTTATGGGGTTAAAGTCTCCATAGACTTTACATTAGTAACCCCACAAGGTACCTCTACTAAGAACGTCCTTCTGCAAAAACTTTAACATTGGGCATAACTTTTGAATGGTAAATGATAGAGCCTTTATATTTCACATGTGCATTCCTTGTCACAAGACCTTTCAAGAGGTACCATAAATTTTGACCTCGTGACCTTGACCTTGACATTTGACCTACTTTTGACCTCCTTTTTAAAAACTTTAACATTGGCCATAACTTTTGATTGGTAATTGATAGAGCTTTCATATTTCACATGTGGATTCCTTGTCACAAGACCTTTCAATTGGCACTATAATTTCTGACCTCATGACCTTGACCTTGGCATTTGACCTACTTTTTAAAAACTTTAACATTGGCCGTATCTTTTGATTGGTAATTGGTAGGGCTTTCATATTTCACATGTGCATTCCTTGTCACAAGACCTTTCTAATGGTACCGTAATTTTTGACCTCATGACCTTGACCTTGACATTTGACCTACTTTTTAAAAACTTTAACATTGGCCATAACTTTTGATTGGTAAATGGTAGGGCTTCCATATTTCACACGTGCATTCCTTGTCACAAGCCCTTTCTAGTGGTACCATAATTTTTGACCTTGTGACCTTGACCTTGATGTTTGACCTACTTTTTAAAAACTTTAATATAAAGTCCATAACTTTCGATTGGTAAGTGATAGAGCTTTCATATTTCACATGTGTATTCTTTTTCGCAACACCTTTCCATTGGTACCATAATTTTTGACCTTGATACCTTGTGGCCTTGACCATGACATACTTTAGTGATGGGGCTTTCATATTGCACAGGCGCTGTCCTGGGGCATCGGTGTTTCACAAACACATCTTGTTTCCTCTATTACACATCTTCATGGGGCATCCTTTGGTGTCTCTGATTCTCTTGTTTGATATTTGTTTTCTTTTTACAGTTTGATGGTCAGCTGTTGACACAATTCTAATCAGAAGACACTGGAGACAAATGAGAAAAGCAAAGGCTTCTTACCAGGCAAGTCTCTGCTGAACATGAAACATATTTATTTGGGTTTCCTATCCTTTTTTAACTCTCAGGAAATTTCGTCCCGGTAAGCTTTTCTACTACCCCAGGCATCGACGTCCACAAATGTTAAAGTTTTTGCGTTAAAGTTTTTTTAGAAGCTCATCTCGTTTTTATGACTACACGGATTAAGTTCATATTTAGTATGATGATATTTTCTGTTATCGACTTCTTTCCCTGGTGATGTTGTGGGGAGGATTTTGGATTTGATTGTATCAGTTCCTGATCATTACTATTTTTAATTTTTACACATTGGTTTATCACCTGAGGAGTTCAGCAAAAAAATGGGAACTGTAAAATAAAAATGTAGGCAGTGATCAGGTATCAAAACATTTGTCAAACAACTCTGATCAGAGTCATCAAAGGGAAAGAAACATGAACATGGAGTAACTAAACACTGTTGAAATCTGATCACAAGCGGGCAGCAGAACGAGTTACTTTCCCACAGAATGGCTACGGTAAAAGGCTATCCAAACTAAAAGGATATAAGCAATACATAAATGCAACATAAATAATCCAGGATAGAAGAACAGCCTTAGAATGGTCAGCAAAATGTATTTCACTGTGTGTTTTAATTTGTTTATGTATGGCCATGATTCTCATCCTTGATTCTGTCATGGTCTAAACAAACACATGGTTCAGTCTGCATGAAGTTTGCTAACTCAACAGTGCTATATCGGAGAACAAATATCAGTCAACTACAGAGATGAAACAACAATAAGGACTTGACAGCATGAAATAACATAAATGCTGGAGCCAAAGAAAACTGTTAGAATCTCGTAAGCCTGATCAGAGAAAGTAATTTTTGCTTACTATCTTTTGAAGCTGTGGCCCTTTGAACATTGAAAATAATCATTGAAATTTATTCGCGGAAAGAACAATGCACCTTCACTTTGAATTCCTTTCTTACAATCTTATAGTACTTGTTTGTAAGATGTAAGTGTAATGGCGGGGCATTTCTTACATTGTTACTCTTGTTTTTGTAGGTCACAAGATTTCATGAGTTCCAATGAATTTCTGCCATTGAAAGACCTGAATGTGAGAGGAAAGGACTACAAGAAAATTTGTGTAAAATTGTTCAGAAAAGCCATAAGAGAGAAGCGAGATGCAAAGCCAGAAGAACTAACTATTGCTATGAAAAAGTAAAGGACAAGCAATTTCATATCCAGGCATTGGCTACAATGATAAAATAAAGGAGATGCAATTAAATATCCAGGCATTGGCTAAAAGTAAAGTAGAGGCAATTTAATAGCCAGGCACTGGTTACAATGAAAAAGTAAAGGAGAAGAAACTTAATATCCTGGCAATTATGTTTGACCACAGACTATGGATGATGCATCTTTTGCTGTACAGCTGCACGAGATGAGCTGCAGGACAAAGGAACCATAACTCTTGTGTTCTTACTTTCAGAGGCATTGCCTTTTGACAAATGAAAATAGCCATTTCTATCATTTAGTCTTCTGAAACACTGTATCTCCTGAACCGTTTGATGGATTCTGAAGTAACTTGCTTGGTTACAACACTAGGATGGGGAAAATAGCCATAAGGTTTTGATGACCTTGACCTTAACTATAAAACTATCAAAAACTATAAAAGCTATGGCATTGAAAGTTGATGAGTGCATTGCTAGAAATCTGTAGATGACCTTATTAACTTTTGAAGAAATTCTGAATACTACTTGATGAGTTATGGCCCTTTGTTACTGTAGGCATTTGTACATCACATGCTTTTGGGTCGTATGTGAGAAGCAAAACTTATTTTACTTTTGTTTTTAGCTCACCTAACCAATGGTCATGGTGAGCTTTTGCGACAATGAGATGTCCAGCGGCGGCTGATGCCATGTGTAAATTTTCTTGTTAACACCCTTGGGCCACAGTTTTGGTCTAATTATGATCAGATTGGTTAGATCATACTGACAATATCTCTGTCAAGTTGGAATATGGGGCATTTTGAGTCAAAAAGTGGAACAGTAGTTAATACCATAAAAAAACCTTATTAATACTTTAGAGGCCACAGTTTTTGTCCAATCATCCCCAAACATGTGCAGAATTACCATCTCAGTACACTTTGAATAAGGGTCATTTAGGGCTATAAAGCAGATCAGTATGAACAAATCATAGAAAAAACCTTTTAATACTATACAGGTCACAGTTTGGTCGAATCGTCATCAAAGTTGTCTCAGCAATATCTTGGTCAAGTTCAAATATGGATCATTTCGGGTCAAAAAGTAAGTCAGTGGGTCGTAGCCTAGAAAACCCCTGTGAAAACTCTGGAGCAGATAAATTTGGGCAAATGTTTATCAGACATGCTCAGAATGATCACTTTGAAAATATATGTCAAGGTCAAATATGGATCATGTCAGGTTAAAAACCTTTGGTCCAATGTTTATCAAACTTGCTCAAAATGATCACCTTGACAACATCTCTGTCAAGGTAGAATATGGATCATGGAAAAAATGACCTTGACCTGAGACCTACTTAAATAAAAATATATTGGTCATAGCTTTTTACAGCCTTCATATTTGGAATGAACGTTCCATGTAATACGGTCTTATCTCTGAACAAATAAATTGACCTGTGAATTTGACCTTGGCTTGAACAATATGAAATAGAACCTTCAATTTTTGTTTTGTTTGTTTGTATTTGGGTTTAAAGTAAGGGAAACAAACACAAACACAACGCAACCAGACAATAATAGAAACTTCAACAGAGGAAGGCCAAAAGGACAGTTGCTTTCCCACAAATTGGCCTAATGACCATCCAAAATAAAAAGACACGAGTAATACATACAATACTTAACAAGCAATAACATAAATAAACCGCCACAGAAGAACCACCTTGGAACGGTCAGTGGAAAGAATTCCACTGGGAGGCTTAAATCGATTTCACACGGCCTTAATCCTCACCCTTACGTCAACACTTGGCCTTGGCCTTGGCAAGCTCATTCGTAAGCAGCTGACTTGTACAGTGCACATTCTTTCGCCAGAAACTGACAAATGCCCTTCTTGAATCAGCTGATGGGAGAAAATGACTGTAGAAAAGGGTAACGGGTCATCCCTAACAAACTCTGCCCCTAGCAAAGTAGGCCCCTACAAACTCGGCACCCAAAATTATATTATATATATAAAACCTCCAATTTAGTCATCTGATCAGGGTTTTTCCTGTCATTGAGCGACACGGTGCCAACTAGTGCCCACAAACTACATATGTATGTTTTTGAGCAGAATTAAGATAAAAAGGGATATGTATACCCCCAGCAAATCTTAACGGTTTGACTGGATAAAAGTGGTGTTAATTGGGTCAAAAAGATAAGTTTTCGTGATGGTGTATTGTGCTAGCAAAGCTTGGCATGTTCTAACGTGTACCCACAATCTATATAATTTTGAGCAGAAATAGCAAAAATATCAAAAATTTTCATCTTAAATTATCAATTTTTGGGTCGGGGGCGTTTAAGGAAAAATAACAGTATATTTGTTTAGGCATGCATGTTTTCATATTCAAACAATAAATGCATAGTACAAAAGAATTATTTTTAGCTCGCCTATACGAAGTACATGGAGAGCTATTGTTGTCACCCCGGATGTGCGCGTTTGCGTAAGCATTTGCGTTCCCTTTCCGTCACACTCTGCGGTATAGTTTTTCAAATGCTTATATCTCAACAGTCATGCATCACAGAGCACTCATATTTGGAACTTAAGTTTCTGGGAGGGTCTTATAACGTTCCAAGAGATCAGACCCCTGGGTAGCCCGGAGTGGGGCTAGGGGTCAAAATCTAGAACACCTCTGTAAAACTGTGTTAAAGTTTTTGAAATGCTTATATCTCAACAGTCACCCATCACAAAACATTCATAGTTACAACTTGGATACCTGGGAGTGTCTTCTGAGAATACCAGGGAATATCTTCTGAGATTCCAAAAGAACACCCCTGGGATCATGCCTGGGGGGATGAGGCTAGGGGTAAAAAATCTAGGACACCTTTGTAATTTGTTATATACATTTCCATTATAGTAACAAGTTTCAAACTTAATTGCTTATACATCAGCCAACTATGAGACATTGGTTCAAGTAAAAAAAGGGTCAAGGTCACAGTGACCTATATTTCATGGTCCAGTGATTTTGCTTTATATCTTGAATACTATTTGATGGAGGAATGTCATACCTGGGATATTAGTTCCATATGACCAGTGGATTGACCTCAAAATATATCTAGGTCGTTGTGACCTATTGTTCACGGTCCAGTGATTTTGCCTTATATCTTGAATACTATTTGATGGAGAAATGTCATACCTGGGATATTAGTTACATATGACCACACGATTGACCTCAAAATATATCTAGGTCATTGTGACCTATTTTTCACGGTCCAGTGATTTTGCCTTATATCTTGAATACTATTTGATGGAGAAATGTCATACCTGGGGTATTAGTTCCATATGATAACATGATTGGCCTCAAAATATATCTAGGTCATTGTGACCTATATTTCACGGTCCAGTGATTTTGCCTTATATCTTGAATACTATTTAATGGAGAAATGTCATACCTGGGATATTAGTTCCGTGTGACCACATGATTGATCTCAAAATATATCTAGGTCATAGTGACCTATATTTCATGGTTCATTGACTTTGTCTTATATCTTGAATATTATTTGATGGACTATTTTTATACCTAGATTATTAGTTCCATTTTACTTGATGATTGACCTCAAAATATATTTAGGTGAGTGTGACCTATATTTCATGGTTCAGTGATTTTGCCTATTATCTTGAATACTTTTGATGGAGAATTATTATACCTGGATTATTACTTCCATGTGACCTGATGATTGACCTCAAAATAGACCTAGGTCAGTGTGACCTATATTTCATGGTTCAGTGACTTTGCCTTGTATCTTGAATACTATTTAGTGGAGAAACAGCATCTATGCATTATTAGTTCCATGTGACCCGATAATTGACCTCATAATAAGTCTAGGTCAGTGTGACCTATATTTCATGGTTCAGTGATTTTGCCTATTATCTTGATTATTATTTGATGGAGAAACAGTATACCTGGATTTTTACTTCCATGTGACTGGATGATTGACCTCAAAAGGTATTAAGGTTATTGTGACCTATATTTCACAGTTCAGTGATTTTACCTTATATTTTGAAAGCACGAAACAGGCGAGCTATGCTGTCATGTGACGGCTCTTGTCATCTCTTAAGTTTATAACTATAAGGTTAAGATAAAAGATACTTCCATTTTCAACTCCCCCCCCCCCCCCCCCCCCAAACACACAGCACAATTCACAATTTTAGCGATGTGTTTTACCGGTAAGGATTCTATAATTCCTCAAAAATATGTTAAGCTCAAACTGCCTTATAAAACTATAGACCTTCCAAATGTAATTGTGGAGACAAAAACTGTCTATTATGACCTATTTATAGCTATAAGTGGAGTGTTTGGGGCCGAGATTGCTAGGGGCCGAGTTTGTCAGGGGCCTAGTTTGTTAGGGGCTGAGATGTCCCTAAATCTGGAAAAGATTTCATGATCAATCTCCACGAAGGAATGTTGGCGTCCTTGGCATGTATCAAACCCGCATCCTCCAGATCAACAGTCAGATGTGCATCCGACTGAGCTGCTGAGACCAGCTTCATATTTGGTTTGTAGCTTTTTGTGACAAGGGCTTCCCACTAGAGCTTCAAATTCGGCATGTAGATTACTATTGACAAGGGCATTCTTTGGTACAAGACATTTTGCGATGTGACCTTGACCTGTGACCTACTTTTAAACCACTAGAGATAGAACCTTCATATTTGGCATGTAGGTTTCTTGTTACAAGGTCTTCCCACTCGACAAATTATTTTGACCTGTGATCTTGACCTATAGCCTACTTTGTCATAATTTTGATCCGTTGAAATAAAGCAATCATGTTTGGCTCCTTGTACCATTTCATTTGTACAATGAGGATCAGGTGAGCATTATGATATCCACAAAATGGCTTCATTTACGATGATCTATGTCTTGAATGAACACCCCTGTAAACCTCAGTTATCTCTTTATGAATTGGAGCTTAGAGGGGTGTTCGTTTCACAGCTTGTTAACATCATGGCGATCCAGGGCCATTATGACCCTCTTCTATATTTCGTGTTGCACATATCCACGATTCAAGTATATGCAAGTCAAGATAGTTATTAATTATGAACTAAACTAAACATAAAATTAAATATTACAGTTATTAAAGCTTCCAGATAGTTTATCTTTGTGTTTCTGTTTCAATAAATCTCAGTCAAAATTAGTTACACACCCAAACCCATGGTATGTCTCATCTAAATGGCGGGCATTCAAACTTTCACACAACAGAATGTCTGAAGACACTTATTGTCTTGATGCAGCTCAGTTGAACTGCGATTCATAGAACAGCATTTGGTCCCATCCCACTTAAAAGAAGGTAATTAACTGTTGACATTTTCAAAGGAACGACCTTTTTAGCTGGCCTGTACAAAGTACAAGGAGAGCTATTGTTGTCACCTCTGTTGGTCCACATGAGCGTTTGTGTGTGAGTTTGCGTTCCTGTCACACAGTATTAAAGTTTTTCAAATGCTTATATTCAAACAGTCTCGCATCACTAAGTACTCGTATTTGGAAGTTAAATACCTGGTAGGGTCCAGGCTTGGGACCAATTACATTTGAAAGTAATTGATCAATCCCCCGATGCAGGGTTATAGGAATATGCCTTCGTCTGTCCCTCCATACATAACACTTTCTTGTCTACTCCATTTGATAGAATTTCATTAAACTTTGGTCAGTTTTTCTCTTTAGTATGAAGATAAGTTGCGTGCAAGGTCCAGGTTCGTACCTCAAAGGTCAAGGACATACTCAGAGGTCAAAGATAAAAAGGGCCTTTTTGTCATGTCCAATCAATAACTTCCTTATTCCTGGATGGATTTAAATATTATTTGGCAGAAATGTTAACCATAATGTGACAGTGTGTCGCGCGCAAGACCCAGCTCCGTACCTCGAAGGTCAAGGTCATACTTAGAGATAAAATGTCAAAAAAGCATCTTTTTATCATGTCCTATCAAAACTTTCTTATTCCTGAATGAATTTAAATATTACTTGTCAGAAATGACAGTGTGTCGCACGCAAAACCCAGGTCGGAACTTCAAAGGTCATACTTAGAGGTGAAAGGTGGAATGTCCGTTCGTAACAGTTACCTGCTGAACCCTTCGATAGAAGTTCACTAAACTTTGGTCAAATATTATTCTCAATGAGACAAAGTGTCGCCACAAGCCCCAGGTCCGTACCTCAAAGGTCATACTTAGAGGTTAAAGGTAAAAAATGTATTCGTCATGAGGCGATGTGTTGTACGCAAAATCCAGGTTGGTTCCTGAAATGTCAAGGTCATGCATAGAGGTGGGTCTTTTTGGTGTTTTTCAATAACTTTCTTACTCCTAGATGGATTTTAAAATTACTTGGCTAAAATGTTAATCATCATAAGATTGCTAATTCAAGATCACGGCGAAGGTCACAGTTTAATGTCATAAGGTTGAGCTTTGTTACTGAAGGGCGGCAGGGGATTATGGCTGTCCCTCAGACTGCATTCTTATTCAATTACAATTACCTGGCTATAAAAATGTAATTGGTGAAATTACAATTATAGTGCAAACAATTTGACATGAGACTGACCTTTATGCAAAGAATAAATAAGCAAATGCTTCAGCCTAATATGTTGGGTTGTGAAAACTCGTGATTTTTCGGCAGCTTGGAATCGCGACCCATGTATTAAATAAGCCAGTACATGACAAGAACTACAAGATGGCTTGAGTGACCAGCAAAGACTCAGATCAGCCTGCGCATTCGAGCAGTCTGATCAGTCTTCGCTGATCGCATGTACTTACTATAGGCTATGATTTATGCCAAGAAATATAAGTAAAAGGTCTTGTCACAGTGGATGGGTGTGCAGATTGATTTGAGTCTCTGCTTGTTGCCCTGGCCTTATTGTAGGTTTTGTCATGCTCCGGCTCATAAATAACAATTTCCACCTTTTCAGAAAATGGTGAAAATAAAT
Source organism: Lucinisca nassula (assembly GCA_963580285.1). Taxonomy (NCBI): domain Eukaryota; kingdom Metazoa; phylum Mollusca; class Bivalvia; order Lucinida; family Lucinidae; genus Lucinisca; species Lucinisca nassula. The sequence goes on along the minus strand of OY757020.1, from coordinate 84,261,029 downwards.
ATATGTACATGTATTCAATCGGGTGTGAAATTATACTAATAGATAGTTCATAAAGAAATGAAGTTGAAAAAGTGTGACCAGAACCGGATTCGAACTGGTGACCCCTTGCTTACAAAGCAAGTGCTCTACCGACTGAGCTATCCGGGCGCTGATAGCACCTCTTCAACTTCGAAGTTTGAGAAACTTAGTTAACAAACAGCCCTCTGGGTACTCTTGTTGTATATTTTATCCTACAGCATTTAGAAAAAAAAGATACAGAACACGGGTTTAATGAATGTACAGCGTAAAGCTTCATTATTAATATAATGCATAGCAGAAAATAAAAACTATACAAAATGTCCACCTAACGCTGAATAATTACGGTGGTCTCCTTATTTTTAGCTCACCAGAGCCGAAGGCTCCGGGGCAGCTTATAGTATAGGCAGTGACCCGCCATCTGTTGTCCGTGTCAACATTTTCAAACGACTTCTCCTCTAAAACTGCAGGGCCGATTGAAGGCAAATTTCATGTGGAGCATCCATGGGATGGGGGAACAAAGGTTTGCTCGTAGGGTCCAGGTCACATGACCAAGCTGGCCTCCATGCCCATATAAGGTAAAAACCCTTCAAAAGTCTTCTCCTCCTGAACCAGTGGGCAGATTGTGATGAATCTTGGTATGTAGTATAGGGGACTCTGGACCATCATAGTTTGCTAAAATAATGACCCTTTGATGACCTTGACCCATTTTATGCCGTCCAACACATAAACAAGTAGGCTGTTTTTGCTTATCATGCTTATTCAGGCATGCCATGCATATGATGTCAGCTCGTCAGTAACATTATTTCGTACATTTTTTTTTTTGGTAATTATTCTGTGATGCAGAAACGAATTAGACAGCTTCAAAAACTCGCAACTTAAAAGCCTTCCATAGCACATACCTACCGATTCTTTGGAAGAGTACACCCTAGTCCCACCAGGAGAGCCTGCAGGCTGCTGTGTTAGTATCATGTATAGGCACATCCAATGTTATTGTTCACATTCAGGTTGCTGTCTTACATGTCTAATGACAGGCCATGTCATAGGTGATAAATTGTTTACATTAACCGGCACACGTCCACTATCCACACATTGCTTGGGCAAGCTTTTCCATAAGCAGTATAACCAGTACAGTGCATTTCACCAGAAACTGACAACTGCCCTTCTTGAATCAGCGGAAGGGAGAGAATGACCGTAGAAAAGATTTCATGATCAATCTCCACGAAAGAATGTTGCCGACCCGGGCAGGAGTTGAACCCGCGTCCTCCTGATCACAAGTCAGACCCGCATCCCACTGAGCTACCGAGACCGGCAGTTTGCTTGTTTGTATGTAGGTTTGTCTATTAGTCCTCTTCCTAAATTGTTCAAATTAAAGCTCTGGGGTCAAAACTGGGCCCGCCCATAAGTCACATGTTTTATGTATGTCCATTCGGGGAAGATCTTTCATGCCTATATAAATTTGACCCCCTTAAAACCCAGTTTTATATAGTAAAACTGAGGTTTAAGGGGGTACACATTTTCCTTATTTCTTCTCAAAAACATAGATTATGGGTACTCGATAGAACCGCAATATCGCAATCTATGTTTAGAGCAGAAATAAGAAAATGATCACAAATTTCCATGTTACAATTTCCAGTTTTGGCCTAAAAAAAATAAAAAATGTATTTCTTTAGGCCAGAAAATCTTGCAGCAGGGTGAACACCTTTTATGGAATACATATATTGCATTCTCATCATCCATGGCTGTGCACAAGTTTTTATGCCCCCGCATCGGATGATGCCGGGGGCATATAGTTTTTAGTTTTTCCGTACGTGTGTCCGTGCGTACGAATGTACGTCCGTCTGTACGAAAGTATGTACGTACGTACGCACGTACGTAATCCTGTTAAAGTCAGGTTAAGGTATTTGTCAAAGGTAGAACTTAGGCTCATATTTTCCAAGCCATACAAGGGATTTAGTTCATATTTGGTATGATGATAGATATAGGTCCAAAGTTTTATTTGGTGATACCTCCACCCATACCCATGACCTCAAGGTCAAGGTCACAGACTTAAAAATTTTTCATGTTAAGCACTCAGGTTAAGGTATTTGTACCAGGTAGAACATTGGTTCATATTTTCGAAACCATTCAATGGATTTAGTTTATATTCAGTATGATGATAGATACAGATCCAAGTTTTATTCTATGCTACCCCCACTTATACCCATAACCTCAAGGTCAAGGTCACAGACTTAGAATTTTTTAATGTCTAAAAGTCAGGTTAAGGCATTTGTACCAGGTAGAACATAGGTTCATCTTGAATACTATTTGATGGAGAAATGTCATACCTGGTATATTAAGTCCATGTGACCTGATGATTGATCTCAACATAAATCTAGGTCAGTGTGACCAAAATTTTACGGTCCAGAGATTTTGCCTTATATCTTGAATTAAGAAATAATCTCCACGTACCGTGTGTTATCGTGATTAACACACGGTGTTGAAGGGCAGATTGGGAAATATTAATTCACAACGGCAAAGCCGGAGTGAATTAATATTCGCATCTGCCCGACAACACAGTGTGTTAATCACGATAACACACCGGGTGCGTGGAAATTATTTCGATTCTAACATGATGCTAAACTTAAATACAGTAGTAACAAAGCGTTATCTTGGGGTTGATGATGATGATGATTTCGTGTTTAACGACGCGTCAACCCTCCTGGCGGGTCATAAGCGTCAGTCGGTTAACGGTTAAACGACATGAATAATTATGATGATATTAAAAGGAACAAGTCAGAATGATAATGTATAAAAATCTGAAACAGTTAAATCTTATGAAAAAGACCAATTTCTTTTAAGAATAAAATAATGTTATCAACAGGTACATCTCGAAACAGTTGTTGCAAAGTGTCAGCTTTGAAATATAAAATACGTGGGGGTGAAAAGTCAACACAGTCAATTAAGATATGTTTCACAGTGAATGGCTGATCACAACCTACACAAGAAGGCTGATCATCACCATTAAAAATATAAGAATGAGTAACTCTAGTATGGCCGATGCGCAGTCGTGTTAATACTACGTCCTCTTTTCTGGAAAACTGTGGAGGAGAGCATTTTGTACTAACGACAGGTTTAATGGCATGGAGTTTGTTATTTATTGCACGGTCCCATTCGCCTTGCCATTCCGACAAGATTTATCTATTGATAAATGGTTTAAAATTATTAAAAGGAATTTTGAAAACAGATGGATCAAGATTGAGCGATTCCTTTGCTTTCTTGTCAGCATATTCATTGCCGACAATGTCAATATGGCTCGGAAGCCAACAAAACAAGATTTGGTGTGTTTTAGAAATTTCATGATGTTTTTCGATCAATTTTTGAATTTGAGGATTTTTAGATGATGAATGGTCTAAAGCCTTAAGCACAGAAAGTGAATCAGAAAATATAATTGCTTTTTGAATTGTTGAAGAACTGATAAAATCTAAAGCTAGGTCTATTGCTTTGGCTTCAGCTGTAAAAATAGATGAACCATCTGGAAGGCGCATGGTTTTGTGCGTATCTTTAGAAACATACGCACAACCAACTTTATCTCCTTCTTTGGAACCATCAGTATAGACTTGCTGGTAATCATCGTAACGTGATTGCAGTACCTGAAAGTTTTGTTTGAGAAGTATCGGATTTGATTCGGATTTTTTTCCATCATGTAAGTCGAACAGAATAGAAGGTTGTTTAATACACCAAAATGGAACTTCGGCGGTTTCATGTTTTTGAATATTTTTAAGGTCGATACCTGAATTTTCCAGCAGTGGTAAAATACGTAATCCAAAAGGTTTAATTGCTGTGGGTTTAGTTTCATACCTATCTACAAATTGAGGTCGAAATGAAATTTTGGATGCCGGGTTAGATGGATTTGCAGCAAGTCTAATAGCATACTGAAGAGAAAGTTTCTCTCTGCGCGAGGTTAAAGATGGTTCACCTGCTTCTACATAAAGGCTTAATACGGGAGAAGTACGGAAGGCTCCCATGGCCAGACGAAGGCCTTGGTGATGGATAGTATCCAAGGATTTTAAATAGGACTTTCTGGCAGAACCATAAACAACAGACCCATAATCTAATTTAGATCTTATTAAAGACCGGTAAAGATGTAATAAAGTATACCGATCTGCTCCCCACCTTGTATGAGCTAAAACTTTCAAAAGATTCAAAGCTTTTAAGCATTTCGCTTTAAGATATTTAATATGGGGAATAAAAGATAACTTTTGATCAAATATGACCCCAAGAAATTTGGCTTCTTCAACAACAGGAATTTGTGATCCGTATAAAAACAGGGAAGGATGTTCGTGTTTCTTCCGTAGTTTACAAAAATGAACACATTGCGTTTTCGACTTGGAGAACTTGAAACCATTTTTATCAGTCCATTCTTCTATTCTTTTTAAATTTTGTTGTAACTTTCGTTCAATTGTTTTCATATTTTTTGAACGGTAACATATACAAAAATCATCAACATACAATGAACAATCAGTTTTGTCGTCCAAACATTGTACAATATTGTTTATTTTGATGTTAAATAGCGTAGTTGAAAGAATACTACCCTGTGGGACACCCTGTTCTTGATCATAGAAATCTGACACGGTAGACCCCACACGCACCTGAAACATGCGCTCCCCTAAAAAGCTGTCAATAAAACTGGGAAGTTTTCCTCTTAAGCCAATGTTATGTAGATCTTTCAATATTCCATATCGCCATGTTGTATCATATGCTTTCTCCAAGTCGAAAAAGACAGCTACTACGTGTTCTTTGTTAATAAAAGCATTTCGTATAAATGTTTCTAGTCTTATTAAATTGTCATTGGTACTACGTTCCGAACGAAAGCCCGATTGATATTCTGAAATGAGGTTGTTGGACTCTAAGTACCAGACTAATCTCTTGTTTATCATTCTCTCCAATGTTTTACACAAACAACTTGTCAAAGCTATCGGACGATAGTTTGTAGGTTCTGCATGATCTTTCCCTGGTTTCGGAATTGGTACAACTGTAGCTACACGCCAGCTCTCAGGACAGACCCCCGTTTCCCAAATATTATTAAAGATATCTAAAAGTGTTGTAAGAGAACTTTTTGGCAGATGCTTAAGCATCTGATAATGAATTTCATCGGGGCCGGTTGCCGTATCATGTGATTTTTCAATGGCTTCAACGAGTTCGGATAAGTTAAAAGGTTTGTTGTATTCTTCGTGATTAAGTGATTTAAAGTTTAGATTTCTTTTCTCTTGGTCCTTTTTGAAATTTCTAAAAGTGTCAGAATAATTACGCGATGATGAATTTCTCAAGAATGTGTGCCCAAGAGTATCTGAAATATCTTTTTTTTGTTGAAGCTATTGTGTCAAATTCAGTATTTAAATGTGTAAAACTAGAAGACTTTGTTTTTCCTGAAATTTTTCGTACCATATCCCAAACCTTTTTAATGGGGGTTTTATAGTTCAATTTGGAGACATATTCTCTCCATGACTTTCGTTTGGAAGCTCGGATTGTTCGCCGAGCTTCAGCTCTAAAAACTTTTACGTCGTTGAGCTTTTCTGAAGTGGGATTTTTGCAGAACTTATTTAGAGCCTGTTTACGCTTTTTAATAGCTTCTTTACAGTCATTATTAAACCAAGGCTTGCTTTTCTTAGTATTTGTGGAGGTCTTTGGAATGCATTGTTCTGATATGTTAATAAGTGTATCTGTGAAATCAGAAACAATGTCGGATGATTCATTAAAATGATCAATTGATAACTCTTCTTCACATAAATTATGGAATAATTCCCAGTCGGCTTTATTCATTTTCCATTTTTGGTTACAGTCCTCATCTGGTTCGTTTACACTCTCAATTATAACAGGGAAGTGATCACTTCCGCACTGATCATCATGAACAGACCAGTCATAGTCCAAGAAGAGAGATGGGTGACACAAAGAGAGATCCAAAGAAGACAAATGACCTGTCGCTGGGTGAAGGTAAGTATAAGATTTATCATTCATCAAGCAAAGATCGCTCTTTGCAATAAAATCTTCAACAAGTGCTCCTCTGTTATTGATATCTTTACAGCCCCATAGAATATTGTGACCATTGAAGTCGCCAACTAAAAGATATGGCGATGGAAGTTGACTCAGCAATGAGTCAAGATGTTCGGGCTTTAACGAAAATGAGGGTGGAATATATAAAGAGCAAATTGTAGTTTCTTTATCCAGAGAAACCGATACTGCTACAGCTTGTAGGTCTGTTTTTAATTTGATCTCTCTTTGTGGTAAACATGATTTAACAAGAATTGAACTGCCACCAGATGGTTTGCTACCATCAGAATAGATATAGTTGTATGTATTGAAACCCCTGACATCAATGTTGTCATCAGTTTTTAAAAAAGTTTCTTGTAAACAAAAAACCGATGGGTTTAATAACGAAATAAGTAATAAGAGTTCATTATAATTTGGTTTAAGACCTCGACAATTCCATTGTATTATTTTGTGTTTTAAATCCATTTTATGAAGAGATTAAGACTAGAAACTATATTGGAGCTGCAATTGTTGATATAGATCTGCTACCACCAGCTCGTGGTGTTGCTGACCTCGATCTGTTATTGCTATTTGGTGATGATGGAGTTTCAGCGAACTCCATATCACTGTCACTCAAAGATCCGAATCTGTTCTGAAATCTAATATTGTCTCTTTCCATTTTACGTTGTCTGTCTGTCTGTTTTTGAGACAATTGATGTTTTTTGATCGGATCTTCCGATCCCTTATTAGTTCGACCTGAGTCGAGTTTCTCTTTTACGTGCGGCGCTGGCTTTGGTACGGTCGCTGTCGACCGATCCGAAGCAACCTGGATTGCGCCATTTGATAAATTGGTTGAACTTTGCGGTGCTGGAGTGGGTTTACTCCATGCACCAGATTTTTTCAGTTCAGCTATGTATGATTCAGCAGTCTGTGTCGCGGAGCTGGTACATTTTACACCAGTACCCTTTGTGATGCTGGCGAAACTGGTGGTTGGTGTTATATATCGCTCATCGACAATTTTTCGCGCTTCTGGGAATGTTATCCCCCTTTGGTATTTGACGGTTAGTATTTCTTTTTCTTTTTTCCATGCCGGACAGTCTCGAGAGAAAACAGCATGTTTGCCATCACAATTTACGCATTTGGGTTCATTTTTGCAGTTGAGGTGATTATCAACATGCTTTTCTTCACCACAATTAGGACAGAGTTTTTTCTCTGACATCTGCTTTCATGATGGCCAAAAGCCTGACAAGAGTAACATCTAAGAGGGTTTGGGATGTATACCTCTACGTTAATGGAAAGATATGCTACTTTGATTTTCTTGGGTAGAACTGGTGTATTAAAAGTCAACACATAAGTTGCTGTTGGTTTTAGTACACCATTTCTACGGACTTTGATGTTACGAACACCAACAACTCCCTGATCTTTCAAGTTATCGACGATCTCTTCATCTGTACAAGGGCGCAGTTCTGGACTGCGAATCACTCCCTTAGACGAATTTAACGTGTTGTGGAGAGAGACTTTAACCTGAAGATCAAAGAGTTTATTGGTGCTTAGCAGGCTTACAACTTGTTGTTTTTTCTCGACTTCCAAGAGAAGGTCACCTGATTTGAGCTTTTTGATACTCTTAGGGTGTCCGGCTATGGAGTTAATACATTTCTCAATTACGAAAGGAGAAAGGCTGGATACACTTCGTGTATCGTCAAGCGACGAGACAACCATGAAACGCGGAACATTGTCGAAATTTGGTTCAGCGGACTGCTGACTGGTTTGTTGACTTGACTGCTGACTGGCTTGTTGACTGTGTTCATCCGATTCGGATGAATCGTCTTGTTTTTTACGTTTAGGTGCGTTGTGTTTAGATGCGTTGCGGTTATGTTTTTTTCCATGAGGCATAAGGAAAAATTTCTAGTTTCGTCCCAAGTGCTCTCCGCCCTCCGTGGAGCCCTACAAGGGAACACCATAATGGAGTGGTTGTCCGACTCGCAGGTGTTAGAGATACACGTGAGATATACTCGCATAAACAAAATGCCTACACGATTGGTCCGTTTGGCCACCGCCTTCTAGAGATAAAAAGATAGAAAAGGGTAAGGTAAATGGGCATATGGTTGGTATCAGGAAAGATACAAAAAGAGTTGAAGAGAAAGCAAAGCGGTATTTCTAGGGCTCGGCGCGACCAGCCGATTGACCGTGCCGGACCGCACGGCCACCCGTCTACACCGAAAAGCCAGGCCAAAGAGGCGTGTTGGGTACCTGAAGCACCGCCACCTCAGGTAACCCTCAACCTCCAGGATCCCTTCTTCCGGCTTACAGGACGCCACCCACGGCAAACGGGTGGTACTTCCTTTAGCTCTTCTCAGTGGGCACAGAGACCACAGCGGCAATGTGCTCAGTGGGAATTGAGCCCCCAGGGCCACGGCAAGGCAGGAAGTCTAATACCTGGGGGCGTTATCTTGGGGACTATTTCGCAGCGGACGTCGACAGAAGGAAATGTTTACATGCAACGTCACGAAGACGCCAAATTGCACGCACCACGTTGACGACGTGAATTATCGCATATTTGCAAACGCTGTTGTTTCCACTGGGTTCAATGGGAAAAACGTTAACGTCATGTTAGAAAACTATTTAATTGAGAAATGTTATACCTGGTGTATTAGTTCAATGTGACCCCATGATTGACCTCGAAATAAAATAGGTCAGTGTGACCTATATTTCATGGTTCAGTGATTTTGCCTTATATCTTGAATACTATTTGATGGAGAAATGTTATACCTGGTATATTAGTTCCATGGGACCCCATGATTGACCTCAAAATAAATTTAGGTCAGTGTGACCCATATTTCATGGTCCAGTGATTTTGCCTTATATCTTGAATACTATTTGATGGAGAAATGTTATACCTGGTATATTAGTTCAATGTGACCAGATGATTGACCTCAAAATAAACCGAGGTCAGTGTGACCTATATTTCACGGTCTAGTGAATTTGCCTTATATCTTGAATACTATTTGATGGAGAAATGTTATACCAGGTATACATAGTAGTTCCATGTGACCCCATGATTGACTTCGAAATCAATCTAGGTCCATGTGACCTATATTTCACGGTCCAGTGATTTTGTCTCATATCTTGAATACTATTTGATGGAGAAATGTTATATCTGGTATATTAGTTCCATGTGACCCCATGATTGACCTCTAAATTAAATCGAGGTCAGTGTGACCAATATGTCACGGTCCAGTGATTTTGCCTTATATCTTGAATACTATTTGATGGTTAAATGTCATACCAGGATTATGAGTTCCTGAACATCAGTGATAGTTTTTTAGGGGTGGGGGGGTGAGTTTGGCCCTGGGCGGGGGCATCTGTGTCATACTGACACATTTCTAGTTTTTTTTTGTGAAAAAAAGAGCAGGATATTGGAAACACAGGTCAAAGCTCAGGTCAAAACATGGCATGTAAATGAAAGAAAACACGCATGTTTTGACATGCAGGTTTTGACATGCAGGTCAAAACATGTCGTGTAAAGGGGCTTTAAGCAAATTTCTCCAGCAATAACGCACCTTAACATGACCTTAAAATGGTTTGATCCATTTCATATTATATTTCAGAACATAAACTGAACCTGCAGGGTTTGTGTAGAATTTGTGGTAGAAAAACCCTGCCAAAAGATAGGACATCCAAATTCAAGTTTTCAAAGGAACTAGATAAATTTTTCGGCATTAATGTCAACGAGGATGACTCATTGGTGCACCCAAACTTTCTTTGTAATGCTTGTAGATGTTTCTTATATCGTACACGACAGAGCAAGTCTGAGAAATCACCAGGGAAAACAGTTGAACTGAAAGTATTCGCTGCTCACTCAGAAGAGTGTGAAATATGCTCAGCAAAATCAGATGATGAAAATACAGTTTGTGGGGAGTATAGGTCAATTGAAAAGGATATAAGTACCATCATCGAATTATTTTCTAAACTGAAAGGAACAGATAAAATCAAGTGCATGAATGCCATAATAGAACATCTTTACAAAGAAACGACTTTAAAACTTGCTGTTGAGAAGCTGTCTAGCAGTTTTCCTTATCGTAATTTAGAAACACTCAAAGCATTAGATCTTAAGGAATACCTAGGTCATTTTGACAACATTTTAGTGTCCAGCCTGCTGGCCTTTACGGACCAAACACTGGAAACTGTATCACTGCAGTCAATGATTCCGATTTTGGAAAGTATCTACAGATTAAGTGACCCTAGTTTTATTGGAGCATGGTCATTTTTACAAAACTTAATTGTATTTTCAAGTACAAAAAGTAAACAAGCATGCAACATAGTTGGAACAGCTATTCCTGGGTCCAGGTACAGTACGATTGCTTCTTTCCTCAGTGATTTGGAAATGACAAAAGAAGCAGAGTGTCCAAAAGGTGATTTAGTGTTCATGTTTGACAATGAGCAAGTGATAGGAAAGAGTTGGAATGTGACTGCAAACAATAAAGTTAAGATGTCAGTAATTACAAACGTAGCAGTGGTTGAAGTCACAGGTGAAAATGGCGAAAATTTGCAGAAGCAGCAGCATCTTGTTCCCGGAAATTGGATATCTACTGATGAAAAAGAAGACTTAATATCTAAACTTTGCCATGATGATCTAAATGATGACTTTGAAGACGTACATTATCAGGAGCTGTACCAGCATTTAGAGATTACGTTGCAGCAAGTTCAGAGAGAAATCAGCTATGATAAGACAGTTGATAAATGGGTTGATTTTCTTGATAAAACTGTTGCTGAAATGGAAACTGAGACAAATTACCAAAAATGTCCGAGGTGTAAATGTATCATGGACAAAAATAAACGAAAATGTATTCAATGTCAGATGTTAATTTCTGAGCTAAAGAAAGCTGTCTGTGAAATGCCTTCCAATGAAACAACAAATACAATTCTAGAGGCACAGGTTATGCATGAGTTTAACAATCAACCCGAAAAGTTAAGTGAAAAGGCTGTAACCTTTGGTCATGTGAAAACAGCTAATACTGGAACGCCTTATGATGTAATTTTATTAGATCCAGTATTTGTGAACCCCAATTCTGTGGAAAGCATTAAGCTTGTATTTAGATACCTTGGGAAAATGGCAAAAATCAGGAAGTACATGCCAGAGGGTACCCAAAATGCTCGTTTTTGGACTTTCGTTTGTTGCGATGGACTCCCACATTCTTTAGTCAGAAAACTCATTGAAGAATTTTTCATGTGTAATGAGTGCAAGAAAGGTGTTCTAGGGATAGAAGCTGCTCAGAAGCATGAGAGAACTGTCCATTCTTTAAACAACTGTTCCTTTTCCCGTGAATTTGACTGGGTGTACCTCATTACAGGAGACGGCCACTTTGAAATGAACCTTATGAAAAGTTTTGTTCAGTTAAATTGGAGTGTGTTTATGAAAAGTTTTGTAGAAGTCATGGGTTGGAAATCTGACAAGGCACAGCTCTCTGCATACAATTGTTCTGATAACCATAAAACATATCAAATGATCATGATCTTCCATTTAGGAACAATGTTGGAATTAGTTAGGCCATATGTTGAAGTGTGCTGTGTTGAGAAGAAAGAGCCAAGTGCTGAAAACTTTATTTCATATGTTAAACAGCAGGATGGTAATGCCAATTTCATGTACCTATTCGAGATGGTATGCAAATACACACAGGGCATTATTAATATGAGAATGGCTCTCAGGAGAAATAATTTCATGCTTTTAAGAGCTGCTAAATTTATGACCATGGAATTATTCCATGGCAGGAATCATCCAAAATATCAGGATTTGGAAATGTATGAGCAATTTGTTCAGAATATTTTACCAGATGAGTTGCAGAATTTTTTTGACTCTCACTGCAGTTTATCAAAATCAGGACACCCAAGCAAAGGACAGGGGTATGATTTTGTATTGGAGGAGGAGAATAAAAGTGTCAAATCATGGTTAAAAATGGGAGTTCCAACAGAAACAGCTTGGCTGGCTGCATGTAGAAACCATCAGTCACTGAAGAAAATTAGAGGAGCAGTATTGATGAGTTAGGAGGCCTTCATGCGGACTGAACAAATTATTTGTCTAAATCGCGACGGAAGTAAGGGCGAGGATTGTGGCCACGTAAATCGATTTAAGCCCCCCAGTGGAAATCTTCCACTGACCGTTCCAAGGCGGCTCTTCTGTGGCGATTTATTTATGTTGTTGTTTGTTACTTACTGTGTGTATCACTTGTGTCTTTTGGTTTTGGATGGCCATATGGCCATTTTGTGGGAAAGTAACTGTCCTTATGGCCTTCCTTTGTTTAGGTTTCCATTATGGTCTGGTCGCTTAATGTTTGTTTTTCTTTCCCTTTGGTGTATTTTATGGGTGGAGTAAGTTAATTGTATCAATTCCTGATCTTTGTTTTACTTCTACTTTGAAGTCAACTGGGCTCTCGGTAGAAGGTAATGAAAAAGCTGTCAACCTGGATGAGGCAATTACACAGTGGCGATTAAGATTACGACAAACAGAATATATGAAAGGTGACAAACATGGCTCTGTCTTGACGTCTATCTCTGCTGAAGTCCTGGATCAGGAATTATCAAAGTTCTCTCTCGAATCCAGAAGAAAAAGAGCATACAGAATGATTGACATGTTCCTTCATTTGGCCCCCCCATCTGACCCAACCCTGCATCATCCAGTTTATGTTTTACCGTCAGAAAGAGAAAAATTCTCATCTGTTGAGGCTCTTACTGTTTCTGACATAGATAGTCAGATTCTGGACATTATTGATTGTTTGAATGAAAACTGTCAAGAAGTATATTTAAATATGTTCCGAAAAATCAGGTCATTGAAAAAACAACAGCATATCCAATTCTTGAATGAGATCTCAGAGGTACTTCTTGATCAGTTACCCCAAGACAATCATACTGCTATTCTGGGAGAAGAGGAAACTGATAATGAATAACTTGGTAAGTAGTTACTAGGTACAAATGAAGGTTTGTTTTATTTGAGGCTTTAGGTCCCAGTCAACAATTTTTCAGTTATGTTGGGATGTTTTCCTGGGTTGAACCAGTACTAAGCAATGGGGATAAAGTGGACACAACACCGCGCCGCCAGTAGGATTCGAACCCGGGACCTCTGGATAACGAGCTCTGCACTCTACCAAATAATCTTGAAAGGGCTATAAAACTCCAAATCCAATTCTATCGGTCCAGTTCAGTTCATATGCATATAGACATGCCACCAATATAACAAGTCATAGTTATGGCATGATCAACGATACATAAGCAGTTTACAATTGCGAGGTAGGCGGAGCCTACCGAGCAGTTGTAAACTGCGCATGTCGAGTTGAGAATGTCATAACTGGCTTGTAGTATGGCAATCCCGCCCACTTCCGCTCTGTAGAGGTCTGCTGACGCCATTCTTCATTTTGTAATCGAACACTGTGGTGTGTGGATACATCAGGAAATTTTTTATTTATTTATTTATTTATTAAAACTTTTTTTATAAAACCCGTTCATTCAGACAACAAATTTTTGTTTCAGTTTAAACACTTTGTTTACAAGGGATTTGTTTTTGCATTATTTTGTTTGAGGTTTAAGGTCCCTGTCAACACTTTTTAGGTAATTTTGGAGACGTTGCTTACAATTTTGTGGAACTTTTACCTGACATTCAGATGAAATGACATCTCAATCCCTGCTGCCCAATTAAACCAATAAGGTTTGTAAGCATGGACGGGCAGACTCGCAGCAAATTTCCTGGTAAAGCTTAGACCTTCTAAACGGGCTATCAGTAATCATGTGCGGTCGGTATCAGCTCTATTTCTCCAAGCCTCGATGGGCGGGGGCGGTTATTTTTTTAATCAATTTTCAAGGGGAAGAGGGTAAGGCAACGCATTCAGGGAACGCACCCCCTCCTAAATATTAGTACAAGGAAAGAAATTGCTCCCAGGGAGCAAATTCTTATCTTTGAGAATACTTACCATTTTAGGGATGACATGACTTTAAAAAGCCAGAAACATTGGCAACCTTACAAAAAATGAAAGGCAGTTTGTCCTTAAAATGTCGTGTGACACCCCACCCATCGGGGCTTGAAGACATAGATTCGGCTGCACGATGCTTCCACTCAGAGCTGAAATCAACCGCACGAATTTTGATAAACCGCTTAGAGGTTCTAGTTCCATGTATATAAATCCGATATGTTTAATCGGGTTGCAGGGCTTGAGATGTCATTTCATCCCAGTGTTGGGTACAAGTCCCACAAAACTGAAAGCAACGTCTCCTACATGATCAATACAATGTTGTCGGTGACGTTAAACCTCATCGAAATCAAGAATGCTAGGTAAATATGTCAAGGTGACACTAAAAGTACAGGCGAACTATATTTTTGTAATTTTCATATCCGTTGGAAGGGGGTACTACAACTTCCAAAATTAGGAACTTATTGTACGCTTTTTGGCTCCGCCTTTTGCAGTTACAGTGGTTTCTAATCTCCGTCCCAGAGTGTATTGTTCTGTATCGAAATTATTTTAGCATCATTTCAAAGAGAAAATCAGATAGTCATACTACAACTTCCAATAAAATTAGGCCACAGTGACTTACTTTTGTGAGCAATGACACTTGTTTTACTTATGTTTCTTCAAGTTTGTGTTTAAGGCTTATGATATGTGAATGACAAAAGATAGGGATTGGATGATATCATGCGACTGCTTCTGCTGACAAAATCGAAAGGCCATGCTTAGAAAATGTTTGGTACTTCTGGAGGTATATGTAACACTAAGGTCGCTTGCTCTAGTTTTATACCTTTTTTGTGTCTGAACTTTTAGAGTTCATATGATATGCAGTATATGGTAAGCAAAGGCTACTGAGGAAAGCCTTAATCAAAGACCACAGATCAGATATCATTTTGTTATTCATATATTTTCAGCCCTTGCTAGTTTGCATGCCCTGATGCCTGTGATAGAAGAGCATCTAGTCCCAGGTATTTCTATTATTTTTACCAACTCCTTTTTCTATTGACGTAACAATTGACGTGTCATCATGTTATGGATAATGGTAAAAATGAGTTGTTTTTTTTTCATTCTTCCCAGATAATTTCATTTCTGTCAAACAATAAAACCTAAATCTAAAAAAAAAAATGCTATTAAAGCATAATTTTCTTCATTCTTCCTGGATAGTTTCATATATGTCGAACAATAACACACTAGAATGAATACAAACATTATTTCTGGAGTGCCAAATTCTATACTTCTATGCATACCACTATTGATACACATATGATCCTTATTAACCTTTAACCTGCTGAATACCCAATTAAGCCACACCCATCTCCGACCCCGAACCAATCAGATTACTTGATGCAATTTATTTCTACATATTCATAAACTGAATGTGAAACAGTGAAGATCATTCAGAAGCCATCCGATCAGGATCTACACTGTTTGCAAAGATGGTGCTTGTCGCCTACAGCAGGGTAAAGGTTAAAGGTACACTTTTTTGTAGTTTTTTTTTTCTCTTAAGTTCTGGCCCAGGAAGAATATGGTCTGTACTACCCTGCTTTAGCCCACATAGGTGTAAAGTTTTTTTGATTTTCCGTTCTTCAGGTGCTGCGCTAACATTACAGTTTGGTTCCAGCGGAAGTGAAATTTTGACAGTCTCCCAGCAAGACATGAGTAAGTTTGCTTTTTATGACACTTCCAGACCATATGGCAAACGTGCAGGAAGTTTGCTTTTGATCCGGAAGTGGGGGAAAAATTTGGAAATGATTTTTATAGCCAAAAATATCCCACTTTTGAGTATAATAGGTTGTCATCTCCTTTGTTTACCCTTTTCGCATTGGAATTTTAATGATTTAATAGAATCAAAAGATAGATTTATCTGTGTTATAGGGAATTTTGTTGTCATTCTTGTAATAAATATAGCATTATAGTGGTGTAAAAAAAAGTTTCGATGAGCGTTTTATTAAATACTGTACCCATGTGATGGTCCAGCAAATGGTCATATCCCATATATTAGAAAATTTCTGATAAATTGAGCAAATTTTACATTTGAAAAACTGCTGTTTAGTTTTTCAAGTTACCTTGTCATAATGATGGGAAAACATACAAGTTAATAAGTGGAACTGACATCCGAATCTCATAGTCTGTTAAACATTAATTAGGCGAATTCGGTAGCATGCATGGAGTCGGGCCTAAAAAAATTGTGTGTTTCAGGTAACCCGACCGTGCCTAATTTTTTACCCCCTACCCTAATTTTTTAAAGGATACTTTGGGATTCCTAGGGGTTTTCCCGTCCAAAAATAGTTTTCCCCTATCATTCCCATATAAAAACTTTGAGCAAAATAAAAAAAGTCTCCTACCTACCGTCCCTATTTTGAAATTCCATGTTACCTGAAACACACATTTTTTTTTTTGGCCAGAACTAATCCTCCTGAAGACGAATAAAGCCAGGTGTTTAGCTTTGTCTGCCTTTCTAGTAGCATTTGATAAAGTCTTAAAACTGTCAATTCCACATATTTGTTCTCATTACCTTTTTATTTAAGATTTGGACACATTGAATAGGAGCAGAGTGGATGAAATGAACCGGTCGCCTGTTTGGATAGGGCTAACTGAGGGGGCTCAAACCGAAATGGAAGTCCAGAATGCGGCTTATTCTACTGAAGGACAGCCAACATCTGTTCAGATTGATGAAGTCAAGTCAGCTGATGTTTCAGGTAATTATTGGTATTGTGCTTTGTAAGAGAATGCAGATCTCGGTCAGGCTGTTTGTGACACTGTATGAAAAGAAGTCAAACTTTTGCCAGTTTATGGCATACTATTGTAGTCCATGTAAAATATGACTGACTTAAGTGTGTCTTTATAAAAAGAGCTACACATAGTCGTCTTCTCCTGCTGGACTTGATCATTTTGGTTACTGCTGCTGCGTCATTTATTCTAATAGATACCTACAAATCCTCACTAAGATCTTAAACTGAAGTAAGATACAGCTTAAAATATGAGGGAGGTATCTTCATAATTATCCATTGGCTACTGTATAGTAACATTGTTTTTTTTTTTATTTTATTTTTTTTTTATTTAAAGCTTTTCTTTTATTCTGTTGGTTTCATGCTGTTGTTCATCCCAACAGTGAAAAATATATTCGAATTTTCATCATAATGTTGACATGGCCAAGTAATAAGCACCCAGGAAAATCTCATTTTATTATATAGAGAAAAGTGGGGTTTACCAGGTATACATCATGTTTCTTGCTTTTGCTTCAAAACATGGGTTGTGTGTACCCGTTAGAACCACCTCGTTGAGGTGGTTCTAACGAGCACCCACAATCTGTCTGCCTCATTGAGATGGTCCTAATGAGTACCAACAATCTATCCAAATACAGATTGTGTGTTCTTGTTAGAACCACCTTACTGAAGGGTTTCTAATTGTGTGTACTTGTTAGAACCGCCTCACTGAGGTGGTTCTAACAAGTACACACAATCTACGTTTTGAGCAGAAATAAGGAAACTATCACAAATTATCATCTGATAAATGCCAATCCTAGAGCAATTAATTTTTGCCAATTTATTGCATAGGCATGTTATCCTAATGGCTATTACCAGGTGCATCATGTTCTTATTCCAGGTTTGGACATACAAAATGGGAACAGAGTTTGTGAAGTGTATTCGCCTGTTTGCGTGAGCCTCACTGAGGGACCACAAACTGAAGTAGAGGTGCAGGAATTGAGTCCTTCTGCAGATCAGATGAATGTTGATCTTCCAAGTGATATGTTGGGTAATAATTTTATTGTGCTTTGACAGACAATGCACACCTTGATCGGACTTTTTATGAGTAGGAGTCAGAGTTTGGTAAATATTTTATGTATATTACATGTACTGTGGCCCACATATTGTGGTGAAAGTGACTGTTAATTTCACTGGATAGCGATAAAGGTTACACTGTATTTGTATAGGCGTGTTTTCGTAAAGAAAACATGATCTTCTATATGCCTTATGATCTGGTAAGTCCTCAGTATTTCGAAATATTCCTATCTAAAACTTTTTGTCCCAAAATAATTCGAGTTATTGAAACTCGACTGAAGAATTTGTTTGAATTGAGGTTTAAGGTCCCCGTCAACATTATTTTGGTCATTTTGGAGACGTTGCGTCCAATTTTGTGGGACTTTTATCTGACACTGAAATGAAATGACACCTCAAGCCGAAACCAATAGAGCTTATATGCATTGGGCGGTCCGACCCATTACTCTTTGCCAGGGCAGGCTCAGTACTAATATGTGGTCATTTTCAGCTCTGCGTGGAAGCACCATGCAGTCCAGTCTATTTCTCCAAGCCCCGGGGGGCTTAGACTAAATATAATTACATGTAATGCACAGTATCAAGACCACCTTTGGGACTGTTCAAAAGTGGTCTTTAAGACCACTTTTGAACAGTCTCAAAGGTGGTTCCAGACCAGAGGACATTTTGTGCAGAAAACACTTCACTCGGGCTGGAAATGCCCAAATCGAACCCATAGTCATGAAAGATTCTTGTAGTTTAATACTCCAAGAAACAAATATTATAGATATTTGTTAGAATCGCCTCATCGAGGCGATTCAAACAAATATCTATAGCATTTGTTTCTTGGAGTATTGATGTGGAAAAGACTTTTCATAACCTGTTATATTCCTAACTGGGATTCTTTATAACGACACATTCATTATAACGGCACAATAATAGGGAACAAATGCTGTCGTTATAACGCGGGTCCTCTGTATTTTTCTTATTTCTGGTCACAATATAGATTGTGGGTACACGTTAGAACTGCCTCATCGATGCGGTTCTAACGAGTACACACAATCTATATTTTAGAGCAGAAATAAGAAAAATAAGGTTTACCCCTGTAAACCCGAGTTTTACTATATAAAACCGGGGTTAAAGGGTGTCAAATTGGTATAGGCGTGTTTCTGAGATGACAGTTCATTCACCAGTGATAAATAAATAAATAAAAAAAAAATAAATAAATAAACTTGTACCGAACACATGGGCGGACAGGTTCACTACGAAAACAGGCGTGTAAAAATACATAGTAAATTTTATCGCCGAAAATAATAAGATTTTATGTTGAAAAATTGATATGTTTTCCTTATTTCAGCTCAAAAATAGATTGTGAGTACACGTTAGAACCGCCTCATCGAGGCGGTTCTAACGAGTACCCACAATCTATATTTTAGAGCAGAAATAAGAAAAATAAGGTTTACCCCTGGAAATATGCTCTATAAAAGGGTTATTCTTTGGAAGCAAGGAGTGCACCACAGAACTGGAAAATATGGAGTGTACATGTTTTCTGGGCCAGACTAGCTAGTTTCGGCCAATTAGGCCTCATTAGTGACCCTCAAATGATATTTTCAAAATTCCACAATGAAATCAATGATCCCAATGGACAAGAAAATATAAACCCGAGTTTTACTATATAAAAGTGGGGTTCAAGAGGGTCAAAATAGTAAAGGCGTGTTTCTGTGATGAGTGATAAATAAATAAAATAAATAAATAGATTAATAAATAAATAAACTTGTACCGAACATATGGACGGACAGTTTTTTGTAACATCTGAAAAAGTTTTATGTTGACAATATTTGTCAATAGCGCTGTTCTCGCTGCCTTTGCCCACAAATTAGTCCTGTGGAGTACTCCAGCTCATAATTGCCGTAATTACGTGAATGTACCGTAAGTGGTCCAACAGGACAGTTATTACCTTCAATTGACTATTTCGGCACAAATTACCCGTATTTTCTGAAACTAGCTATTATTTCATATTTAGATGATGGGTAATTTAATAGACACAAAAAATCTGCAAGTTTCCGAAATATTTTGCACCACCGAAGTACTAGCATGGTAACGTGGTTTTGAGAAATCACAAAAGAAGTTTGTTAATACATGTAATGATTATGCTTTTGGTCATGCGTTAAAAATGATGCCCTCAGAGTTGTCAATGCAAGGGGTAGTTAAATGGGCCGTACAATGAACACCTGTGTAACCCCCACTTTATAGAGAAAAGTGCGGTTTACAGGGGGACAAATTATTTATTTATTTATTTATTTATACAGTCGAACTTCAATGGCTCGAACACCTTTTGGACCTCGAAAATCTGTTCGAGACAGGGGTAGTTCGAGCCACTGAGGGTTACTGTCAGGCGGCATAACGAGCTACTTTTATACATCCTTTCGGTGTTCTATAATTACAATGCATGCTGTGTGTACTCATTAGAATCGCCTCATCGAGGCGATTCTAATGAGTACACACAGCATACATTTGCAAGATAAAAGACTAAAATCTCCTTAATTATCCCCCACTATTTCTTATGTAGAGGATTTAGCTAGGGACTCAAGAATGGGTTCGACACATCCATGGTGAACGAGCCATCGGTGTTCGAGGCATCGAAGTTCTACTGTATATTTATTGTGTTCGAATACATAGGTTGTGGTTATTTGTTATAACAAATACATGTATTGGCCAGTGATATGCTGATCTCCAAATCTTAAAGATTAATAGTCTACAAAAAACAACAACTAAAAACAACAACACATTTTTGAATATATCACGTTGACAAGTCTTTGTAATGAGTACCTTAATATTGAGAATAGTTGGTTTAACTTATTACGAGGGCACTAGCAAATCTGTGTTTTGAATGTTTCTGCTTTCAAACAAAAACACGAGTGGTCCCCGCCCATCGGGTTTTAAGATATAGACTGGGCGGCACGGTGTTACACGCATAGCTGATACCGACCGCACATGAGTACTGATAACCCGCTCAGGTCTAAGCCTGCCCAGGCAAAGTGGTGCGAGTCGTGTCGTACCTGTATATAACCCTATTGGTTTGTTTGGGCTGCAGGGTTTTAAATGTCATTTCATCTCAATACCGGGTAAACGTCCCACAAAACTGGAAGCGTGTCTCCAAAATGACCTAAATAATGTTTACTGGTCCGTGAAATCTCACTTCAAACAAACAAACAAACAAAACAATGAAAAATGAGATCTAAATGTTTTAAATCAAATGTTCAAATTCACAGTATACAAGTCAAGGGCATAAATTTGACGGCAAAAATATTGAGCTTTCACATGTTTTATGTTTTCGTATATAATGCATATATATAAGACCTGTTTAACCAATTTAGTACCAGAAACCCCAAAAAGGGTACACTGGCAAACAGTGCAGGCCCAGATCAGACGCCGCAAAACGCGGCGTCTGCTCAGGGCCTCCACTGTTTGCTAAAAGTTTAGCCATTTTCAAATAAATTGTGAAGAATACATAACCTGACAACCCTAAATTTTGAAGTGGACTCCTGTTATATATAAAGAGGAAGATTCCATTTGGTACAAAAAAGGTTAATTTGAGTTAAAACTTTCGCCCCTGGGTTTCTGACGTGGATAATGGCCATCTCTATTCTTATACAGTTTGACATATGTAGTTAAGATCATGACTAGAATGGCAAACAGTGTAGATCTAGTTGAGACGGCTCGGTAAGAGCCGTCTCATCTAGTTCTACGCTGTTTGCACAGGGATCTGCACATGTCTACGGGGTTGATGGGGGTTTTCCACTGATCCTTTACGGTGCAAGTCTGCAAGGACGTTTGTATCGCTTTTGTTTATAATACTGCAAATCCTTGCATAAATATACAAAATCTTTATTTTGCAAACCTTCGGTATTCTAAAGGCACCAGGCTAAGTCTATAATTCCGAAGTTTTTAGCTCTTTCTATGAAGCATATGTAATATTTAATAAACAGTATTCAGTTTAGTCCTGAATAATTATTTGTTTGTTTTGTTTGATTTGAGGTTTAACGTCCCCGTCAACACTGTAAATGTCATTTTGGAGACGTTGCTTCCTATTTTGTGGGACTTTTACCCGGCATTGAGATGAAATGACATCTCAAGCCCTGTTGCCCAATGAAACCAATAGGGTTTATTAGCATGGATCCTGAATTCGCAATCCTGAATAATTAGAATATAATGTTAACGTGATGATAATGCATACCTTTGAAAACCCTTTATACAGCGAAAAGTGAGGTTTACAACGACATATATTATTTTCCATATTTTTTTTTTTTTTGTTCAAAAACATAGATCATAGATCATGGGAACTCGATAGTCAAACAAGTTAGGCGTAGGCATGCGCCAATTTATAGATCTGCTTTTTGTAGTTCTCGTTCCAACGAATAAAAATAAAAACAAACTTGAATTACAGCATATACATCTGCGACGGAAGGTCAGGTGGTTTTTCTCGGGTACTCCGGTTTTCGCCCACCCCTTATTAACGTTCGGCTTGAAATAAATGATATGATCTTGAAAGGGCCGTATACACAAAAACAAAAAATAAATAAATAAAAATGAGCCAGCACATGACAAAATCTACAAGAAGTCTAGAGCGACCAGCGAAGACTCGGATCAGCCTGCGCATACGCGCAGTCTGATCAGAGTCTTCGCTGATCGCATGTACCTACTAAATGCTAATATCTGTGCAAAGAGACATAAGCAAAGGGTCTTGTCTTGTCTTGTCTTGTGGATGGGTGCGCAGGTTGATTTGAGTCTCTGCTGGTCGCACCGGTCTTATTGTAGGTTTTGTTATGTGCGGGCACAAATATTCGAAATGACTAAAGTTTTAATAATACGTTAACTAACGACGTTGCTAGTTTTGAACAACCGGGCCCAGATGTAAAAAGGGGATTTATTTAAAAAAAGCAGAACTCTCATCTCATATATGACTCTTTAGAACTGCTATGTCACAGTTCATAAAGTAAGCAAAATCTATGCTGAAGTAGAAATTGGAAAATTGGACACTGTCAGGTAACAGGTCAGAAAATTATAATATTGATAACAATAAAAAGCCAAAACCAACAACATAAACAACAACAACAAAAAACATATTAGATGAAGCAAAGAAAGCATTATCTCACCTCTAAGTTTTGTTTGTTTGATTTGGTGTTTAACGTCCCCGTCAACACTGTAAAGGTCATTTTGGAGACGTTGCTTCAAATTTTGTGGGACTTTTACCCGACCTTGAGATAAAATGACATCTCAAGCTCTGTCGCCCAATGAAACTAATAGGGTTTATAAGCATGGACGGCCAGACACTCACACCGCTTTGCCTGGGCAGGCTTAGATCCTCTAAGCGGTTTACCAGTACTCGTGTGTGGGTCGGATTCAGCTCTGCGTGGAAGCATCATGCAGCCCATATATTTCTTCAAGCCCCTATGGGCGGGGGCTACTCACCTCCAAGTATAAATAAGAACAATATAATGTATTTTCATGAAAAGGATCCATTTTAAATGCACTATGGGGCTTGGGTGTGTTATCGTAACGAGATCTCCAGTAACGTTTGATTTTGTAGCATTACGACAACAGGCCTATACAAATACATTGTAAATTTTACCACATAAAATCGGAAAATTTAAGATGAAAAATTGTGATATTTTTCTTATTTCTGCTCAAAATATAGATTGTGGGTACTCGTTAGAACCGCCTCATCGAGGCGGTTCTAACGAATACCCACAATCTATATTTTAGAGCAGAAATAAGAAAAATAATGTATACCCCTGTACTGTATACCCATGTACCATATAAAAGTGGGCTTCTAGTAGGTTAGAATTATATAGGTGTGTTTTCGTGATGCAATATTATTTATTTATTCATTTATTGATTTTTTATTTATTTATTGCCTTTTTGCTCAAATGTACTTGACGTAACAAGGACCAGTAAAGTGATAATTTTCCTTATTTCCTGCTAGAAACATGTTGTGGGTACTTGTCGGAATCATTCTCATAACATACTAGCATGTTTAATGGAGAAAAAATAAGAAGAATATCACAATTTTTCATCTTAATTTCTTTTTTTTATTTTGATGGGGGCGGGGGAGGGGGCGGGGGGGGGGGCGGTAAAATTTACAATGTATTTGTATAGGCGTGTTTTCGTAATGTTTATCAAAGCGAGTATTTTCGCATTTTACACCAGGTTAAATGTGATGGTCACATTTATATTTTCCTAGACAGAAAAGTTGATTTTCAGGGTCATAATTATTTTCCTTTTTTGCTCAAAACATTGTTTGTGGGTACTTGTTAGAATAATATTTTCCTGGTGAAAATTATGACGTTTTTTTTTTTTTTTTTTCTTAATTGTGCTTCATATATAGATAGGCCACTGGTTCTTGGTGTCAGTAGAGCAAATGGTCCAAAAATGACCTCTTGTAATTTTTATTCACAGATGAATACACGTATATAACTAAACAACACGTAACTGCAAACTATTTTTTTTTTCATCCAATAACGTGCTTGAAAAAATACGACATTTCCTTATCAAAACACACATATACAAATATATTGCAAACTTAACCGCCGAAAAAAAATAATAATAATAAAACACACGAAACTTTTCAGATGAAAAAAGTTGTGATATTTTTATTCTTTTTGCTCATAATATAGATTGTGGGTACACGTTAGAACCACCACATAACACAATGTCTGATCAAGGGCTTCACTGCCGCTTGATAAAGATACATTTTTTATTTGTTTGTGTTCAGTTTTATCGTTCCAGTCAAAACTATTTAGGTCATTTTAGAAACCTTGCTTCCGCTTTTGAGGGACCAGGCATGGGGATGACCATACCGCCAAAAGAAACCACTAGGGAGCCGCGGCTTCTGATCTGGGTCTACACTGTTTGTAAAACTATGCCCACGATTCCAGTCCACATTCTACTCTTACGCACCAATAAGAAACTCGCGACTGCTTTCTATAAATAACCGTTGCTGTTTCCCGACAAGTCAGTGATAGTCACGACGACTTCAGCTCTGCTTTATAACTTTGAGTCGATTGATAACAATTTACCACAAAACACGTAAAATTCATTATTGGTAACGGAACTTTCCGTGGGTGCTTGTTTGATTTGAGGTTTAACGTCCACGTCAACATTGTTAAGGTCATTTTGGAGACGTTGCTTCCAATTGTGTAAACCTTTTACCCGACATTGAGATGAAATGACATCTCAAGACCTGTCGCCCAATGAAACCAATATGGTTTATAAGCACGGATGGTCCGACTCGCACCGCTTTGCCTGGGCAGCCTTAAATCCTCTAAGAGGTTTACCAGTACTCGTGTGTGGTCGGTTCCAGCTCTGCGTGGAAGCATCCTGCAGCCCAATCTATTTCTCCAAGCCTTAAAGGAGAACTTCGACTTTTATCTTGCAAATGTATGCTTTGTGTACTCATTAGAATCGAAATCGATGAGGCGATTCTAATTAGTACACACAGCATCCAGTTTTATTATAGAACACCGAAAAGATGTCCCAAAGTTAACCCTGTTATGCTTCCTAGCAGTTACCCTCAGTGGCTCGAACTACCCCTGTGTGGAACAGATTTCCGTTGTCCGTAAGGTGCTCGGGCCATTGGAGTTCGACTGCATTTGTACATGTTAGCGAGTTTTCCCGTTTTTACATTGAAAAGGTATGTTGTGTGTTTTCATTAGATTCATGAAATATTGCACACAGCATACCAGATTGAAAGGGGAAGGAAACTTCTTCAGGGGAGGTAACACCTTCACAGCATACCTTTGTTTTATACAAGATTGAAAAAATCTTTAAGAGGAAGGTAACACCTACCTTGGAGGCAACTCCTAAAAAGTATTTTTGTCTCCCATGTCAATAGGGGTCAACTTTTAAAGAAAAGGATTTGCTCCTGAAGTGCAAATTATTTCCTTTCAGTGTAGACCTTTTTTCAGTGGGATAGGGCTTAAAAAAAGCGAACAGGATGTCCCGAAAGTTGCCTCCCTTTGAAAAATGGCGGAAAAAATCTGCCAGGTGTTCCCATTCCCCTTAAGTGAGCTCTATTATGCCTCGTAACTTGTCACTACGATTAAATCTCAGTAGTTCTTACCTCAATTTCTAATTCCCGTCGCCGTATGACCTTAGCTGTCGATGAGACGTAAATCTCAAACTCACTCACTCACACCTCAGTTTCTAACAAATTTTATTGCCCCAGAAATTAGTGACGGTATTTGAATTAACCCTTATCTTGCTGTTCACGACAGCCCCTATCTTTGCAAACAGTGTAGATCCAGATCAGATGGCTTCTGAAGAAGCCATCTGATCAGGATCTGCACTGTTTGACATTCAGTTTATGAATTTGTAGCAATAAATTATATCAAGTAATTTGATTGGTTAATAGACAGAAATGGGTGTGGCTTAAATGAATATTCAGCAAGATAATGGTTAATACATATGAATAGAAATTCAAACACTGGTCGCCTATATAGCCAATAGTAAAATTCCAGTGATATGCCGAGTGATATGCTGAGTGATAAATCACTGGGCGTTAAGAACCGCCTTTTTATCCCGTTTCATTACATCATTCAATACTTACATTTCCAGTTAAAGTCTAATGTGAACCTATAGAAAACAAAGTAGTTCATATTTCCATGAACGCATCGAGTCACATGCTTTTTCAGTGACGTCATGTGACGTCAGTCTAAGCCATGGTTCTCTACGGGCGTTGGTGACGTCAGCGCTGTTCCGCTCTTTGTAGAAAACAGCGTGTAAAAGTTTATCAGCTTTAAAAAATTGCCCTATAAGCATTTTTTTTTCGCCCAGTGATGATTTTACTGCTTTTCACAAAAGTATGAACGACAGCGGATGGCTATAGCAAAGTTTACATTTCGGGGTTCGTTTATTTGCACGCGACCCACTGCGTTCACACTTTCATGAACAGTAGAAAAATAAAATTTATTTCTAAATTGTCACCTTGACGTTAGATGTCTTGTATCAGTTATGTTATCGCCCCCGCCCATAGGGGCTTGAAGAAATATATGGGCTGCATGATGCTTCCACGCAGAGCTGAATCTGGCCCGCACACTAGTACTGGTAAACCGCTTAGAGGATCTAAGCCTGTCCAGGAACCGCGGTGCGAGGCGGACCGTCCATGCTAATAAACCCTATTGGTTTCATTGGGCGACAGGACTTGAGATGTCATTTCATCTCAATGTCGGGTAAAAGTCCCACAAAATTGGAAGCAACGTCTCCAAAATGACCTTTACAGTGTTGACGGGGACGTTAAACCTCAAATCAAACAAACAAACAAACAAAATCAGTTATGTTATGAAAACAGGTAAATGCATGTGGTAAGCAAAATTATTTAAATCTTTACTGCTACTACAATCATTAATGTCTTATTCAGGTTTGGATGAAACATACACTCATGTTCGGGTAGGGCAAATCGAGGAGCAACAGACCGAAGTCCAGAATGTGAGTCAGTTTACCGGGGAGAGTCAGTTTACTGGGGAGCCAGACTCTGTTCAGACGGATGCCGACCAGTCAGGTGATATATCAGGTAATAATGCTGTTTACTTGGGCTTTGACAGCTAATGCAGAATTCGATCAGACTATTCGAGAGCCGTAGACATAATATGGCTAATCTTTTGAATGTCATTACGAAAGACAATTTACAGTACAAGTGATTCTATGACAGTAAAATTTAACCTGAACAAATGTCTTTAATAATTAAAGAGATGTAGATGTAAACATGGTCAAAAATGAAAAGTAATGAGATGAGGTGTTTTCAGTTATCCATTGAAAGCATTGTTGTACACTGTTGTCGAGATAAGTTGAAGATCCTTGCTGCAACTAAATTCATTATGTTCTCATGTAGGTTTGGACGAAGTGCACTCACCGGTTTGGGCAGGGTTAACTGAGGGACAACAAACGGAAGTTGAAATAGAGCAAATGAGTGAGTTGACAGATGGAGAGCCGCTATCTCTCCAGGTGGAAGCCAAACAGACAAAAGACGTGCCAAGTAAGTAAATTTTTACTTGTCTTTTGATAAACAATGCAGGCAATAGACAATGACGTAGCTTTCAGCACTGGAGCGTCCTGCTGGCTTGGCTTCAATACGACCAGCCCGACATGATCTTAGTTGTTGACTGGGCTGTAAAGCAATAAAAACAAATATCGGGCAATAGTATATTTCATCTGACAGCTTAGGATATATACTTGAGATACATGTACAAAACAAGCAGTACTTTTATTCTGTGGTTTTGCTGCATGGTTAAAAGAATGACAAACTGACCGACAACACTGTACCTTAAATTAATAGCTTATCGAATGTAGAGCACAGACATCATTTGACCATATTTTTTCAAGTAGCTGCTGGTAGCTGCTGGTACTGTTTAGCACACAATAATCATGATAAAATAACTGAAAAGTCCAACAAATTGACATAGAGGACTGGAAAAGTGGCATATATGATCAACATTTCTTTTCACAGTCTGCACCATTTGCATGAGCTTTCATCAGCTCGAATTGAAGCCAGTATGACCCACCTCTCAAACACCAATATATTAGCGACTATGTGTGAACATAGACATTGTTTTGTCAAAAAAAAAAAAAAAAAATAAAGAAAAAAAAATCTGACACGAACACAAATTTTTTTGAGTAGGAACCGTTTTATTGGGTTGGTAGGGAGAGGGCCAATAAACACCTTTTTTAGCTCACCTGTCACGTAGTGACAAGGTGAGTTTTTGTGATCACTTTTTGTCTGGCGTGCGTCCGTCCGTCCGTAAACAATTTCTTCAAATGACATCTCCTCCTGAACCTCTGAACAGATTCTGAACAAACTTGGCAGAAATGATCTTTGGGTGGTCCTCTCTCAAAGTTGTTCAAAGAGTTCCATTCCATGCCGAACTCTGGTTGCCATGGCAACGAAAAAGGAAAATAAGAGAAAATCTTTAAAAATCTTCTCTTCTGAAACCACAAGGCCCAGATCTTTCATATTTGGTATGAAGTTTCATCTAGTGGACCTCTACCAAGATTGTTCAAATTATGGCCCTGGGTTCAAAAATGGCCCCGCTTCGGGGCCCACATGTTTTACATAGACTTATATAGGAAAAACCTTTAAAAATCTTCTCTGAAACCGCAAGGCCCAGATCTTTCATATTTGGTATGAAGCCTTATCTAGGGGACCTCTACCAAGATTGTTCAAATTATGGCCCTGGGGTCAAAAATGGCCCCGCCCCAGGGCCCACATGTTTTACTTAGACTTATATAGGAAAAACCTTTGAAAATCATTTTCTGACACCACAAGGCCAAGGTCTTTCATATTTTGTATGAAGCTTCATCTAGGGGACCTATACCAAGATTGTTCAAATTATGGCCCTGGGGCCAAAAATGGCCTCGCCCCGGGGCCGACATGTTTTACATAGACTTATATAGGAAAAACCTTTAAAAATCTTCTTCTCTAAAACCACAAGTCCGAGGTCTTTTATATTTGGTATGAAACTTCATCTAGGGGACCTCTAACGAGATTGTTCAAATTATGGCCCTAAGGCTAAAAATGGCCCCACCCCGGGGCCCACATGTTGACATAGGCTTATATAGGGAAAACCTTTAAAAATATTCTTCTCTGAAACCACAAGGCCCAGGTCTTTTATATTTGGTATGAAGCTTCATCTAGGGGACCTTTACCAAGATTGTTCAAATTATAGCCCTTGGGCCAAAAATGGCCCCGCCCCAGGACCCACATGTTTTACTTAGACTTATATAGGAAAAACCTTTAAAAAATCTTCTCCTGAAAACACAAGTCCGAGGTATTTCATATTTGGTAAGAAACTTCATCTAGGGAACCTCTACCGAGATTGTTCAAATTATGGCCCTGGGGCCAAAAATGGCCCCGCCCAGTGGCCCACTTGTTTTACATAGGCTTATATAGGGAAAACCTTTAAAAACCTTCTTCTCTGAAACCAAGAGGCCCACGTCTTTCATACATGATATGAAGTTTCATCTAAGGGACCTCTACCAAGAGTGTTCAAATTATGGCCCTGGGGCCAAAAATAGCCCCACCCAGGGGCCCATGTGTTTTACTTTTACTTGCAGACTTTTATGGGGGAAAAGCTTTAAAAATCTTTTTGTCTGAAACCACAAGAACTAAGTCTTTCATATTTGGTTTGAAGCTTCATCTAGTGAATTTCTACTAAGATTGTTTGAATTATAGCCATGGGACTAAAAATGACCCTGCCCTGGCCCATTTGGATCAGGTGAGCGACCTAGGGCCCTCTGAGCCCTCTTGTTTTATTATGGCACTATGTGTCTTATGTGGATGGGATGCCACTTTGTTTAATTTCAACAGTGTGACATTTTTCATTTTTCAGGTTTAAAATACAGGAGGGATAAATCAGGCCGTTTTATGATTAAGCCAGCAGGCACGTTAAAAGAAATGGAGAGTAGGAAAAGGGACAGGGAGAGGAAACAGCTTAATAAGCCTCTCAACACGTTCAAAAAACTGGCAACCTTGTCAAGTGAAGATGACAATTTCTTTTATTTCAGTCTCTTTCAAAGGCCTAATGGGGAAGTTCATTTCTCTGGCAGTAGTCATTTTATAAAGAAATTTAAAGATAATCAACCATTGATAAACTATAATGACATGATGGTAGAGACAAGACGGGAATCATTGGTCAGGAAGTTACAAGTTTTAAAAGAAAGAAAAACAGCAGTCAAACCATCTCCAACAAAAGGGCCATCCCAGTTGGCCTTTTTGCCTGGTATGGGTATAGGTGCTGCTCAGAGGCATGGCTTGGAGTCTTTAACTCCAAGTCTAACCCCCGAGAGCACCATTGCCATTGACAAAGAAAATATAGTAAGTCTCAGAAAAAAAATCCATGTAAGGGAAAATAGAAAGAAAACACAGATAAAAGTTGACGAATTGGAAGAGAAACTTGCCATTTCCAGGCCTAAAAGAGGTAGAGGCCGTGGTAGAGGAAGGGGAAGGGGTATATGTAATAAATTTTGAAACATGACAGTCAGGTAATAGTATTGGTGACAAATTCATTTGGATAGTTAAACAGAAGTTTGTCATTGAATTTTTTCATTTCTTATATTAGGATAAAATACCTATGCAATATTGCGCTATCTTCCATGGCTGTATTGATGGCATATTTTATCAGATACTATATTTTTTCGTATTTCTGCATCAAACATAGAATGTTGTTCTTTAGAACAGCTTTGATTACTATTTTTTTTATATTAGGTTTTACAGCCATTTCAAGATTATTTCACTTATTCTGAGCTGACCCAGTCTATAATGTGGCAGAAAATCAGAGTACATGAAGAAAAAACATCTGGAAAGCCTGCAAGCAGAACTTTGCTTTCTCACATGTACAGCGAGGCTCAAAACACAGTGGTGAAAGCCTAGTCAGCGCTCTTAACCACTAGGCCGTGGGCAGCCTCGATGAAGTGGTTGATTTATTCATACACCACTGTTATCTTTCATGAATCCAGTTTTTGAAATTTAATGAAGACCCTGACATTTAAGGGGAATGGATACACCTGGAGAATTTTTCTGCCATTTTTACAAGGGAGACATCTTTTCTGATTTCCTGTTCGCTTTCCTGTACACTGAGCCCCTCCTGAAATGAGGTTTACTCTTAAAGGAAAGAATTTACTCCCAGAGCAAATTCTTTCCTTTAATAGTAGACCCCTACTTAGTAGAGAGACAAAACAAAATTGGCCAAGTTACCTCCCCTGAAGGTGTATCTATTCACCTAAATAAAGAATAAAGGATGTGGGAATGTGGTTAGACATTAATTTTCTTATTTCTGCTCAAAACATGATTTATTGATACTTGTGTATTCTATATGTTCTATTCTAACACAGCATGCCTATATAAGCAATGGAAAAGAACCGTGTTTTTATTCTACAACAAATCACGGCTAGGAAGAGCGTGACGAGTGACGTCATTAAAAATACAAATTTATGACGTCACAAGTTGGTTTTCTTGTCGTTAGACGGTGTAACGTCACTTTCTCGCATCTACAACGTTTGAAAAGGGCGTAAATTCACGTATCACAGCGACAGTTTTGACGGGATTTCGTCTAACAATGGTGTAGGGTTGGGAGAATTTGTAGAAATCAACAGCATGGTTACCCATTTTCAGTGTGTTAGAATCGAAATAGATCAGCTCTATCATGTGAATTGTTGAGTAATAAATCACAGTTTGTCGGTCAGTTGACAGTAGACAAATCACTCACGCTACGCGCTCGTGATTTGATCTACTTTCAACTGACCTCCAAACTGTGATTTATTACTAAACAATTCACGGCTAGAGCTGATCTATTTCTTAAATGAGCACACACAAAATTTGTTTTTGGAGCAGAAATGAGAAAGAAGCACAGAATATGCTTTTGAAAACAGTTTTGCCTGAATTATATGCATTGTCATTTTCTTATACATTTCACATGCTAGTCAACAGATTTATACAATACATGCTAGTCAGAAGGGTTAAAATGTTGCCTTACATACTATCCAAATATTTTACGGATTGTCTTAATTCTAGTCAGTGATGTGCCAAAGCATTATTATGCAAATTCTTATGAAAAGTAAAAGTAAAACAAAGATCAGGAATCGATACAATTAATTTACACAACCCATCAAAGACACCAAAGGGAAAGAAACACAAACACGAATCGACCAGACAATAATGGAAACCTAAACATATAAAGGCCAAAAGGACAGTTACTTTCCCACAAAATGGTCTAATGGCCATCCAAAATAAAAAGACACATGTTAAACACACAATAAGTGACAAAC
Source organism: Lucinisca nassula (assembly GCA_963580285.1). Classification (NCBI taxonomy): domain Eukaryota; kingdom Metazoa; phylum Mollusca; class Bivalvia; order Lucinida; family Lucinidae; genus Lucinisca; species Lucinisca nassula. Next base: position 84,228,445 of record OY757020.1, on the reverse strand, counting down.
AATAACATAAATAAACCGCCACAGAAGAACCGCCTTGGAACAATCAATGGAAAGGAAGTCCATTGGGGGACTTAAATCGATTTTACGTGGCCACAATCCTCGCCCTTACTTCTGAAGCGGTAGACATTAATTTTGTTTAGTCCGCATGAAGGCTTCCTAACTCAACAGTGCAACATCTCCGAGAACATACAAATAAAAAAACTACAGAGATGAAACAAGGTAGAGGACTCAACAGTATACAACCACAGAAATACTGGAGCAAAAGAAAACCAGCAGTTAGACTCCGAGACTGTTTTTATTGCCAATGGTTGTAAACTGAATTTATAAATTGTAGTTCATCCACGATTTATTTGAACTTTATATTGTTTTTTAATATCTAGGTTATAATAGTGCCATTTTAACTCCGAGGGTAGATAAACAAGTTCTGCGGTAGTTGTCATTTGTGTACTTTTCATATGCAAGTATCATATGTACTAAGAGTTCTGAAGGCTAAAAGAGCAGACACATCCATTATCATCTTTGCTTGAATACACAGTCACCTAACTGTTGTAAAATTGAATTTGTATAGATTCTGTTGTTATGGTACTTCATGCACATCTTCTTTTCATGTTAGACTGTTGATTGTACAGACTGTTGATTGTACAAATTAGAATTATCGTTCTGAATAACCAGAAAAGCAAAATGAAAGTGAATATTATTGAAAGGAGTGATTATTGGCCTAACAATAAACAGACATCATCCGAAATTTAGTTCAGTTCAAAACTGGTAATTTGCTCACAACATAATAGACACAATTGATAGCTGCCATGGACCTTGTCAGTGACTCTGGCATTAGGTGGTTCATTTATAAGCTTGTTGTAAACTGTGCCATTTTATTTGGAGTTTTAATTTGCAGGGGTATACATGCAGCTCATTTTTATAGCTTTTTAGTATGTTCAAAGCTTTGGGCAGATTAGTTTGTTTGTTTGATTTGAGGTTTAACGTTCCCGTCAACACAATTTAGGTCATTTTGGAGACGTTGCTTCCAATTTTGTGGGACTTTTACCCGACATTGAGATGAAATGACATCTCAATACCCCCCGCCCAATAAAACCAATAGGGTTTATATGCATGGACGGGCCGACTCGCAGCAGTTTTCAGATTACCAGTACTCATGTGCGATCGGTATCAACTCTGCGTGGAAGCATCGTGCAGCCCATCTATTTCTCCAAGCCCCAATGGGGGGGGGGGGGGGGGGCGGGGCAGATTAGTAAACAGTGTAGACTCTGCTGAAGCAGTTCGTCTTGGTCTATACTTTTTGCATGTGCTTTTGTCCATATTTTTATTGTTTTCATAAAGTGGAGAATAAATAATTCAACAGCTGCCTACATCTGTCTGATGCTTATTCTTTAAACATGTTAAATGATTGTTTAATTGGTAATGTAACATATCATGAAATAAAATTTGTCATCTGGACTGATGCTTCTGCTGTTTGTACATTCTTAAGCATAAACCCTTTGATCTAGCTCAGACATAGGAACATTCTGTTCTAGAACTGTCATTGTTTCACGAAAATTTCTTCTCGGGACTTCCATAAAATAGTCGCATGTTAATTCTGCCCCACCACCTGGTCGGTCGAAATGGCCAACAGAGCCACGCCAAAAGCGTTGGTGTATATTTGATGCTGAATTTGTTGATCCAGTATATCTGCATTTTATCGATGACACACATCTTCTAGCCAACAGGTGTCTGAAAGCTCTACACAGGTTTGCAGGGACCCGTCCTACTTGACAGCCTGAAAGATCAGTTTTAACAATGTGTGCAGTAATTATATCATCATGCTATACCCCCACACACACACATGCATGTTGTAGGAAGATTAGAAATATGAGCGGACAGACCCCTTTTCCATCAGATTTTAGGTCTGCCCCCCCCCCCCCCCCACTCACACACACCCTAAGGATACTCAACAATTTAGCATTATCAATTTGCATTAAACAGTTAAAATATATTACAATACCCTGTCAGATGTTTTGTAATAGATATAGGACAGTGTCACGAGATATTTGCAGATATACTTCGAGGGCGTAGCCCGAGAAGTATATTCTGCAAATATTGAGTGACAAGTCCTATATCTGTTTTGTATCATGGCCAACCAATGGACAGAGACCTGTTTAAATTAAGCATGCAGCCATCACCCAATTGTGTTTCTCTATTTGAATTCAAACCCACAGCATGCTGGCTGCTAATGAAGAGTGACATCTATGTTGAAAGTATAATCAAGAGAACAATTATATGCTTGACCTATAGGTCACACATCTAAAAAAAGCAGTAAACCCCAAAAACACAAATTCAAATCTGTCAGGTGACTCACTATCAACATTTTTAAATTGAAAAGTTCAAAGCAGTTTCTTTGGACATATAAACAGATTTTTGTTCTGAAATGTGTCACTACCAAAAGGAGTAAATTAATTGCATGTTTAAAGAAAATAAAATGTAGGGTTTCAGATAAAAATGAGTAAAAAGAACATTCCAAGCTTTATGCTTACAAAGAGAAACAATGTACTTTTTTTTGGGGGGGGGGGGGGTTGGGTTTTACAGCCCTTTCAAGATTATTTCACTCATATCAAGCCAATCGTTAATTAAAGGTGGGCGAAGACCGGAGCACCCGGTGAAAAAGCACCTGACCTTCATTTGCAGAAATAATGTACTTTTTGAGTAAAAACATACAGGGTTTCAGATAAAAGAGTATTAAGAACACTTTTGTTACATTAAAAAATCTACATTAAAGCACATATAAATTACATTGACAGTGCCATTCTAACAAGTACACACAACATTTAACATGCTGTTTATTTATCGTATCTGGAGCTCTAAACATAATGTATTTTGTCTGTATCGTCAAGCCTCTTTTCTCTCATTGTTTTATCAAGATTGTAAATTGCATGTGACTGCTTCTGTGGCTGTGGTATATCATTGATACACCATACTTACAGCCTGATACACCACACTTACAGCCAAGACTTTCAAATTTGCTAGAGAAAAATAAGCCCGCCTCCCACAGCTGGCTAGAAATACCAGCAATATCAAAAATACCCACTGGATGACTTTATGGTACAAATCATGTTTACACAATGTTATAATTGTACATAATCTGAAATATACTTTATTATAGTTCTACCTAATCAGATAACCAAATAATCTTAAATATGCAAAAATGACTCACCTGCGATATCGCTTACTGTTACAGCAGAGCTGCCACGATGCTGCTGAGGTAGTGGAGCATCAAGCAATGCCTCTGATATTTCTTGAAGGCCGGGACACATAACTTTCATCGCATAGTTATCAAAATGATTGTTTAAGTCGGGAATCACAAGTAGTTCCAAGTCTTCATGAGGTTTGACGTGGAAAATATGATACCCTTTAATGCTCCATCTTATTTTTACTATTTGCTTGTCCAATGACATTTTTTTTTATTTCTGTTTAGTATTTTTAATGGTGACTAATGTTTGTGTTGTGTTTGTGCCTAATGTGTTGGATGGAATAACCATCCTTAATTAAGTAAAAACACATGGAGGGATAAACCATCCAATGTGGCATTTTTTGTTGGATGGAAATTCCATCCATTTATTATGGATGGTAATTCCATCCATTTATTATGGATGGTAAATCCATCCAAAAGTACAGTTTTAAAGTTCGGATGGTTTACGGTCGTGGAATAGCCATTTCCGCAATTGTCCATTTTTAAACTTTACACTTTAAAATCATCCATCACTAATCGTTCACCCTGACCCTAATAGATATTAAATAGGACTTCTATCTGTTGCCCACCTCACCTAGTTTATGGACTATTGAATCGGCATTTATATATTTTTTTTTAATTAAACAATACCTAGTATTATTCAATCTATTCAATTTACCAACAAATAATTCTTGCAATCCTTCACTAAATTGTTTTTATTCATTTATTACCTTTTTTTTTCTTCTTCTTTCAGAGGCCACATTTTAGCTATTGCAGCCTCCTCTGCCTATTTAACGAACAAAATTTGGTGCTACTACTACCACTAACAATAATAATAGTAACAATAACACCAATAGTAATAATAATAATAATAACAATAACACAATTACCAATAGTTCAAATGAACAAACAATAACACAACAAACGAATAAACACATCAACATTAAATTATTCATCCGTCTATTGTTCGTTCATTCATTTATTCCTTTGTCTCTTCATGTTACCTTGGCGATTACACTTTAGTTATCGTAGTTGCCACAATGAAACTGCTGGTTGGTTGATTTGAGGTTTCATGTCCCCGTCAACACTGTAAAGGTCATTTTGGAGACGTTGCTTCCAATTTTGTGGGACAACATTGAAATGAAATGACATCTCAAGCCCTGTCACCCAATGAAACCCATAGGGTTTATTAGCATGGACGGTCCGCCTCGCAGACCGGTTCCTGGACAGGCTTACTAAAGAGCATAAGAATTATACACTTTGGTCATGTCAGAAAGTGTGTGATGCCCTCACCTTTCTACTTGACAATATTTATATTAGATTCGGTACTAAGTTATTTTGACAAATTGTGGGTATTCCGATGATTACGAATTGCGCACCTCTTGTGGCTGATCTGTTCTTGTATTGTTATGAGAGAGACTTCATGTTGTCGCTTTCCATTGATAACCAATCTGAAATTATTGAAGCTTTTAGCTCCACTTCTAGATATTTAGATGATTTATTAAATATTGATAATACCTATTTCGATGGTTTGATCAGTCAGATTTACCCCCAAGAACTTCAGTTAAATAAAGCAAATTCTTCTGATACCGAGGCCCCGTTTTTGGATTTACATCTATCTATTGTAGATGGGTTTGTTTCGTGCAAAATTTATGATAAACGCGATGACTTTGATTTTGAAATTGTAAATTTTCTTTTTTTGGATGGTGATGTTCCTCGTGCGCCATCCTATGGCATTTATATTTCGCAATTAATTCGATTTGCTAGAGTGTGTAGTCATGTAACTGACTTCAACACTCGTAATAAATTATTAACGGCTTAACTCCTTAATCAGGGTTATCGATACCATAAACTACGCAAAGCCTTTTCAAAATTTTATAGACGCCATTCTGATTTAATTTCAAAATTCAATATTGGACTTAAATCTCTTCAGCAACAAGGTCTATCAGAACCCGAAATTTATGGTGACTTAGTATAGAAATTCATAAAAATTTATAACCGCAATGACTTCAGCACCCAATTTCGTAAAATCATTCTTCGATATAAAAGATTGGCTACAACATGGATGTTATACGACAGACTGCATGCATGATAGTTAACCCAATCACGGTTGGCAACTTTGCTTCCCTCTTTAATTGCACGCCGATGGGTCAGGCCTCAGATTCTATGACGGCTCAAACGTAAAGGCTTATTGAGAATTAGAGAGATCTAATTCTTGGTAATGTTGGTTGGTGCCTGATGCTCTGTCTCTGGTCGGGCCCATCGGAGTCTAGCTGTTGGTTTTCTTTTGCTCCAGCATTTCAGTGGTTTCTTGCTGTCGAGTCCTCACCATTGTTTCACCTCTGTGGTTCTTTGATTTTTTCTGTTCACGGAGATGTTGCACTGATGAGTTAGGAGGCCTTCATGCGGACTGAACAAATTATTTGTCTAAATCGCGACGGAAGAAAGGGCGAGGATTGTGGCCACGTAAAATTGATTTAAGCCCCCCAGTGGAAATCTTTCTACTGACCGTTCCAAGGCGGTTCTTCTGTGGCGGTTTATTTATGTTGTTGTTTGTTACTTGCTGTGTGTATCACTTGTGTCTTTATTTTGGATGGCCATATGGCCATTTTGTGGGAAAGTAACTGTCCTTATGGCCTTGTGTCTTTATTTTGGATGGCCATATGGCCATTTTGTGGGAAAGTAACTGTCCTTATGGCCTTCCTTTGTTTAGGTTTCCATTATGGTCTGGTCGCTTAATGTTTGTGTTTCTTTCCCTTTGGTGTCTTTGTTGGGTGGAGTAAGTTAATTGTGTCGATTCCTGATCCTTGTTTTACTTCTACTTAGATCCTCTAAGCAGTTTACCAGTACTAGTGTGCGGGCCGGATTCGGCTCTGTGTGGAAGCATTATGCAGCTTATATATTTCCTCAAGCCCCTATGGGCGGGTGCCTGCCACCATGGAACTGCTAAACAATATGTTGGATTAGCCGAAACAAGACAACTTAAGCACATGTCTTACTGCTGACCAGTTAGCTTATCACTAAAAGCATTCCCACCTATTATACTGAAAATTCCTTCCATAAATGCAACTTTGCAGTTTTTTTTCTTTTCTTTTCCTTTCTTTCTTTTCCATCCTTATCTCTTCCCTAAACACAGGTCGCAAACACCTGCAAGAACCGGCTCGACGAGGCGCCTCCAACGAGTCTAACAACCCATATCCCACAGCAGAAATTAGACAATCTGCGCCCAAGTATGCACCAGATCCAGCATATAAAAATAGGTTCCCAGGCAGGGACAGAATAATATATGCGCGTTCATGGTGTGTTGAAGGTTCTCCCCCGCCCGGCAAGTTTCAAGTATAGAAGTAGAAGAGTTGTTAAAGGAAAATGAATCTCCTGTAAATTAGCTGGCGTGTTATACAGTTTCAAATTCATACCCGTGATCGTGCATTGCCACTATAAGTGTCCCTTATAAGGAGATACCGTCTTTACCAAACCCAACTGTTTATATTGCTCGATGGACCTTGTGACTTCCAATGCAGTTAAGACGGGCCCATGGCGCCGAACAAGGTAAATTTTATTCACGTTTTCTTTAGTTGTCTGCTTATTCATTTTGTTTGTTTAACGGGCAAAGCGTACCCGGTGCATACTAAACAACAGAAATGACATAAACAAGCACCGCCCCCGTGCAAATTGGCGTATCAAATGATGTACATACAAGACAAAACTTCGACCATCATCATGACATTTTCACGATCTGCTTAAATCGCCATGCATGAACTCTCTTTACCGGTTAACACCCTGTTACAATCTTAATTATAATTACCGCCCTCATTCATCATCTTCATTTATTAACACTATTGTGATCAACATAACTGATTTACGCTTACTCACATATGAACGTGCTAAGGAACAATATAACATTCATACTTTTCAAACAATATGCCAGTTGGGTCCTCAGGCCGAGAATTTTATCTTTTGACCCAAATCGGCCATTCATTTCCTTTTTCTTTTTATCTCTAAGCAAGCGCATTACCCCAAGATTAAAATATTTCTCCTTACTCTTCTATTAATTTAATTCCATCTTCCTTTTGACCTAAATCCGCCATTCATTCATTCTAACTTTACCACGTGCATCGCACAAATTATTAATATATGCTTATTCATCTATCTATTTATCTATGTCTATTTACTCAAAGCATATTTGCACATCTCATCTTTTGTTGCATTTTTAACACGTGCTCCGCACAAATTGATTAATACTTCTTGTCTTTTTTTTCTTTATCATTTATTTATTTATTTCATGACCAAAACAAATGCTTTTCTTTTTTCTCCAAACTTCCATTCCTTGTCTAATCTAACACGTGCATTGCACAAAATATAAATTTCCTATTTCGTTTAACACGTGCGCTGCAATATATATATATATATATATATTATTATTTTTTCTGCCTACTCTAACACGTCCACTGCACAAATATACATTTCTATATATATAAACGGGGATTTAATCAATTTAACGATGCAAATTTGTTTTTTTCAACTAAGCGCTTTCGGCTTTACGCTTTCATCAGAGTTTTCACATTTACACACACATAGATAAACAAAACAGTTTTAAAGGTGAACATTTAAAAAATTTACATTAAATGTGGTGCGAAACGTTCTTATCGGGCGCACAAACTTAAATTTTACCGAACGACCAGATGGCGTCGCTGTGTATTGCCTTTCTGAGAGTGCGATTCATAAACACACCGCTACAAAATCGAACTCGAACAAACGCTCCAAAATGAGCTGGAAAATATCTGGAATAACTGTAAACGCACCGCTATAAAACTAGGGTAGATGAGGATTTCGTATTACCTGTAGATACACCAAAAGAAGATGCTAAAAATTGCGGGCGATCGTTTTTAGTTGAAAATTCGTCCCTGATGCGCCGATAATGAACATAAAGATTTAAGTGCTAATTAATTAGCATTATAGACATCGTAGATAACTACAATTCGATGTTATTCTACCCTCATTATTGACATTTGGGCTGTCAAAATTTGACCGTCTCTTTTTCATACGTTCGTTTGTAACCAGTATTCGACACAGATAAACACACCATGCCTGGAAGAAATAAGGCTAAGTTTTATGCAGTCACGAGGGGAAAGGATGGTGTTAGTGGTATTTTCACGAACTGGAATGATTGTAGCCCATTTGTAACTGGTGTTAAAAGAGTGATTTACCAAAGTTATACATCACTAAACCAGGCAAAAACTGTTTTGCAACAGGGTGGTTATGAACCCCAGGTATATAAAGATGGTAGTTGGGTATCATATAAGCAGTTTGAGGAAGAAAGTGACACTTATCCGTCTAATGACGAGGATTCTGCCTGTAGCATTTCTGACGAAGACAATTTAGAGGAATTAACTGAAGGTGTAAATTCAACTTCTGGAGATTTTGACCTTTTGCAGGCAAATGAAGAATCCCATGATCCTGAAGTGACCATTTTAAAATCACCTTTCGATGAAGTAGAAGAATGTAAAGCGGCGGGCAGCTCCCTGGCTGCCGATGACTTATTAAACAATAATTGTACTGTTTGTGGTGAAACAAAATCACAGTCCATGTTACAGTGTGAAGAATGTCAGTTATCTGTTCATTACAACTGTACACTTCTCCCAAGTTATGAATTGTCTAAATACTTGAAAACGAAATGTAAGAAATATTTGTGTGCATCTTGTTGTGAAAATGATGCAAAACTGGCAAGTTTAATGGATGAAGTAAGCAATCAACCTAGTGTTGCGGGTAATGGGTACTACAGCAAAGACATTGTTAAAATCACCTCTCTGATAAAATGTGAACTTGACGAATTCAAGAAGTCTACCATTGGATCAATTGAGAAAAAATTCACAGAGGCACTAGAGAAAGTCAGTACTTCTGTAGTTATAGATGAAATGGAAATTTTAAAGGGAAAATTATCAAAAGTAATGGACAACCAAAACAACATAAGTTCTGTCATTAAAGCACAAAAGGATACTCCTGCTGACTCTGCCCAAACAATTAAAACACTGGAGAAAGAAAATGCTTCACTGCAGAATTGTTTAAAGAACAAGACAGCATCACATGAAGATTCTGAACGTAAACTAATTCTTTTAAAAGAGGAAAATGCAGAATTAAAATTACAAATAAACGCATATAAATTAGAAAAACAGAAATTACAGTATACAGTGGACTATGAAAAACAAAAGCGATCAGATTGTGCCGAAGAGCTGGAACGTAAACATGAAAGCCTTGTGGAATACAAAAACTTGCTCAGTGAAGCTGAAAATAAGTGTAAATTGATACAATTTGACCTAAATAAGGCACAGGATGAAATAATAAGCCTAAAAACTCAAGTGGGGTCTGATATGTTGAATCCCGATTGGTCATTAATAAGTGGAAGAGACAGTAGGCGTGAGGATGGACCCCGCCGGGAATCGGAAAGACCGAAGAAACCCTCAGTGCTTCTTGTGGGGACATCAGATATCAAAAACATTGACCCCGAGAAGTTTATGTCTAAGGTAGATCTAAAGGTTGCACAAAAATATACAATTGAAGAAGCCCTCTCATATCTACATCAAATTGAAAAAACTCCTAATGTTATCATGTACCATATCCTTACCAATGACTTGAAAAATAAAAGCTCCTCTCAGTGTATGGAAGAGCTGACTGATCTGATTTGCGAAACAGAGAAAAAATTCCCAAGCGCAAAGAGTGTGCTGTCTACAGCCACGCACCGAAATGACAGTGATATTAACAATATTAAAGTTAGTAGTATCAATGCACGAATTCAAGAAACCTATCATGATAAGCAATCTTTAGTGGTTTGTAACAATGACAATATGGCACAGAATAACAAAATTCATCATAACCTCATTAAGGATGATGGCTATCATCTCTCAGATGATGGTGTTAGAGTGCTAGCTTCAAACATGCGAAAATGTGTTGAAAATGTTTTAGGCATTGACCCACCCAGTAGGTTCGCGAAAGGTGCTGAAGGGGATGATATCGGCTATCAACGAAGAAGACAAGACCGACAACAGTCGCGGAATAGACGTTCGGGTGAACAGTATTCAGTGGATGGTGACTCTCCTGACAGAGGAGGGTACAGGCGCAGCTATTCTCGAAATCGTTATCCTACGAGACCACGCTCTGTCCGCTTTGAGTGACAGGGATGGGACCACCGAGAACTTTAAAGACTAAGCGAAGCACACTTAACCTGTGTGTTTGGAATGTAAATGGTCTAAAGACTAAAGATTTTAACAAACTTGAAGATGCTACCTTTTTAAACAATATCAGACAATATGATGTTATAGGTCTTGTAGAAACCCATTTATCGGAATCCTTACCATCCCCATTAAATGGTTACAAATTTCATCATACTTTCAGGCCAAAAGATCAGCATGCTAAGCGGTCTTTTGGTGGTATAAGCATCTTAATTAAGAACTCAGTGAAAGATGGTATAACCGTTATTAACCCTACTAACAGTAATTATTGCTGGATAAAATTTGACCGGTATTTCTTTAATTTAATTAAAGATATGTATGTTTGCTTTCTACATATACCACCGGAAAACTCATCTTACTCAATAAAGCATGGTGATCAGTTTGAATTTTTAGAGGAAGAAATTCTTAAATTCTCTAACTGTGGTAATATCATGTTATGTGGTGACTTTAATGCAAGAACTTCTGATAGTGCTGACTTTATTATTAATGATGACCAAAATGACTTTAACTGTTATGATGATGAGTATGTATTTGACTTTAGTGACAAAAGAGACAGTAATGACAGAATGATTTCTGCCAGAGGGAGACAGCTTTTGGACTTATGCATAAAATGTAGTCTCAGAATAGTAAATGGTAGGGTGCTTGGTGACTTAGGCGGAAATTTTACTTGCTTCAATAAATTAGGATGTAGTGTCACTGATTATATTATAGTTAATGAGGAATGTTTTTCCAATATATTATACATGAAAATTGATGATATTATGAGATCACTTTCTGACCATTGTAAATTATCCACTGCTATCTCTGTTAATTTTTTAGAAAATAATTGCAGTACTAGATCGAATGTCCAATCAATGCCTGCAAAATTCAAGTGGGAGTCTAACTCAATCTCCAAATTTCAGTCAGCTCTTTGCTCTACTGAGATTGCTACTAAAATAAATGAATTTAAGACAGCAATGTATGTGTCTAACAGTAATAGCATTGAAACTGCTTTAGATGATGTTAACTCTATTTTTTCAAAGGCTGCATCAATTTCATTAAATAAGAGGAGTAGCTTCAGTAGATCGAAAGTACGTCATAAGAAATGGTTTGACATATCACTGCAAGAACTCCGAAAAACGCTTGATTGTAACAGCCGGCGGTTATCAAAGGATCCATTTAATAAGCAGCTACGTGAACATTGTTTTAGACTATGTAAGAAATATCACAAACTCAGGCACAAAAAGAGACGTAATTACTTTAACGGTTTTATGAATAAGCTCGATTCATTGCATGAAAATGACCCTAAACAATTCTGGAATCTTTTAAATTCACTGAAAAAAGAAAACAGTGATGATGGCAACTCATGCATTGATGCTGAAGTCTGGACTGATCATTTTAATAAACTTTACTCAGAGCCTCCAAACAAACAGATACGGGTAAATATAATCAAGCAAATGCTAGAATCATGCCGTCAAACTCAGCCAAACGTTACCTTAGATAGAGAAATCAGTGAAAAAGAAATTTTTGAAGCTTGTAAAAAACTTAAATATGGCAAATCATGTGGCTTGGATGGAATTCTTAATGAAATGATAAAATATGGTCAATATGTACTGCTGCCATGCATTGGAAAATTGTTTAATCTCATTTTAACTTCAGGACATTATCCAAAAGCTTGGTCTAAAGGTATTTTAGTCCCAATATATAAATCTGCTGATCGCATGGACCCTAGTAACTATCGAGGAATAACTATTACTAGTAGTTTAGGCAAACTTTTTAACAGTATACTAAATATTAGGCTTGAGAAGTATTTAAAACAAAATAAAATAATTCATGACGAGCAGATTGGTTTTAAAAAGGGATCTCGCACCTCAGACCACCTTTTTAAACTGAAAACTCTACTATTTAAATACCTAAGAGAGAGTGGTAAATTGTTTACTTGCTTTGTCGACCTAAGGAAGGCATTTGACTCTGTTATTCACCCAGCTCTGTTTTATAAAATGCATAATATAGGAATCGGCGGCAATTTCATGAAAATTATTAAGTCCATGTATGATAATAATATGCTTCGAGTTAAGATTGGTAGTGATAAAATAAGTAATGACTTTGCTGCAACAATCGGGGTAAGACAGGGTGACAATCTGAGCCCGAATTTATTTAACATATTTATGAATGATGTAGTTGACGTTTTTGATAGTGAGTCATGTGATCCTGTTAATCTTGGTTCAGCATACTTCAATTGTTTGCTTTATGCTGATGATGTGATCTTGGTATCTCAATCTGCCAAAGGTCTACAGAACTGCCTCAATAAATTTGGAGTTTATTGTCAGAACTGGTGTTTAGATATAAATTTTGATAAATCCAAGATCTTAGTATTTAATCGTACTGGCAGACTTAATAAATACGATTTTTCCATATTAGACGTAAAACTAGAAGTTGTGAGAGAATACAAGTATCTTGGGGTTATGTTCACAATATCAGGCAAGTTTTCTGTAGCTATCGCGGATCTGTATTCTAGAGGCCAAAAAGCTTATTTTAAGCTCATTAATATTTTTAAGCATGCCTCGCCCAAAACCTCGACCGTTATACATACATTCGATCATACTGTTAAACCCATATTATTATATGCTAGTGAAGTATGGGGTGTGTTTGACCAAAATAAGTTTGCTCGTGCTCCAGAAAGTCCTTTTGAAAAAGTTTTTAAAGACCTACAAATAGAAAAACTTAACATACAGTTTTGTAAATTTATATTGGGTGTGAATAAGAAAACTTCTAACCAAGCAGTCAGGGGTGAACTAGGTAGATATCCGTTTTATATTGATGTCATTATTACAATGCTTAAATATTGGTTACATCTACATACAATTGATTCCTGTCAGGATAGACTCCTTAGTCAAGCATTGAATGAAAATTACTTAATGTTTCATAACAACTAGAGTTGTTGGCTACAATGTATTTATTTAATTCTAAAAGAGCTTAATTTGCTTAGCATTTTCCACAATCCTTTTTCTTTGACTAATAAAGCCTTACGTGATATTAAACTAAAACTAAAGCATAAGTTTGAAAGACAATGGTTGGCTGATATTAACGATAACAAAAGCAAATCTTCAGACATTAATGGTGGAAACAAATTGCGTACATATGCTTCTTTTAAAAGCCAGTTTTCTTGTGAATCCTACATTGATGTTCTTAAATTTAGAGAAAGACAAGCATTGTCGAAGTTTCGAACCAGTGCTCATAAACTAGAAATTGAAAGAGGCCGGTATTCAGTTCCCAAAACCCCTGTGTGCGACCGCAAATGTAAGCAATGTTGTAAAGGGTTAGTTGAAGATGAACTGCATTTCTTGTTAGTATGCCCAAAGTATAGTTTAGAAAGAAACGCACTTTTTCACCAAATTCAAAATAAAAATTTTATGTTACTGTCCATGCATCAGATATTTATTTGGCTTATGAGTAATGAGGAGACTAGAATTTGTAAAGCTATTTCAAATTTTATTTTACAAAGTCTTGATAAGCGTGATAATTAATGATCTTAGACTTATAACAGTCACCTTGGCGCAATGAGTCAACAACTCTTGTAAACTATAAATTGGAGTTGTTGGCTTTTTGCGCTGGGCGACGACTGTTACAGTGCCTTTAGTCAATCACACTTATAACTATACAGCATTCTTATCTTTATATATGTTGGCTACTGGACCCAGGTGTGCAGAATCTTTGTGTGAGCTTAATTACTATATCTTGCACTCTTATTACATTAACAAATGGTAGTGCTATTTTATAAAACTTAATGTTTAAGGCTCTTAATTAAAACATAGCTGTACTTTTGGATCCAGTTGACAACAAGCAAAGACCGATGTTCCTAAATATATGATATTTTAAGATGTCTCCCTCTGGTAGCTATAGTATAGGTTTAGGCTAGAAGTTATATTTCATTACTTTTTTTTTTCTTTGTTCTTTAATATTCTCTTTTCCTTTGTAGTTATATGTTTCATTTGTGAAACTTTCTGTTCTGATGAATAAACTAAACTAAACTAAACGTATCGTGCGGAAAATGTCTGTTTATCGGGAAGGCATAATGAGCCTTCGGGGCCGTCAACTAGCAAGCTGGACTGACGTCATGGATTAATCTCCTTTGTTGATACCACTGGGACTCAAGAGTGTTTAGACGGCGGATCCAGTAGCTCTCTCTACTTTTCCTTGCTTTGTCTGACCACTCTGAATTGTGGTCAAGTCAGCAAACAGAAGCATGGTTAATGAAGTCATGTTCTTACAGGTGGAAGTGCTGTGCAACTGGAGATCTTTCAACGAGAAGTAAAAAAAAAAGATCAGGAATCGATACAATTAACTTACTCCACCCATCAAAAGACACCAAAGGGAAAGAAATACAAACATTAAGCGACCAGACAATAATGGAAACCTAAACAAAGGAAGGCCATAAGGACAGCTACTTTCCCACAAAATGGCCATATGGCCATCCAAAATTAAAAGACACAAGTGATACACACAGTAAGTAACAAACAACAACAAAAAAACCGCCAAAGAAGAACCGCCTTGGAACGGTCAGTGGAAAGATTTCCACTGGGGGGGGGGGGGGGGGGGGGGCTTAAATTGATTTTACGTGGCCACAATCCTCGCCCTTACTTCCGCCGCGATTTAGACAAATAATTTGTTCAGTCCGCATGAAGGCCTCCTTACTCATCAGTGCAACATCTCCGTGAACACAAATAATCAAAGAACCTCAGAGGTGAGACAACGGTGAGGACAAACCACTTTTGCCTCCAGTCATCTCCATGACCATTCATTCTTACATTGAGCTTGCCAAGGGTGGCTTCTTACATTGAGCTTGCCACCCTTGACAAGCTCATTGTAAGAATGAATGGTCATAGAGATGACTGGCAAGTTCAATGTAAGAATGAATGGTCATAGAGATGACTAGAGACAAAAGAGGTTTGAAAGATCTCTAGTTTCACAGCACTTCCACCTGCCAGAACATGACTTCATTAACCATGCTTCTGTATGCTGTCTTGACCACAATTCAGAGTGGTCAGACAAAGCAGTATAAACACTCTTGAGTCCCAGTGGTATCAATAAAGGAGATTAATCTATGACCTCAGTCCACCTTGCTTGTTGACGGCCCCGAAGGCTCATTATGCCGTCCCGATCAACAGATATTTTCGCACGATACGCAATCCTCAACTACCCTAGTTTTGTAGCGGTGCGTTTACTGATATTCCAGACATTTTCCAGCTCATTTGGGAGCATTTGTTTGAGTTCGATTTTGTAGCGGTGTGTTTATGAATCGCACTCACACAAAGGCATCAGTTTAGCGGTGTGTTTATGAATCACACTCACACAAAGGCATCAGGGTAAAGTTTCGCATTTGAGGGTGGACGTTTTAAAAATATTATAGTAGGAGGGTCAATAATGGCATTTCTTTCTATTCTCAAAATTTTTTTTATTACCTCCTAAGCCCAAGACGTCTTTACGTCATCTTAAACTAGGTATTCAAGAATTTCATAAGAAGTTTGTTTTGGCCCCTGCAGACAAGGCCGCTAACAACGTCGTCGTTGTGTGACGGCTCCACTATGTTAACACGCTTAAGCAGGAGCTTGGTAGTACTAAGGCCTATGAACTTCAGCCTTTAGCTGAAGAGAGAGCTATAGTAGATAAACATGTTTGTCTTTCAGCCACCAAGTTTGCTGTGTGTGTTAACGAAGGCCAAGACAAGCTTCCTACGCTATACTGGTTACCAAAACTTCATAAAAAACCTTACAAAGCACGGTTTATTGCAAATTCTAGCTCTTGCACTACCACTGAACTTTCTAAATTATTAACTTCCTGTCTTACTGCTATTAAAACGCATGTAATTAAATATTGTGATAAAGTCTTTGAAAGATCAGGAAGAAATCTGTTTTGGTCTATAAAAAATTCGAATGAGGTTTTAAATAAATTGAAATCTAGACATTTTCGTGCTTCTAGTCTGTCTACCTACGATTTTTCCACTCTTTACACTACACTTCCTCATAATCTTATAAAAGAAAAGCTTAATGATTTAATTGAATGGGCTTTTCACAGAGAAGATTCTCTCTATCTTGCATGTAATGTCAGAAATGCATTTTTCACTTCTAAAGAGCATAAGAATTATACACTTTGGTCATGTCAGAAAGTGTGTGATGCCCTCACCTTTCTACTTCACAATATTTATATTAGATTCGGTACTAAGTTATTTAGACAAATTGTGGGTATTCCGATGGGTACTAATTGCGCATCTCTTGTGGCTGATCTGTTCTTGTATTGTTATGAAAGAGACTTCATTTTGTCGCTTTCCATTGATAACCAATCTGAAATTATTGAAGCTTTTAGCTCTACTTCTAGATATTTAGATGATTTATTAAATATTGATAATACCTATTTTGATGGTTTGATCAGTCAGATTTACCCCCTAGAACTTCAGTTAAATAAAGCAAATTCTTCTGATACCGAGGCCCCGTTTTTGGATTTACATCTATCTATTGTAGATGGGTTTGTTTCGTGCAAAATTTATGATAAACGCGATGACTTTGATTTTGAGATTGTAAATTTTCCTTTTTTGGATGGTGATGTTCCTCGTGCGCCATCCTATGGCGTTTATATTTCGCAATTAATTCGATTTGCTGACTTCAACACTCGTAATAAATTATTAACGGCTAAACTCCTTAATCAGGGTTATCGGTACCATAAACTACGCAAAGCCTTTTCAAAATTTTATAGACGCCATTCTGATTTAATTTCAAAATTCAATATTGGACTTAAATCTCTTCTGCAACAAGGTCTATCGGAACCCGAATTTTATGGTGACTTAGTATATAAATTCAGAAAAAAATATAACCGCAATGACTTCAGCACCCAATTTCGTAAAATCATTCTTCGATATAAAAAGATTGGGTACAACATGGATATTATACGACAGACTGCATGCATGGTAGTTAACCCAATCACGGTTGGCAACTTTGCTTCCCTCTTTAATTGCACGCCGGTGGGTCAGGCCTCAGATTCTATGACGGCTCCAACGTAAAGGCTTATTGAGAATTAGAGAGATAATGCTGGTTGGTGCCTGATGCTCTGTCTCTGGTCGGGCTCATCGGAGTCTAACTATTGGTTTTCTTTTGATCCAGCATTTCAGTGGTTTCTTGCTGTCGAGTCCTCGCCGTTGTCTCACCTCTGTGGTTCTTTGATTTTTGTGTTCACGGAGATGTTGCACTGATAAGTTAGGAGGCCTTCATGCGGACTGAACAAATTATTTGTCTAAATCGCGACGGAAGTAAGGGCGAGGATTGTGGCCACGTGGGGTCGATTTAAGCCCCCCAGTGGAAATCTTCCACTGACCGTTCCAAGGCGGCTCTTCTGTGGCGATTTATTTATGTTGTTGTTTGTTACTTACTGTGTGTATCACTTGTGTCTTTTAATTTTGGATGGCCATATGGCCATTTGTGGGAAAGTAACTGTCCTTATGGCCTTCCTTTGTTTAGGTTTCCATTATGGTCTGGTCGCTTAATGTTTGTATTTCTTTCCCTTTGGTGTCTTTTATGGATGGAGTAAGTTAATTGTATCAATTCCTGATCTTTGTTTTACTTCTACTCTGATCATAGAAATTGTGATATGTGGATATTTTTTGCCAACGTGGGCTTATTTGCTGAGTATCTGTACTTTTATGAAATGGAATACGAAACTAACATCCTAGCTGTCTGGATGCTGTGCAAGTTCAAGGTGTAGCGGCATATCTGAATTCACGAAGGTTTTGTTTGTTTGGTTTGAGGTTTAACGTCCCCGTCAACACTGTAAAGGTCATTTTGGAGACGTTGCTTCCAATTTTGTGGGACTTTTACCCGACATTGAGATGAAATGACATCTCAAGCCCTGTCGCCCAATGAAACCAATTGGGTTTATTAGCATGGACGGTCCGCCTCGCACCGCGGTTCCTGGACAGGCTTAGATCCTCTAAGTGGTTTACCAGTACTAGTGTGCGGGCCGGATTCAGCTCTGCGTGGAAGCATCGTGCAGCCCATGTATTTCTTCAAGCCCCTATGGGCGGGGGCGACAATTCACGAAGGTAGCTTTGGCACTAAAAGGTGGCTGTTTTTCAAAGAGGTTTCCTGAAAAAGTTTACCGGTTATGGTAATCTTTTCTGTCTATTTCTTTGCATGTGACTTGGTGTACATGACATTTCAACAGGTGCCAAGTACTGGTATTTTGGGAGTAAATTCACAGGATCTGTCAAAGTGAGGTGGAGTCATCCTTTTTTGTATTTAAAAAATAGAGGACGGGGTAAGTGAAATGATGCTGCTGTCAGCCTATGCGAACAGAGAAGTGTTTCTTTGGTATTCTGTTTTGATTTCATGCATGTTTGGATCACTTTGAAACCAAAACAGAAGTTATCGCTTTCTCAAGGAGTTGTCGATAATGATTCAAAAACTTGGTGTGGCGCGGACCAAAAAGTGCTGCGATTAACTGTCCCCTGATGCCAAAGGCAATACACAGCGACACCATCTTGTCGTTCAGACAAATTTAAGTTTATGCGCCCGACAAGGGCTTTTCTAACCACTTTTAATGCAAATTTGTTAAATTTTCACCTTTAAAACTGTTTTGTTTATCTATGTGTGTGTGAACGTGAAAACTGATGAAGGCGTAAAGCCGAAAGCGCTTAGTTGAAAAAAAAAAATTGCATCGTTAAATTGATTAAATCCCCGTTTATAATTCCATCAAATCATTTTTGCATCCTTTTAGGATCCGGTGCTACGATAGAGAATTTTGTTTGGTTTTTTGCCACATATCTCCCATTATATAATATATATATTTTTCCCTGCCTATTCTCACACGTGCATTGCACAAAATAGGGACATTGCCAACACTTTCCTCATGTGTACTCAAAATGAAGTATTGGGACCGCACACCCCTATACATAGCATCTTATTTGCTCTTTGGTTTTAATTATAAATATCGTTTCTCTCATTGGCATCTGTTACATGCAGCTATTTAATGCCTATCTATTTACTTATTTATTCGTTTTTCCCCGTCTCATTCTTTCCTTGGTCCTTCTTCAAACAAAATACATACAAACTTTAATAAATATTCTTACCGTGCTCTGATCTCTTTTTTGCTTTTTCGAAGAAGGTTGGCCTTTGTCTGCCCAACTGTTTCCATAGATTTTATTGGCGAAAAACGCCAGCTTACATAATGTCTCTGGAGCCGGATTAATGTTGCCAATCCGGCAAAGCTCCAGCCCATTTATGTTGTGGGTTTCTAAAATTTCTATACATTCTGACTTGGACAATGTCGCATATGGCTTATCGTTCCAATTGCCCATATCCGGGTCCTGTATATCCCGAAACCGCGTAAGGATTTTTAGCATATCTGATTCCATTGTTGTTGCACTATATGTATCCTGACGAGCGTTCCCCGTTCTCTCTGAAAGTGTGATAGTTGACTTGACTTGATAAATTTTTTAAGGTAACCGGGCGCTAAAAGCACATAAGGGGCTACCCCGTGTGATAGTTGTTGTTGTTGTTGTTTCCAGTTTCCCCGTGTCACGGGTCGTCAGCTGGTGGGGTCCCAGGGAACGAATCCATTCTGGCACTACACCGTAGCCGTTCGGTGGTATCCCCATTCCACGTTGCCGGTGAATGGGGAGACCATCGCTCGGCTCCAGCCCCGTCCGTCCGTGTCTATCGTAAGTCCGCTGCAGTCGGTCCATTTTGTCTTCTACTCGACCTTATAATTTTTTTGCTTGTCAATATGCCGAACCGTGTCAGAGCAGGAAAGGGTCAATTTTGATATTGGTATTTTTTTTTTTTTTTTTTTATTTATTTTTTTTTTTTTTTTTTTTTTATTTTTGTATATTTATGTAACGTATGTACATTTTTACATTGTTTGGTCTGTTTCCCCAGCTTGTTGAGTGGTCTATTTTTTAAGTATATATATGCGGGCGGATTTGCTTACCCCGCCACGGTGCCTTAAAGGTGGTGTTGTCCGTTTTAGGGCAAGCCCACCCGCTCACAGTTGCTGGGGGTGACAGTTTTTGTACCTGCAAGATTGTGCTAGTGGTTTATATTTTGTGTTTTTTTTGTTCATCTGTACATACAATATGTAACATAATAACATGAAGTGCCGGCCTACGCGGTCTCGGGCTTGAATTCGTATTTATTTCGTTAGTGAGTGACTTCTATCGCGGAGGATGTGCAAAGTAGGTCAAACCCTTTTTATGCGTTTGCCGTTTTAAGTTAAGAAAAAGTGATGCCTTCCTCGAGGTAGGATGCCGCCGTGTGATAGTTCCGACCCCGCATTCGCTTATATACTCCTGTTCGGGGGCCGCTTGTGGGAATTGTAAAAGTGGTTTGCTACCATACCACATCTAAAAAAACACAGCGCTACGAATCAAATCGTATGATCCTGGGCGGATGTCAAAAATGGCGCTAGAAAGAAAAGTTTTTTTTTTCTTGTTTATTGTTTCTAGGCCTTTTCTAGCTCTTGTCTATCTCGGAGCAGACACACAAACGAGCAAAAAATATTATCGTAGATTATATTTTTTCATATGTAGGTTAATTCACATTGTTGTGGCTTGCCCCCGCCCATAGGGGCTTGAAGAAATATATGGGCTGTATGATGCTTCTACGCAGAGCTGAATCCGGCCCGCACACTAGTACTGGTAAACCGCTTAGAGGATCTAAGCCTGTCCAGGAACCGCGGTGCGAGGCGGACCGACCGTCCATGCTAATAAACCCTATTGGTTTCATTGGGAGACAGGGCTTGAGATGTCATTTCATCTCAATGTCGGTAAAAGTCCCACAACATTTGAAGCAACGTCTCCAAAACATACCGAACTTATTTTAACGCAGTCTACAAGGGAACTAAATCCATAAAATTCATAAAATAAGCATAATCTTTTATTGCCAGTTAATTCCCCGTTGACCGCTGACCATCGGGACAAGTGGTCTCGCTTACCTGTATTATTAGAAGCATTCTGATTTACCTGTATATTTCTGAACGAGAATCTCGCCGTTTTGTGAGATTTGAGTGTTTTTGTATTGAGAACAAATGTGTACTAGATTTTGAGTCATACACTTAGGATAACATATTTATGCGAAATCAGCCCCCGCCCATAGGGGACGTTAAACCTCAAACCAAACAAACAAACAAAATCTATGCGAAATATTGCTATCGATCATGGCTAAAGGAATAGCATTTATCAGATGCTAACTTGTTAAATATATTATATTGCTCAAAACGTAGATTGCGGATGATACAATGAGGCGGTTCTAACGAGTACCCACAAACTTATTTTTGAGCAGAAATATGAAGAAACAAAATTTATACCCCTGCAATTTAATGCAATTATTTAATTATGTGCAAGACGATTTTATATATCTGGATAGTCCTGTGCTCGCTATCTAAGGATGAACGTTGTGCTCGATATTTGTGAAATATTCTTACATTGGTAAGGCCACCAAGCTAAAAAATATCTTCTTAAACAATAACAGGTCCTGTTGTATGAATGTCATTTGACGTGTCAACAGTAACAATTCTGATTCTGTTGAGAAATGCAAGTTCTCTTTACGGAGGAAGACAATGTAGTTTTTCTCCGGGCACTCCGTTTTTCGCTTACCTTTGATGAACGATCGGCTCTATGTATGTGAAATATTCTTGAAAAGCCGTAAAACCCAATTAAAAGAAATGAGTTTGTTTTTTGTTATTTTAAAAATATATCTTCAGTTCTGCTACAGTGACAGGTATATTAAGCCTGTGGGTGAGAGAGAGAGAGAGAGAGAGAGAGAGAGAGAGGGAGACAGAGACAGGAAAACGAATGCTGGATATGTATCTTTATTTTATAACATATGATATTCCATTCAAATACAAAATATGACATTTGAGCCGACTCATGAGAAAATAGACCTTAGGATTGTCCGTTTTATGATTGATTCATGCGCAGCCACTTAATAGGGCCAGAAGCATGGCTCTTTACCTGGCCAACATTACATGACTGCGAACAACAAAGGCTCGGACGAGACTGCGCTATGTATGCGCAGGCTAGCCTAAACCTTGGTTTTTCGCCTATGTGATAAGTACCATTTTCTCATGGGCTGGCTCATTTTAATGACGACAGTTCTTAATATTTGCAGTGATATTCATAAAGGTGTGAAATCAACATGAAATTGATGATCGACGTAATTATGTAATACAAGATACTTAAACAGGCGCTGTCATTAAAACCATAATATTCAACAAATATTAAGCCGGTGCACAGCAAAATCTTCATTTAGACATGTGCGTACAGCGAAGACTCACATCAGCCTACGCATCACGCGCAGTCGGGTCTGAATCTTCTCTTTCAGCCTGGGACAACCTTTGGGTCCTTTGCTATCCCTCGATCGTCCAGTGAAGACTCTGATCAGACTGCGCGGATGTACATGGCTGATATTAATTTCGCTGTCTTGGAGATGCTAGGTCTAATATAACCAAGTCCCAAGAAAGTTGCTATTGTCTGATTAACCCATTTAACTAAGCCTAGAGTCCCATAAATGGATATTGGCAAACAGTGCAGGCCCAGATCAGACGGTCAGAATGCGGAGTCTTATCAGGACCTACACTGTTTGCAAGAAACATGGGTATTTCTGATAAAAGAAAAATAAAAGCAACCAGACACCCCTAAAAGTGGAAATGGGCATGTTTGAAATATAGAGTAGAACAGTCGACTAGGCATAAATGGGTTAAAATCACTCCGACAAAAAAATGTAGAGCGTTTAAAATTAGGCAAAACGCATCGTGATCTGACATTTAACCATAATTAACCGAAAAAAAGATGTTTATCAAAGACAACCCCTCCCTACACTGGGATGCGCAATATAAGCGCTTAAGAATGATTTCGATAAAGATTTTAAATTTTATTTTTTCTCCGCGCGGTTTAGCTCATCACGAAAACATGCCTATATAATTTTGACCTTCTTGAACCCCACTTTTATATGGTAAAACTGGGGTTTCCGGGGGTCTACCTATTTTTTCTTATTTCTGCTCTAAAATATAGATTGCTGGTACTCGTTAGAGCCGCCTCGATGAGGCGGTTCTAACGAGTGCCCAAATCTATATTTTGAGCAGAAATAAGAAAAATCACAATTTTTCATCATAAAAAGTTCATTTTTTTCGGCGATAAAGGTGGCAATGTAATTGTATAGGCGTTTTTGCGTAATGTCCTGACAGTTTATGTATTATGTTCCTGGCTTTGCATCTCATTTCTCACCAAATCTACGAGTTTATCGTGTTTCTTTATTCGGGTAGTCTTGCCAGTCAAAGACTTATATTTTTCTTTCAGTTCATTGACAGACATTGTTTCCAAAGGCTTTTCATTTTCTTTTAACTCTGCTTCAAAATTTTCGTTCACAGCTTTTACTTCAATTTCTATTCGTCTCATTTTCATTGCATGATTAGCCTTTTTTGTTTCCGCCCAAAATCTATCATTCACTTTACTATAACACCGTTTTTGTCTGTCACAGTTTGACTCTATCAAAAGTTCTAGCCTTTTACACGCTTTTAACTCATCTATGGTAGGGTCATGTTTATTGCTTCTTTTCTGGTGAATAAATTTTATTCCATCATTTATCTTCTCTACTCCCTGTCCACTGAAGTCCGCAAGGCTACCGTACTTTTTGATAAAGCTCGGCACGTGGTACAGTAAAGCATGCATATACGGCGTAACTCGACCGAAACCCAAGCGTCCTTTTTTCTCAAGACCTAGATAAATATTCATCCAGTTTTTTAACTCGTTTAAATACAGTTTCATAACAAATCAATGTAGACAACTTTTGTGTGACATAGAGCTGAATTTCTCTCCACAGAAATACAACATCGTCGTGTGTATCATGATTAATGATGAAGCACAATTTGCTTGGCAACTCAGCACATAGCTTTTGGAAGTCACCGCCTGTAATTGATGTGTACTGTTCTGTGCAAGACTGCTTGTCAGTCCATATATTAAAATTAACGCCACATTCGTTAATCCTCGCGACCAGCCTTTCCAAACAGTCTGCTTTTTGTTTTAGAACAGCGGCTTTTGAGTCCTGTTGCCTACAGTCATCCAAGAGATTTTGCAAAAGTATATCATATATCCTAAGAAACATATGCAGTTCATCTGGCACAATTTTGCTTGGTTCTGCGTGTATCAGTGGTTTATATTTACTGCCGAACGTTTTGTTTCCTGCATTTGAAGACATTTTTTCATATGTTCGTTTCATTTCTTCTGATTCATAGAAGTCTATATGTCTTGAAATATTTGTTCTTTCTCCTTTGTGTACAAGACACCAAGGGCAAGCATAATTTGATGTAGCACCACTAAGTCCTAAACAATTCTGAATAAACTTCATATCACCATTGAAATACAAATCGATTGAGTATTTTTTACCATCTATTGTTATTTCTGGTTTAGACAATATTTCATTGAATTCGGCAAAAATAGGCGAACAACACACACACATATCCTCATAGGATTCTTTGCATTTGATAATTCCAATAGTTTTGATACTTTTCGTCGAAACACAATTTTCCGTACCGGGGAAAGATAGTGTCAGCATAATGAAACTGGAAATCCTACTCACTTTCGAGCCATCACCAGCAAACTTTACTCTGACAGAACTCTCATTACTGACATTATTGTTCTGAATATGACGTATAATTCACCTTTGATGGTGACGTAGGCGCCGGGTTTGTCACCCGGGGTTCTTTCTATATGAAAGATATTGTTAAGACTGGCCCGTTCTTGAATAATCAGCCTTTTCCGTGGTAGATCGTCGTTTAACATCGAAAGTTCATGGTACGCGGCGTCACTTATCGAAAATTTATCTAATATATAAATCAGTTCCCTCAGTTTTTGTTTATCTTCGGATTCTAATGAATTATAATCCTCATTTTGGGATAGTCTAACAGTAACACCTCATCCTTCTTTCGAAGAACATTTTAGCACTTTGGGGGTCAGTCCGAAAGTCTCAGCGAACCACAGGGCCCTTTCTGCCTCTTGACTGAATGTTTTCAAACGACGCGAGCGGTTTTTAATTTCATCAATAGGTTTTCTTACATTTGGTAAACACTTTTTTTCTAGTTTGTCAACATAGTCAAGTAACTTTTCATTTGCTGACAACAAGGATTTGTTCTCTGATTTCATATTTTCATTTTCTTGTTGTGTTTTCTTAACATCATCGATCGAATTTTCATTACTATATTTTAACTTTCATTTTCATTTATTAACTCATCACACTGGCGGGCCAAAGTTTCAGTTCTTCGTTTAATGCTACTCATGTCTATTGTCAAGAAATTGTTTGCATCCAATAACTCGGACTGATCAGCATTCAGCTGCTTCATATCATGCAATAACGTTGAGCATCTTTCTTCGAGTTCTAGATTTTTTTGACTGAACTGCGCCAAAGAGCTATTAAGTTCCTTAACATCTTCAAGCTCATTTTCAAATACGGCTACATTATTAGTCGATGACAAGTAAGTATTTCTTTTTCGTCCACTTCTAAATTTTGTTCTAAGATCACGATGCGCTCTGTTCGATAACCATATCAAACGAGTCTCAAGCCTGTCTGTGTTCTTGAACTGAAAACACGACAGCTGCGAGTTTAGTATATTTACATATGTAAGCTTAGTTCTTTCATGAGCTTCGCGAAGCTGTATGAAGAAATTATTTGTGATACTAACAGATAAAGCGATTTTATTGTCATTTATAAATTCACGTTTAAGATGGGGAGAAATACTAGAAACAGGAATTTTATCCTTAAACTTAAGATTGTCGACTTTCTCAAACACATCAGACATATTCACAGATTTTATCCCAAGTAATAACACAGAAATTCACACTAGACTGCATTTGTTATTCACAAGAACGGTTCTACAGCACAAGTGATGCCTATCTTTTCTACGGGAAGAGACATTCTTTCAAATTTACCATCTTTTCTGATATAAACAGGTCGGACGAACAGCCTCGGAGAAACTCTCATAGGAAATGAGACGCTAAGTCCTTTCCAATACTTGTTAACTTTATACCACCAATTAGAGCACAGAGGAAGCTTGTCCATGGCACTATATGATTCAATCAAAACGGACGTGTCTGACCCAAAGATAAATCTAAAAATGTCTAGTTCAAAACTAACAGTAACACATGAGTTCTTCGATGATAATCTTTGCTGAACAGCAGTTTCAAAGTTTCCAGCAGCTGATTTGAGACGGTCAGCATTAACGGGCGGAGAAAGGAATGTTCTAACAATTTCAGTGGGGAGATGTCGATTCCTGAAGATGATACCCTTCCCATTGGACAAGATAGGACAGCCCCTGCAAATGAAGGTGTCGTTTTAAAGTGAACTTCCGAATTCTCATTACATTGACAAGTCCATGAAATCTTTACCCCCTAAAACCCGACTTTATATAGAGAAAAATGGGGTTTACAGGGTAAACATTGTTTTCTTATTTTTGCTCAAAAACAGATTTTGGATACTCGTAAGAACCGCCTCATTGAGACGGTTCTAACGAGCACCACCTCATTGAGGCGCTTCTAATGAGCACCCATAATCTATGTTTGGAGCAGAAATGGTTATTGTGTACATGTGTTATCCTTATGTGAAGGGGGGGGTTTCAAGGGTATACATATTTTTCTTATTTCTGCTCCAAAACATAGATTGTGGGTACTCGTCAGAACCACCTCATTTTGTGGGTCCTCGCGTTTCTAACGAGTACCACAATCTATGTTTTGGAGCAGAAATGAGAAATGAGGCGGTTCTATCGAGTTCCCACAATAAATGTTTTTTAGCAAAACATAGATTGTGGGCACTCGTTAGTACCGCCTCATTGTGTGGATGCTTACGGTTCTAACCAGTACCCACAATCTATGTTTTGGAGCAGAAGTAAGAAATGAGGCGGTACTAACGAGTTCCCACAATAAATGTTTTTGAGCAAAACATAGATTGTGGGTACTCGTTAGAACCGCCTCATTTTGTGGATGCTTACGGTTCTAACGAGTACCCACAATCTATGTTTTGGAGAAATATAGCAAAAGCGCTGTTCATCTACCCATCACGTTAACAAGTACATCCTGGAAAACTCCACTTTATATAGGGAAATTTGGGGTTTAAAGGGATACACATTATTTTTCTTATTTCTTCACCAACACATAGATTGTGTGTACTCTTTAGAAAGGCCTAGTAGATTGTGGGTGCTCATTAGAAACGCCCCGATGAGGCGGTACTATCGAGCACCCACAATCTATGTTTAGAGCAGAAATAAGAAAAATATTTCTTTCATCTGATAAATGCCATTTTTCAGCCATGAAAACGTATCCTTTTTGGCATTGGTGTGTTAACGTAATTATTTATTTATTTATTTATTCAAAAATAAATAATAATGCATTTTTTTTGTGTTGTCTTTTGACACTTATGTATAATTTCTTTTGTGACCACAGCAATATTTTGAAAAAGCACAGTTGAAAATTTCGAAATCTTTGATTTCCATATATAGTGTGCTTTATTAGTGGAAATATAAAGTTTAACAAACTTTAAGATCAACTGAAGAATGTTTTAAATAAGATTTCTGCAAAAATAATATTTTGTATCGAAATGATATTTTTTTCCTGCCGATCATAATGTATAAAACTATCTTTCTCGCCACAGCATAGTATTTGCAAAATACACAAAGACAAATTCATTATTCAACTCCGTATTTTGACGCAAATTAAATTATTCCAGTCATTCACCTTGTTTGGCCATAATCCCTTTCTACCGTAGAAACTCTTAATTTTGGACAGTATTGCAAGAGCGACTAAGATCACAGTATGCAGGAGCAGTCTGATCATTGATTTCTGTCGGAATATTTTAGACACATTACTGGGCGGTAAAATCAACCTTATATTTTTGTGGGTATTTATAGCACATTTACAGGACATGCTAAAGATTTTCCAAGTTTTAGGATCATTACGATAATCTTTATAACGGTTGTTTATCGATAAGATGACACGTGGGTGTTCATCGATCCATCATTTATCGCGTGACCGAGCTAAATCTAATGTTCTCACTGTTATTATTATTATTATCATTACCATTATAATCTTATATCTTTGCTGTCTCATTGTTGAAAGTAAGACTTGCGACCAGTCTTCTTCCTCTGAACCTTGAGCCGCGTGTGTTCCTGCATAGGCATGCTCCATTTGCAGCCTTAGTCAAATGGCCATTATCAAGCGGCAAAAAGAAAGAGCACTATTGAATCACTTATCGCTCTTGAGCATAGTATAGAAATCATGATTTGCAGTCGTATTGGCACTGATTTCTATACATTTTCAGCTCATTTTTCGACCAGCCTTTTAAATTTCAAAAACAGGCAGTGCTTCATTTTCTACGGTGGGGCACCGGCAGTCCAACCCCATTTGCTTTTGTTGGACAAACTGCCACGATTTGCAGCCCAGAAGCACTTAACCTATGTCTTGTTGTGGAGCTATGGAGTTCTGTCCGCTTGACCATGGCAGACATAAAAAGCCTTAACCTTAACGAACGAACGATAAATCTAATGCACAGTTTGTGCAGGACATTGCGTGCAAACAATAAATTTCTGGAGCAGAAATACCGTTTAATCAATTTTATGTAAGATAACATCATTTTAACAAATCATTCCCCACGCTGATCACCTTGTTGGAGTATATTATATCGATGACAATATCAGCATTTTCTTTATTATATTGAACACTTAAGGATGATGAATATAACTCTTATGATTTTAGCTGCATGCATGGCAAACATGAGCAGTAAAGTGTTTATATTCATTATAAGTTGTTGAATGTTCAATGTAAAAATATCGCTGGTTTGAAATGATAATATCATTATGTCGTAACGATAACACGCCTATGGAATGTATGACTACTTTTTATGGCTCGAAAAGTGGCATTTATCAGATGATAAGTTCTGATATTTTTCTTATTTCTGCTCAAAAAATAGATTGTGGGTACCCGTAAGAAACGCCTCATCGAGGCGTTTCTAATGAGCACCCACAATCTACGTTTTCTAGGCCTTTCTAAAGAGTACCCACAATATATGTGTTTGTGAAGAAATAAGAAAATTTCCCTATATAAAGTGGAGTTTTCCAGGATGTACTTGTTAACGTGATGGGTAGATGAACAGCGCTTTTGCTAAATTTAGCAAAAACCAAAAAATACTAGCAAATCATAGTTTATGGTGCAAATCATAGTTTATGGTAAGTGCAAAGAAAGAAAGCAGAAAAGAAAGAAAGAAAATTGTTTTGCCTTGTCGCGTGACAGTAATTAAAATATTAATCTCCTATATGATTAAAATCAAACATAAATGAGCCAGCCCATTAGAAAAGGGTGCTTGTCACATAGACGAACAGCCATGGCCCAAGAGAGCCTGCGCATACGCGCAGTCGCCAGAGCCTTTGTTGTTCGTAGTCATGTAGTATGGACACAAAGGAAGGGAGGTTCAGACAAAGAGCCATGTTTCTGGCTCTATTATGTGGCTGCGCATGCGGCTTTGAAGAATTATACCTCGGACAACCCTACGGACCCTTTTCTCATGGACTGGTTCAAATAAATATACGAATATGATAAGATTTTACTTTAGAAATTAAAGTTATTAAAGACCTAAAAGACCTGATTGTATCTAAATGTATAGAAAATATACCTCTTATTATATTAGGATAATATACCTTTGTAATTTAGTCTATATTTCATGTCCATAAATGATAATTTTAGCCATCCCATGAGTAAAGGGTACTTTTCACATAGGCGCAAAAATAAGAAAAAAAATGTGTACTGCCTTACTACCCATTTCCGTAATTTACCCAAATCCACCTGAAAAAACCCAAATCCACTTAAATTTTACCCAAATCAACTTGCAATCAATAGAGAAACATGTGTTTTAGGTGTTTTATAGTGCCTGTATCTCAAAATGGATAGTTTAGAGCCAATAAACAAGCAGACGGCAATAATTTGGTGACAGGAAAACTTTTGTCACCGGTTACTAAATACCGCACATACCTAAATCAACGAAAACCGCCGGACATTCAAAAGTCCTTCTCTTTACAAACGACAAATATCTCAATTTTATAGGAATATCCAAATTTCATATCTATAAATTCTTCAAATTTGTCCATAAAATATACTTTGGAGGAGGCATTTCGTTAATTTCAGTATGTGCGGTATTTACTAATAGGTAAATAAAACTTTTAATCTCATCAATTGTATTCTACTTATTTTGGCTCTAAACTATCCATTCCAGGATATAAGCACTATAGAACATCTAAAACGTGTTTCAATTATTGATTTTAGGTGGATTTCGGTGTTTAAGTGGGTTTGGGTGGATTTGGGTCAATCGTTCCGCCGAAGTGGGGGTTTCCGTGGTGTTCATTACATTAACTTGTTATTGTGACGAAGAATAGAGCTTCTTCTTTCAACGTGATCAGACAAAGTCTACACTGATATTCAACATATCCAACATTATACAAATAAGATTGGCAAGTAAAACGTGAACTAATAAACGCATATTTCATTACGATAGCATGCATATATAATATAAGGCCATACTCCTTGGCTCCAGAAATTGTAATTAGTGATAGTTATCTGATCTATGCTCAGAACATAGATTGTCGGTACTCGTTAGAACCGCCGCAATGAGGTAATGCGGCGGTTCTAATGAGTACCCACAATCTATATTTTGGAGCACAAATAAGTCTTTAGAATAATAATTTTAACCCCTGTAAACCCAACTTTTCTCTATATAAAGTGGGGTTTACCTGGGTATCGATTTTTTTATGCACTCGTTAACGTAATGTCAAAACATTAATATGTTGCAATATGGTAAAAATATTGACAATAATCTGCCGCGTGGCAAGCCATTACGACAGCATGACCGTATACATCACGAAAACACGCCTATAATTTTGCCCCCCTTGAACCCCACTTTTACATAGTAAAACTGGTTTTTGCAGGGGTAAACCTTATTTTTCTTATTTCTGCTCTAAAATATAGATTTTGGGTATTCGTTAGAACCGCCTCGATGAGGCGGTTCTAAAGAGTACCCACAATCTATATTTTGAGCAGAAATAAGAAAAATATCACAATTTTTCATGTTAAAATTTTCATGTTTTCGCCGAAAAAGGTGACAATGTATTTGTATAGGCGTGTTTTCATAATGAATATCATAATATTTAATTATCTGCAAATTTCTATTATGACAATTGGTGATATTTTTTTTTATTTCTGCTCAAAAAGATAGATTGTGGGTGCTCGTTAAAATCGCCCCGATGAGACGGTTCTAACGAGCAACCACAATTTAGGATTTTGAGCAGAAAAAATAAAAAAAAATAATGTATACTCCCGTTAAGCCCGCTTTTCACTATATAAATAAAAATAAAAAATGTGTTCCTTTAAGAGCAATGAAAACATTCATAAGAAAGAAGATGGGTCATACTACGTAGTTTCGGCTAATAAAGCCTCATCAGTGACCCTGTAATGATCCGGCAAAGAAAGCCAGAGGGAACATACTGCAATTTTGCGACCTTTGAATAGGCAGTCGATTCAAAGACTGATATGAATCAAAATGGGGTCCAAATAGTTAAAAACCTGTCTAGAATATGAGTCTAAACCAATAATGTATTTCTGATTTCTCAGAGTATTCACGCTGATCTCAAAGGACAAAAAGTAAAATATAAACAGCACTATGGGTTTACCAGGGTATACACTTCACGGAGTTAACGTAATGTGCAACTAAGAGTCTGAAATAAATATTGTGGGTAGCTGAAAATAATAATAATAATAATAAGAAGAAGAATAAATATTATAATAACAAGAGTAATGAAATGTAATGGCTAATACCTCAGGCGCTGCTCTTCTGGTGATTATCCTTTCCACAGAATACGTGTCTGGTAATACGCGAATACTTAAACTTTGCACACGCGTTTTTCTCAAAATGTCTTTAGGTAATTGGTTTCCTTCATGCAAAATTTTATAATTCTTGACCGTTAAGTTACAACGACTAGGTTTTGACAAAGCCATTGTGAAAAACATGAATAATTTGCTAAATATTAATGTAGGACCCTTATAGTCTGCGGTCATCTTTTTAGTATTATGGCCTCAAAACAGACGGAGAGGTGCTAACAAACAGATACTTACTCAATTAAAGATTAAATTCGAAATGCCAATTAAGACATTCATCATGTCAATTAAAAAGGTTCCACTGTGGTGATCAAAAGATGTCATGTTTTTCAAACATTATGGATTTAGTAACGAATGTCTTTGGCTGATTAGAAGAAAAAAAATATTATTTACTGAATATTAAAAGACAAATAAAACGGCATAATACTACAAACATTAATAATAATAATACATTGTCGACTAATTACTCGGTTCTAACGCAATTTTACTAGCACGAGGAAGCAAAAAGATAAAATGTCAGAATAGTCTAACTTATATCTTTGTAAAGTTGGGAAAATTCACTATCTGGATCCAACAGAATTTTAAACTTTACAAAATTAATTTAAGAATAAATCTAGTCCAAAATCGGTTAGATACATGATTTCGCTATTTTTAATGACACCATTAAGGGAAATACAGTGTTGTAACTAAATACAATAGGGAAGCAAGAAGAACTTTTCCAAATCAGACCAAAAATATATCAATAGAAAGCTCTTGGATTGTTCTACAAAAGTATATCAAAACTTCAATTCTACATTTAAATATAATAAAGTTATAAAGGTTTAAATGAAGTTTTCCATATAGAGCTGATGCAAATCGGTAATCATTTCGTACAGGTAGCATGACTGTCAGCATGTGTCACGGAAAACCAATAATTATCGGCAATCTCCGGTGAATGTTACATAAAGTCCCACATGTGACCTTTACAGTGTTGACGGGGACGTTAAACCTCAAATCAAACAAACAAAACATTGTTTAGGCCCCCGCCCATCGGGGTTGAAGAAGTTAATGGGCTGCTTGATGCTTCCAGAGCTGAATCCGACCGAACAGGAGTAATGGAAACCATTTAAAGGATCCTAGCCTGTCCAGGCAAAGCGGTGCGAGTCGGTGGACCGTCCATGCTTATAAACCCTATTAGTTTCATTGGACAAAGGCCTTGAGATATACGGGTGAAATCCCCAAAGAATGGCTTCTAGCGAACATTTGCCAACTCTTAAAAAAACAAAAGGAGATAGGGCTCTTGCCCGTAATTATCGCCCTGTGCCTCTGACTAGTGTTCTGTGTAAATTGCTTGAACATATATTCTGCTCAAACATCGTGGCCAACTTGGATTAACATAAACTTCTGTCAGACAGACAACATGCATTTAGGAAAGGCATAGTTTATTTCGACAGCTGAAGTTGCTGGTGACTGTGTTACTAAGTTGACCTCTTTGGTTACCGGCCCCGACAGCTCAGTTGGTAGAGTGTCCACTCCGGAGAATGGGAGGTCATGGGTTCAATCCCGGGCCGCGACATACCAAAGTCGTTAAAATGGTACTAGCTGCTCCTCACTTGACACTCAGATTTACGGGGTAGAGCTAGGACTGGTCGACCCAGGGTCAGGATAATGTGACTGGGTGTATTATCATGTAATGTGTCTGGGACATGATACTTCAGTGAGGCAGCACTATAAAAGTGAGCATTGAGCTCCCTGTCGCAACCAGTCACCGTCGTGATATGACTGAAAAATTGTTGAAAGCGACGTTAAACCCGTATTCACACACATTACCTCTTTGGTTAGAGCTAGGGACTAACTTCCCATATCACAAGTCCTGGTGTATGAATGTCATTTGACGTGTCACCAGTCAATTCTGATTCTGGTAGCTGTGAAACTCAGTTGAGCACAGTTATTAATGACTGGGCAAAAATCTTGGACAAAGGGGGACAGGTACGTATTCTGGACTTCGAGAAAGCTTTTGACACCCCATCACATGAACTACTTAAATCTAAGTTATTTGGTTATGGAATTAGGGGTAATACTCTCAAATGGATAGAATCTTTTCCTTGCTAAAGAAAACAGCGTGTTGTTGTTAATGGTAAATCTTCAGAGTGGGCACCTGACCAGCTTTGTCTGGAGTCCCACAAGGGACTATTTTTGGTCCACTGTTATTCTCCTTATACATCAATGATATTTCCACTGACATTGACTCAGAAATAAGGCTGTTCGCAGATAACTGTGTTTGCTACCGAGAAATTAGATATACAGAGGACTCGCTGAAACTGCAGAATGATATAGATAGATTAGGATGCTGGGCACGAAAATGGGGCATGAGATTTCAGCCTGTTAAATGCAATATTATGCCGATAACTAGGAATTGAACAAATAAAATTGAGGCTTCTTACACCTTAGAGGGAACTGTCCTCCAGAAGGTGAATTCCATTAAATACCTTGGGGTGACATTCACACACGATTTGAGATGGGCTACACATATTAGCAGTATATGTACAAAGGCAAACAGAACGCTTGGTTTCCTGAGGCGAAATCTTCATCGGTGTCCTCATGATGTAAAAGAGGCAGCATATAAAGGACTTGTTCGCCCAATCTTGGAATATGGTAGTTGTATCTGGGACCCCAGTGGAGTGGTCCTTAATGAAGAAATTGAAAAAGTTCAGAATAGAGCTGCTAGATGTGGAACAAGCAATTGCTGCTTTGAAACTGGGAACATGACTGGACTCCTATGAAAATTAAGATGGGAGTCCTTCAAGAAAATGGGGAGTCCCTCAAGAAAATGAGAAAAGACGGTAGCATCATACTTTTATACAAAGGCCTAAGGGGTGCTGCCAGCATCCCAACAGATCACCTTGTTTCCCCAGCTAGGCACTGTAGAAATTATCATTCAATGGCGTTTCATAACCTTGCTGCAAGAACCGACATTTATAAAGAATCGTTCTTCCCCCGAGCCATTAGAGATTGGCATAGTGTTGACGGGGACGTTCAAATCAAACAAATTCTTGACATTCTTCTCCGCCATTACCACACCAGTGGGTGGGGTAAACGCAAAATTCCAATATTCTTTGGAGGCTTGTCACATTCATTTTCAGGCGGGCGTAAGCCCGTCTATAGCCGTCATACAGCATCAAAATTTGTGCACCACTTTAGACATTTCTATTTCTAATCCTCCAAAAAAAAATCAGCTGGAAAGGAAAAATCTTCTGCAGTACACGCAATGAAACCGATTAAGTTCGACCGGACTGTTTGAAAAATGACAAAAGTTGTGAACATGGACCTGCTTATTAAATTTAACAAATAAATTTGCGTTGAACGCTGAAGTCTAAAGCACCGTTTTCCTTCGCCATTTACTTGTCATCCCCCAGTTTCTGAAATGAACTCTTCTAACTTTAATTTGGGCGTACTCATTCTTATAGAAAGGTGTTTCGTTTTAAGCTAGTGACAGCTGGTACAGTGTAGATCCTGATGGGACTACTCGTCACGTGCCTTCTGAGCTGGATCTACAAGGTTTGTTTAGGTATCTGTACCGGTGTACAGGGTTGAAGGATAATTAATTGAGCCCCGCCAAGCGAATTTGTATCTTCGAGCATTCCGTCATGACAAATTTTAACTGCGCATGCCCAGCCATTCAGAGGTGCCAGGGATATGGCTTTCTGTCTGAAGGTTCCTCTTGATTCACTGTTTGTATGAGCGAGCAGCGAAGGTTCTGGTGAGACTGCGCGGATGCGCAGGCTCGCCTGAACCTTCGCTGCTCGCATAGGCGATAAGCACCAAAATCGCTTGACGGGGCCCAATTAGTCACGCTAATTTACAGACCGACATCAAGCATTTTGGAGAGATCAAATTGCATAATAGATATATGTACTTAGCCGGTATATGCCTAGTCACTTTTATGGGACATAAGTAAATATTGTAGACCCAGGTCAGACACAGCACAACGCGGCGTTTGATCTGGATCTACATCGATTGCTCAACGAACATACATTCTTGCAAAACTAAGCACTGAAAAAAAATCTAATCTGACAGTCCTATAGTTAGAAATGGACCGCTCCAAACTTGCTAGGTTGAATATTTCATTGTCATTTATGGGTTAAGCAAATACAGAAGACACTGATCAGACACCGCATTCTGTGGCTTCTAATCAGAGTTCAGTGTTTTCAAATGCCCAAGTAAAGGGTCACTTGGCATTTATGGGTTACCGTGAACGCGTTACACACACACCTTTGTTGAGACGAATCAGTGGAAGTTCACAAAGCCCGGCGTCTGAACATGGTTTACACTGCTTAATTAAAATGCAGAAATTAAAGAGTTTTGTTTGTTTGATTTGAGGTTTAATGTCCCCGTCATGTTGGAGTCGTTGCTTCCAATTGTGTGGGGTTTTTACCCGACATTGAGATGGAATGATATCGCAAGCCTGGTCGCCCAATGAAACCGAAAGGATTTATAAGCATGGACGGTCCTACTCACTATGCTTTGCCTGGGCAGGCCAAGATCCTCTATGCGATTTACCAGTACACTTGTTGGTTCGGTTTCAGCTCTGCATGGAAGCATCATGTAGTCCATTTCTTCTGAGGCGAAGAAATTAAAGGGTTAACGTCTGACAAGGAAAATTTAATAAAAACCGATTTTTTGCGTCTTTTTATGTCCACTTCGGTTGGAACTGAGGTGGCAAGTTGATACCGTTGTGTCCGTTAAACTTGATTTAGCAGAGGGTGAAACATAGAAAGAAATGAGCTATAATCTCGAGTATTCGGTATATGCATGAAAAATGAACAGACACGTTTGTATTTGTTTTGGTATGTCTCCCATTTTTGTAGCGCCTGCTATTAGCATGGCGCGATATAGGCGTCACGTTTTCCGTCCGTTTGTTCGTTCGTCCGTCCGTCCCGACTTGCGACTACCCTAGCGTTCACCATAGTGGTCACGTTTATTTCTCAAGAACTATAGGAGCTTAATTAATGATACTTGGTACAAACTTGTATCTGGGAATGGTAACTTAAATGAAAGCATCCATATTTGACCTTGACCTATATTTTATGCTTCACTGACTTTGTATAATATTGCGACCACCCTAGACGTCCACTCTAATGGTCAAGTTTATTTCTCAAAAACTCTCCCAGGTATTAGACTTCCTGACTTGCCATGGCCCTGGGGGCTCAATTCCCACTGGGCACATTGCCACTGTGGTCTCTGTGCCCACTGGGAAGAGCTAAAGGTATTACCACCCGTTTGCCGTGGGTGGCGTCCTGTAAGCCGGAACAAGGGATCCTGGAAGTTGAGGGTTACCTGAGGTGGCGGTGCTTCAGGTACCCAACACACCTCTTTGGCCTGGCTTTTCGGAGTAGATGGGTGGCCGTGCTGTCCGGCACAGTCAATCGACTGGTCACGCCGAGCCCTAGAGATACCGCTTTCCTTTGTCTTCAACTCTTTTTGTATCTTTCCTGATACCAACCATATGCCCATTTACCTTAACCTTTTCTGTCTTTTTATCTCTAGAAGGTGGTGGCTAAACGGATCAATCGTGTAGGCAGTTTGTTTATACTCGTATCTCACGTGTATCTCTAACACCTGCGCGTTGGATATAACCACTCCATTATGGTGTTCCCTTGTAGGGCTCCACGGAGGGCGGAGAGCACTTGGGAGGAAACTAGGATTTTTTCCTTATGGCGAATGGAAAAGAAATAACCGCAACGCACCTAACCGCAACGCATCTAAACGTAAAAAAGACGAGGATTCATCCGAATCGGATGAACACTGTCGAAAATCCAGTCAGCAGTCAAGTCAACAATCTAGTCAGCTGAACCAAATTTTGACAATGTTCCGCGTTTCTTGGTCGTCACGTCGCTTGACAATACACGAA
Organism: Lucinisca nassula; assembly: GCA_963580285.1. NCBI lineage: Eukaryota > Metazoa > Mollusca > Bivalvia > Lucinida > Lucinidae > Lucinisca > Lucinisca nassula. The sequence continues at coordinate 84,190,187 of OY757020.1, read as the reverse complement.
CAGTATCAAGACTTTCTCCCTTAGTTATAGAGAAAAGTATTGTCGCCATAGCCGGACACCAAAAGAGTATTAAAACACTCAAATCAGGTGACCTTCTCTTGGAACTCGAGAGAAAACAGCAAGTCATAAGCCTGCTCGCCACCAAGCAGTTCTTTGATCTTTCTAAAGATACGCACAAAACCATACGCCTTCCAGGTGGCTCATATATTTTTACAGCTGAAGCAAAAGCAAATATTTTTACAGCTGAAGCAAAAGCAATAGACCTAGCTTTAGACTTGGTGTCTTTGATGGGTTGAGTAAGTTAATTGTATCGATTCCTGATCTTTGTTTTACTTCTACTTTGCACTATAAAACTTCAAGTTATCAAAGTATAAAAACTCAAAGTTTTGTATATATATATATACGTGTAGAAATTAAGGGACCCATGGTCCCACATCCAAGATGGCTGACTCCTTAGAAACAAAATATAAACAAATGAAATCTGCCTGTAGAGGTTTCTGTATCAAGAACATGAGTTCAAATTTATGGTGTTTAGTCTCCAAAGTAAAATTAACAATAAGTTGAAATAGTTATAAAGTATTAAATGAGGCTACCCAAGGGGGGAATTCATAATTCCACACTTTCTGTAAAGCTTAAAGATGTCTCGTAAGGAGATTCATAACCAAGGATTTTCACGGAAGTTCTAAAATTTCAGGAAAAATGCCAAATTATTAAAATCTATATTTCTAAAAGTCCGTACTTGGACGGTCAGAGTACATAATCAGTCTACAATAAAATACAGCCTTCTTGCTAAAATAGACGAAGTAGCTAGTCTCAGCAAATGTCAGTTTTACAACACGGGACCCACCTTTGAAAATGAAAAAAATTTAGGCAAAATGTTTTCGCGATTTCGTCCCCGAAATCTACTAAAAATGATGAATATATCCTACATATGCTGAGTTATCTTTACGAAAAGAAATCTCTTTAATTTTAATTAACAAACATTAATGACATGTATTCTTATGCTCGGAATACAATCAAGGCATGATGCCAAGTAAAACAGGCATCTTTAGTCAATTTTCACGAAAATTACCTGTATCAAATATAAATTGAAAATTGTATAGTCAATTAAATAGATGATTCTACATGTAAAACTGTAACAGATGAGTCAAAAATGTCTTCCAATAGCAGACAATTCTCAAAATTATACATATACAAAACTGTTGATCCCTTATCTGGAATATTGTTTAAGAAGTTCATAAAAAATCAGTCCCTGGGTGGAAAACAATGCAAGGGGTGTGTAGCAACCATATGCATTATGCACATCACAATAGGATGATGCATGAAACATCCTAAGTCTGTACATGCCAAACAGTGTCTCATTTCATTTCAGTCGTAGCCAACAACCTAGTTTGGGTCGCAAAATAATTACCAGAGAAAGGTTACAATTGGTAACGAGCATTAGGTTAACTTAACAATTATGATGGGAAAAAAGAATGATCTCTGGTTTCAATATTGCCTTGCATCGTCCCCACATGAAAGTGTTCATACCCCCCTTTTTATTTTTTACAAAATCATGTGTAATGAAATGAAATGTTGGTTTTCCAGTGGATTGAGTCACTTTTGGAAATATTCTGAGCAGACACTAAAATTCAGGCCCCGTAAGTCCCTGCATAACCTACAACACCTACAATTTTATCACAGGGATTACCCTAATCTGCGGGGGCTCAATTCCCACTGGGCACATTGCCACTGTGGTCTCTGTGCCCACTTGGAAGAGCTAAAGGGAGTACCACCCGTTTGCCGTGGGTGGCGTCCTGTAAGCCGGAAGAAGGGATCCTGGAGGTTGAGGGTTACCTGAGGTGGCGGTGCTTCAGGTACCCAACACGCCTCTTTGGCCTGGCTTTTCGGTGTAGACGGGTGGCCGTGCGGTCCGGCACGGTCAATCGGCTGGTCGCGCCGAGCCATAGAGATACCGCTTTGCTTTCTCTTCAACTCTTTTTGTATCTTTCCTGATACCAACCATATGCCCATTTACCTTACCCTTTTCTGTCTTTTTATCTCTAGAAGGCGGTGGCTAAACGGATCAGTCGTGTAGGCATTTTGTTTATACGGGTATATCTCACGTATATCTCTAACACCTGCGAGTTGGATAACCACTCCATTATGGTGTTCCCTTATAGGGCTCCACGGAGGGCGGAGAGCACTTGGGACGAAACTATAATTTTTTCCTTATGCCTCATGGAAAAAAAATAACCGCACCCACGCATCTAAACGTAAAAAAGACGAGGATTCATCCGAAACGGATGATCCCAGTCACCAATCTAGTCAACAGTCTAGTCAGCAGTCTGAAGCACCAAAGCAACTTAATTTTCCACGCTTCTTGGTAATGTCTTCATGTGAAGATACACGCACTGTGTCAAGTTTATCCCCATTTGTGATTGAAAAGAGCATCATGTCCATTGCCGGACATCCCAAAAGCATAAAAAAGCTTAAGTCAGGTGACCTTTTACTAGAAGTCGAGAGAGAACAGCAGGTGAAAAGCCTGCTTGGTACCACAAAGCTCTTCGATCTCAAGGTCAAAGTATCTCTGCATAATACACTTAACTCATGCAAAGGTGTTATCCGCAGCCCAGAGCTCCGTCCTTGCAGCGATGCAGAGATAGTTGAGAACTTGAGATCGGAAGGCGTCATTGGTGTACGTAACATCCAAGTTCGTAGAGGTGGTGTATTGAAACCAACGGGTACTTACGTGTTGACTTTTAATACACCAGTTCTACCCAAGAAAATCAAAGTAGCATATCTTTCAGTTAACGTGGATGTTTATATACCAAACCCTCTTAGATGTTACTCGTGTCAGGTTTTTGGCCACCACGAAAGCAGATGTCAAAAGAAAAAACTCTGTCCAAATTGTGGTGAAGAAAAACATGTCGATAATCATCAAAACTGTAAAAATGAGGCCAAATGTGTAAATTGTGGTGGCAAGCATGCTGTTTTCTCTCGAGATTGTCCGGCATGGAAAAAAGAAAAAAGAAATACTTACTGTCAAATACCAAAGGGGGATGACATTCCCAGAAGCGCGGAAAATTGTTGACGAGCGATACACAACACCAACCACCAGTTACGCCAGCATCACAAAGGGTGCTTGTCAAGTTTCAAGCTCCGCAACGCAGACTGTTGAATCATGCATAGCTGAATTAAAGAAATCCGGTGCATGGAGCAAATCCACTCCAGCACCACAAAGTTCAACCAATTTATCAAATGGCGCAATCCAGGTTGCTGCGGATCGGTCGACAGCGACCGTACCGAAGCCAGCGCCGCATGTAAAAGAGAAACTCGACCCAGGTCGAACTAATAAAGGATCGGAAGATCCGAAAAAGCAATTGTCTCTAAAACAAACAGACAGATAACGTAAAATGGAAAGAGACAATATAAAATTTCAGAACAGATTCGGATCTTTGAGTGACAGTGATATGGAGTTTGAAGCTCCATCATCACCAAGTAGCAATAACAGATCGACGTCTGCAACACCACGAGCTGGTGGTAGCAGATCTATATCACCAATTGAAGCTCCAATATAGTTTCTAGTCTTAATCTCTTCATAAAATGGATTTAAAACACAAAATAATACAATGGAATTGTCGAGGTCTTAAATCAAATTATAACGAACTGTTATTACTTATTTCGTTATTAAACCCATCGGTTTTTTGTTTCCAAGAAACTTTTTTAAAAATTGATGACAACATTGATGTCTGGGGTTTCAATACATACAACTATATCTATTCTGATGGTAACAAACCATCTGGTGGCCCATCAATTTTTGTTAAATCATGTTTACCACAAAGAGAGATCAAATTAAAAACAGACCTACAAGCTGTAGCAGTATCGGTTTCTCTGGATAAAGAAACTACAATTTGCTCTCTATATATCCCACCCTCATTTTCTTTAAAGCCCGAACATCTTGACACATTGCTTAGCCAACTTCCATTGCCATATCTTTTAGTTGGCGACTTCAATGGTCACACTATTCTATGGGGCTGTAAAGATATCAATAACAGAGGAGCACTTGTCGAAGATTTTATTGCAAAGAGCGATCTTTGCTTGATGAATGATAAATCTTATACTTACCTTCACCCTGCGACAGGTCATTTGTCTTCTTTAGATCTCTCTTTGTGTCACCCATCTCTCTTCTTGGACTATGACTGGTCTGTTCATGATGATCAGTACGGAAGTGATCACTTCCCTGTTATAATTGAGAGCGTAAACGAACCAGATGAGGACTGTAACCAGAAATGGAAAATGAATAAAGCCGACTGGGAATTATTCCATAATTTATGTGTAGAAGAGTTATCAGTTGATCATTTTAATGAATCATCCGACATTGTTTCTGATTTCCACATATACACATATTAACATATCAGAACAATGCATTCCAAAGACCTCCACAAATACTAAGAAAAGCAAGCCTTGGTTTAATAATGACTGTAAAGAAGCTATTAAAAAGCGTAAACAGGCTCTAAATAAGTTCTGCAAAAATCCCACTTCAGAAAAGCTCAATGACGTAAAAGTTTTTAGAGCTAAAGCTCGGCGAACAATCCGAGCTTCCAAACGAAAGTCATGGAGAGAATATGTCTCCAAATTGAACTATAAAACCCCCATTAAAAAGGTTTGGGATATGGTACGAAAAATTTCAGGAAAAACAAAGTCTTCTAGTTTTACACATTTAAATACTGAATTTGACACAATAGCTTCAACAAAAAAAGATATTTCAGATACTCTTGGGAGCACATTCTTGAGAAATTCATCATCGCGTAATTATTCTGACACTTTTAGAAATTTCAAAAAGGACCAAGAGAAAAGAAATCTATACTTTAAATCCCTTAATCACGAAGAATACAACAAACCTTTTAACTTATCCGAACTCGTTGAAGCCATTGAAAAATCACATGAAACGGCAACCGGCCCCGATGAAATTCATTATCAGATGCTTAAGCATCTGCCAAAAAGTTATCTTTCAACACTTTTAGATATCTTTAATAATATTTGGGAAACGGGTGTCTGTCCTGAGAGCTGGCGTGTAGCTGCAGTTGTACCAATTCCGAAACCAGGGAAAGATCATGCAGAACCTACAAATTATCGTCCGATAGCTTTGACAAGTTGTTTGTGTAAAACATTGGAGAGAATGATAAACAAGAGATTAGTCTGGTACTTAGAGTCCAACAACCTCATTTCAGAATATCAATCGGGTTTTCGTTCGGAACGTAGTACCAATGACAATTTAATAAGACTAGAAACATTTATACGAGATGCTTTTATTAACAAAGAACACGTAGAAGCTGTCTTTTTCGACTTGGAGAAAGCATATGATACAACATGGCGTTATGGAATATTGAAAGATCTACATAACATTGGCTTAAGAGGAAAACTTCCCAGTTTTATTGAAAGCTTTTTAGGGGAGCGCACGTTTCATGTGCGTGTGGGGTCTACCCTGTCAGATGTCTATGATCAAAAACAGGGTGTCCCACAGGGTAGTATTCTTTCAACTACGCTTTTAAACATCAAAATAAACAATATTGTACAATGTTTGGACGACAAAACTGATTGTTCATTGTATGTTGATGATTTTTGTACATGTTACCGTTAAAAAAAATATGAAAACAATTGAACGAAAGTTACAACAAAATTTAAAAAGAATAGAAGAATGGACTGATAAAAATGGTTTCAAGTTCTCCAAGTCGAAAACGCAGTATGTTCATTTTTGTAAACTACGGAAGAAACACGAACATCCTTCCCTGTTTTTATACGGATCACAAATTCCTGTTGTTGAAGAAGCCAAATTTCTTGGGGTCATATTTGATCAAAAGTTATCTTTTATTCCCCATATTAAATATCTTAAAGCGAAATGCTAAAAAAGCTTTGAATCTTTTGAAAGTTTTAGCTCATACAAGTTGGGGAGCAGATCGGTATACTTTATTACATCTTTACCGGTCTTTAATAAGATCTAAATTAGATTATGGGTATGTTGTTTATGGTTCTGCCAGAAAGTCCTATTTAAAATCCTTGGATACTATCCATCACCAAGGCCTTCGTCTGGCCATGGGAGCCTTCCGTACTTCTCCCGTATTAAGCCTTTATGTAGAAGCAGGTGAACCATCTTTAACCTCGCGCAGAGAGAACTTGCTCTTCAGTATGCTATTAGACTTGCTGCAAATCCATCTAACCCGGCATCCAAAATTTCATTTCCACCTCAATTTGTAGATAGGTATGAAACTAAACCCACAGCAATTAAACCTTTCGGATTACGTATTTTACCACTGCTGGAAAATTCATGTATCGACCTTCAAAATATTCAAAACATGAAACCGCCGAAGTTCCATCTTGGTGTATTAAACAACCTTCTATTCTGTTCGACTTACATGATGGCAAAAAATCCGAATCAAATCCGATACTTCTCAAACAAAACTTTCAGGTACTGCAGTCACGTTACGATGATTACCAGCAAGTCTATACTGATGGTTCCAAAGAAGGAGATAAAGTTGGTTGTGCGTATGTTTCTAAAGATACGCACAAAACCATGCGCCTTCCAGATGGTTCATCTATTTTTACAGCTGAAGCCAAGCAATAGACCTAGCTTTAGATTTTATCAGTTCTTCAACAATGCAAAAAGCAATTATATTTTCTGATTCACTTTCTGTGCTTAAGGCTTTAGACCATTCATCATCTAAAAATCCTCAAATTCAAAAATTGATCGAAAAACATCATGAAATTTCTAAAACACACCAAATCTTGTTTTGTTGGCTTCCGAGCCATATTGGCATTGTCGGCAATGAATATGCTGACAAGAAAGCAAAGGAATCGCTCAATATTGATCCATCTGTTTTTAAAATTCCTTTTAATAATTTTAAACCATTTATCAACAGATACATCTTGGTGGAATGGCAAGGCGAATGGGACCGTGCAATAAATAACAAACTCCGTGCCATTAAACCTGTCGTCAGTACAAAATGCTCTCCTCCACAGTTTTCCAGAAAAGAGGACGTAGTATTAACACGACTGCGCATCGGCCATACTAGAGTTACTCATTCTTATATTTTTAATGGTGATGATCAGCCTTCTTGTGTAGGTTGTGATCAGCCATTCACTGTGAAACATATCTTAATTGACTGTGTTGACTTTTCACCTTCACGTATTTTATATTTCAAAGCTGACACTTTGCAACAACTGTTTCGAGATGTACCTGTTGATAATATTATTTTATTCTTAAAAGAAATTGGACTTTTTCATAAGATTTAACTGTTTCAGATTTTTATACATTATCATTCTGACTTTTTACTTTTAATATCATCATAATTATTCTTGCCGTTTAACCATTAACCGTTTGACGCTTATGACCCACAAAGAGGGTTGACGCGTCGTTAAACACGAAATCATAATCATCATCAACCCTAATCTGCAATTCCTTAATTTGCAAAGCATTGCAGAGCCAGAGCAAAGCCCCACACGTCCCAAAAATGAATGTCAAGCTCAAATACTCTAATAGTCTCATGATGTAGTGATTGGATCATACAGAACCAGGCTTTAGGGCTCATGGAAATTTACCAGTGTATCTTAACGAGATTAACCTAATCTGTAGACCAAAAGCACTGACAAAAATACACAAGAAATCCACAGCATAATGCAGCACAGTCCTACAGGCATTTCAAAATTTCACCAGTGGCTAAAAACGACATTTTTCCTGCATGAGTTGCCTTTTCAGGGACCCGGTCTGTGGCACGCAGAAAGTAGCAGGATGTGTCCCATGGAAAGGAATCATAATAGACACAGAGATTAACCTAATCTGCATCAGCATTCAATTACACCGAACTGAATGCCTACAAATGAAAACCTTCCATGGAAAGCATCCATAATACCAAAAATTACCACATGCCAAGACAAGACCTGCAAATGCATACCATGAAATGAAAGTTAATTACATGTAAATATATGCTTTCAGAAATAACTCTAGTGGTATGTGCCGCCAAACGACCGACTTTCTGTACTTGTTTGAATTGAGGTTAAATTTCCCTGTGAGCACTATTTAGGATATTTTGGTGACCTGGCTTTCCATTCGCTGTGGTGGTTCGGAGAATAGATTGGATGTGGCCGACTCTGCTTGGCTGTGTTTCCAGGCTTCCTCAAAACCATAGAGCGTACTTTCTTCTGACACACCAGTGGCTGGTTGGGTCAGTTCCAGGGACAGGGCCTCACTTATTTTCTTTTGCTCAGCCAGCTGTCTTTGAAGGTGGGAAACTGTTGATGACAACTGGCTGTTCTCACGTGTAAGGCGCATGTTCTCCTCCATAAGTTTGTTGACACCAGCAGGCTCGTCACATGTTGGCTCGGTCTGGGTGGCTGTGGAGGTGGTGAGTTTGTGCTCCGCCGCTATCAGCCAGTCGTGGAAGTCCAGGTCCTGTTCAATATCGATCTTACTTCTCTTGGCCTCTTCACACTCTTTTGCTGTTGCCCTTCTGTAGTAGTTGACAAGGTCTACTCCAGGCAGTTCCTTGAGGAACGGGCCATAGCATCCATAAGTTTTTGGTGTCTGGCCAACCCTTTCTCTGTCCCTCTCACCTGGCCACAGAAGCATTGGAGTGGAGCTGGGCATTTAAGGTGTTCCTTGATCACATGCTTATACACATTATCTGGCAGGCCCATAAACTTGCAGATTAGACAGATGAAGATTTTGTGTGCAGTCATCTGAAACGATATAACCCAGGGGAAAAAGGCATAAGTACTTGGCATTCAGGATCATTTCAGAGAACAGTTTTTCTACTTTCTTCTTATCTTTTTTATGGGAATTATCTAGCTGGCATTGGTTTGTACTTCAAATTAATCAAAACTGTAGATTTTATTTTCTTGTCCTTTGGGATCATTGATACCATTGTGGAATTTTGAAAATATCTGAGGGTCACTGATGAGGCCTAATTGGCCGAAACTAGCTAGTCTGGCCCAGAAAACATGTACACTCCATATTTTTCACTTCTGTGGTGTATTCCTTGCTTCCAAAGGATAACCCTTTTATAGAACATATTTAACAGCTTAGCAACCCATCTTGGTAATTTTTCACTTTCATACTTTTCAGTCTGTCATGGTGCACTACATATTTGGTCGTCTTCCCTTGCATCTCATAAACACATGGACTGCAGACTTTTATGATGCCTTCAAGCGGACTGAACAAATTATTTGCCTAAATCGCGACGGAAGTAAGGGCGAGGATTGTGGCCACGTAAAATCGATTTAAGCCCCCCAGTGGAAATCTTTCCACTGACCGTTCCAAGGCGGTTCTTCTGTGGCGGTTCTTCTGTGGCGGTTTATTTATGTTGTTGTTTGTTACTTACTGTGTGTATCACTTGTGTCTTTTTGTTTTGGATGACCATATGGCCATTTTGTGGGAAAGTAACTGTCCTTATGGCCTTCCTTTGTTTAGGTTTCCATTATGGTCTGGTCGCTTAATGTTTGTGTTTCTTTCCCTTTGGTGTCTTTGATGGGTGGAGTAAGTTAATTGTATCGATTTCTGATCTTTGTTTTACTTCTACTTTTTATGATGACAAATGGCCCATAGTACTTACCATCCAGCTTTTTAAATGCCCCCAGCTTCAAATACAATATATCTCCAATTTTATAAGAATTTTCCACAATCCTAGTGTTATGTTGTCGACTCTGTCTTTCCGCTACAGCTTTCAGTTTTGCCTCACTATACGGTAACAGTCTTCCATTCTGTTCCGGAGTTCTGCCACATATTCTGGTATGTCTGACAAATCCTCATTTCTTGGAAATGGAAAGAAAATATATAGGGTTAGGTTCATCTCTCTCCCAAACATCAGGTAATTGGGGCTGAATCCTGTGGCTGGATGGGGGCTTGCCCGCTACGGCGCCATTAAAAGTTGTAAACGTTGGTCCCAATCTTGTTTGTGTTGACCGACAAACTTCTTTATCATTCTCCCGAGCGTACCATTAAACCTTTCGATTAAGCCGTTCGAGCTTGGTATGTAGGCCGTCGTCCGGGTCTTTTTAATCTGTAGCAGCTTCAGGGAACAAATGGCTCTCAAAGTTTGCGGCCCTGGTCAGAATGGAGCTCAAGACCTGTTCCGAACCGGGAGAAGAATTCCATTACAACCTTGTGTGCTACAGGTTCTGCTGATGGTAGTGGGTAGGCGGCTGGTAAAATAGTCGCCTACCACTAGAATATAGTTGTTTTTCTCCGTGGAGAGTGGTAGGGGCCCCATTATATATCAATACCAATTCTGTCCATTGGGAAACCTGAGGTAAACTTTCTAAGTTTAGCCTTCGGTTTGTAAACGGGGTCCATGTGACGGTAACACTGATGGCATTTTCTAATATAAAGCCGTATATCTTCATCCATTCTGTACCAATAGAATTTCTGTTTGATTCGCTTGGGGGTTTATTTGACCCCAAAATGCCCTGCCAACATAATATTTTGGTTGTTCCTTACTATTTCTTTCTTCAGTAGCTTAGGTACCAGTAGCTGTAATGATTCTTTTTTCCTTGGCTTATATACCCATCTTTTCTGATATAAGATACCACGGCGTCTGACAATATTTTCTGCATTATGCCAAAATTTGCGTAAAGCAGGACTGAGTGCTGCAACTTCATCTCTGGTTGGAAATTCTTGTTCATCCATCCATTGGTGGACTTCACTGAAGTCCATATCTCGTTATAAACGCTGAATCTCCTCAATGGAGTACATTGGTAGGAGCATAGTCTCTGGGGTTATGTTTGGAGATGTATCTGTTATTCCTTGACCTCAATCGGTATTCTGTGGGTCAGCCAAAGCCTTTGCTTGGGCTCTAGTGAAAGTCTGGGACATATTTTCAAACAGGACACTTTAACCCCCAAATCCACAACATTGTCTATTTCTTCTGTAAAATCTTCCCAGTCTTTGGAATAAAAATCAAGTCTGGAGTCAGGTTGTACAGTTGTCGTAGTCCACCATATCATGATTTCATCTCTCCTGCTCATGGTTTTTCCTCGATAAACTATCAGCGTTATTGTGTTTCGAACCTCTTCTATGCTCCACAACAAAATCATACTGTGCCAGAACCTCTAGCCATCTGCCCTCTAGGGTTCTTGAAATCGAAAATCCGTCTTAGTGAACCATGGTCGGTTCTTAGCTTGAACTTTTGGCCCAACAGGTAATGGCGGAAATGGTTCATGAAAGTCACAACAGCAAGTAGCTCCCTCCTTATGACACTGTATCTCTCTTGGTGTATATTTAATCTCTTTGAGGCACAGGCGACCACCCGTTCGTTTCCATCTCGTACTTGCGAAAGTACACCACCGATGCCAACATTACTTGCGTCACAGTCAAGTATGTATTCCAAACCTTGTTTTGGATAAGCCAGAATTGGCTTTGAGCATAATTTCTCCTTTAATGTCTGAAAAGCAATCTGACAGGCTTCATTCCAAACAACTTTACATTCTTCTTTGTTAACCTTAAGAATTGAAAACCAATGTGACTGAAATTTGCTATATATTGTCAATAATATGAACAGAGGCCGATTAATCTTTGTATTTCTTTTAAACTGGTTGGTTCTTTCCAGGACATAACAGCCTAAATTGTCTTCGGGTTGGGTCGTATTCCGTCCTGTCCCAAGAACAGCACTTCTGATCTGAAAAGCTCACACTTGGATGGCTTCATTTTTAAACCGGATATGGAGATGCGCTTGAAAACTTCGTCAAGTCGGGCGATGTGTTCATCAAAGTCAGCCGCAATAACAATTATATCGTCAAGATATTCCCGCTCTGAATGTTAGCTCCATGCAGCGCTGGAATGTGCTTGGCGCATTGCTAAGCCCATATGGCATGACTAAATACTCGTATAGTCCATATTTCGTGATGAAGGCAGTCTTGTGCCTATCTTCTTTTGCTACCTCAACTTGCATGTAAGCATTTTGGAGATCCATTGCCGAGAAGATCTTGGAAGAGGAGAGGCAGTCTAGGCACACATCGATCCTTGGGAGCGGGTAAGCGTCTTTAATGGTACGTTCGTTCAGCTTCCTATAGTCACAACATACTCTTACTTCGCCGGATTTTGTTCCCTTACTAGTACGAGTGGTAATCTCCATGCTGAAGAAGATAGCTGTACAGACCCAGCCGCCAGTTGGTAATTTATATATTTCTTCTCAAATGTCAAGGACAAAAGGTCAAAGGACAAGAGGTCAAAGGACAAAAAGGGGCCTTTTTAGTGACCAGTCAATTTTTCTTCCTGGATAGATTGTGATGATGATGATGTTTTCGTGTTTAACGACGCGTCAACCCTCTTTGTGGGTCATAAGCGTCAAGCGGTTAATGGTTAAACGGCATGAAGAATTATGAGGATATTAAAAGTTAAAAGGTAAGTATGATATTTATAAAAATCTAAAACAGTTAAATCTTATGAAAAAGTCCAATATCTTTTAAGAATAATATAATATTATCAACAGGTACATCTTGAAACAATTGTTGCAAAGTGTCAGCTTTGAAGTATAAGTCACGGGACTGTGAAAAGTCTACACATTCAATTAAGATCTGTTTAACAGTGAATGGCTGATCACATCCTACACAAGAAGGCTGATCGTCACCATTCAAAATATAAGAATGAGTAACTCTAGTATGGCCAATGCGCAGTCGTGTTAATACTACATCCTCTTTCCTGGAAAACTGTGGGGGAGAGCATTTTGTTCCAACGACAGGTTTAATGGCATGGAGTTTGTTATTTATTTCATGGTCCCATTCGCCTTGCCATTCCGACAAGATGTATCTGTTGATAAATGGTTTAAAATTATTAAAAGGAGTTTTAAAAACAGTCGGATCCAGATTGAGCGATTCCTTTGCTTTCTTGTCAGCATATTCATTGCCCACAATGCCAATATGGCTCGGAAGCCAACAAAACAAGATTTGGTGCGTTTTAGAAATTTCATGATGTTTTTCGATTAACTTTTGTATTTGAGGATTTTTAGATGATGAATGGTCTAAAGCGTTAAGCACAGAAAGTGAATCAGAAAATATAATTGCTTTTTGAATTGTTGAGGAACTGACAATTAGAAGTAAAACAAAGATCAGGAATTGATACAATTAACTTACTCCACCCATCAAAGACACCAAAGGGAAAGAAATACAAACATTAAGCGACCAGACCATAATGGAAACCTAAACAAAGGAAGGCCATAAGGACAGTTACTTTCCCACAAAATGTCCATATGGCCATCCAAAATTAAAAGACACAAGTGATACACACAGTAAGTAACAAACAACAACATAAATAAATCGCCACAGAAGAGACGCCTTGGAACGGTCAGTGGAAGATTTCCACTGGGGGGGGGGGGGGGCTTAAATCGATTTTACCTGGCCATAATCCTCGCCCTTACTTCCGTGGCGATTTAGACAAATAATTTGTTCAGTCCGCATGAAGGCCTCCTAACTCATCAGTGCAACATCTCCGTGAACACAAAAATCAAAGAACCACAGAGGTGAGACAACGGTGAGGACTCGACAGCAAGAAACCACTGAAATGCTGGAGCAAAAGAAAACCAACAGTTAGACTCCGATGGGCCCGACCAGAGACAGAGCATCAGGCACCAACCAACATTACCTTGAATCAGATCTCTCTAATTCTCAATAAGCCTTTACGTTGGAGCCGTCATAGAATCTGAGGCCTGACCCACCGGCGTGCAATTAAAGAGGGAAGCAAAGTTGCCAACCGTGATTGGGTTAACTACCATGCATGCAGTCTGTCGTATAATATCCATGTTGTACCCAATCTTTTTATATCGAAGAATAATTTTACAAAATTGGGTGCTGAAGTCATTGCGGTTATATATTTTTCTGAATTTATATACTAAGTCACCATAAAATTCCGATAGACCTTGCTGCAGAAGAGATTTAAGTCCAACATTGAATTTTGAAATTAAATCAGAATGGCGTCTATAAAAGTTTGAAAAGGCTTTGCGTAGTTAATGGCACCGATAACCCTGATTAAGGAAATCTAATGCTAGGTCTATTGCCTTGGCTTCGGCTGTAAAAATAGATGAACCATCTGGAAGGCGCATGGTTTTGTTCGTATCTTTAGAAACATACGCACAACCAACTGTATCTCCTTCTTCGTAACCATCAGTATAGACTTGCTGGTAATCATTGTAACGTGACTGCAGTACCTGAAAGTTTTGTTTGAGAAGTATCGGATTTGATTCGGATTTTTTTCCATCATGTAAGTCGAACAGAATAGAAGGTTGTTTAATACACCAAGATGGAACTTCGGCGGTTTCATGTTTTTGAATATTTTTAAGGTCGATACCTGAATTTTCTAGCAGTGGTAAAATACGTAATCCAAAAGGTTTGATTGCTGTGGGTTTAGTTTCATACTTATCTACAAATTCAGGTGGAAATAAAATTTGGAATGCCGGGTTAGATGGATTAGCAGCAAGTCTGATAGCATACTGAAGAGAAAGTTTCTCTCTGCGCGAAGTTAAAGAATTTTCACCTGCTTCTACATAAAGGCTTAATACGTGAGAAGTACGGAAGGCTCCCATAGCCAAACGAAGGCCTTGATGATGAATAGTATCCAAAGGTTTTAAATAAGACTTTCTGGCCGAACTATAAACAACAGACCCATAATCTAATTTAGATCTTATCAGAGACCGGTTAAGATGTAATAAAGTGTACCGATCTGCTCCCCAACTTGTATGAGCTAAAACTTTCAAAAGATTCAAAGCTTTTAAGCATTTCGCTTTAAGATATTTAATATGGGGAATAAAAGATAACTTTTGATCAAATATGACCCCAAGAAATTTGGCTTCTTCAACGACAGGAATTTGTGATCTGTATAAAAACAGGGAAGGATAGTCGTGTTTCTTCCGTAGCTTACAAAAATGAACACACTGCGTTTTCGACTTGGAGAACTTGAAACCATTTTTATCAGTCCATTCTTCTATTCGTTTTAAATTTTGTTGTATCTTTCGTTCAGTTGTTTTCATGTTTTTTGAACGGTAACAACGGTAACATATACAAAAATCATCAACATACAAAGAACAGTCTGTTTTGTCGTCCAAACATTGTACAATGTTATTTATTTTGATGTTAAATAGCGTAGTTGAGAGAATACTACTTTGTGGGACACCCTGCTCTTGTGCATAGAGATCTGACAATGTAGATCCCACGCGGACTTGAAATACACGCTCACCTAAAAAACTTTGAATAAAACTGGGAAGTTTTCCCCTTAAGCTGAGGTTATGGAGATCTCTCAATTTTCCATAACGCCATGTGTTATCATATGCTTTCTCCAAGTCGAAAAAGACAGCTACTACGTGTTCTTTGTTAATAAAAGCATTTCGTATAAATGTTTTTAGTCTTATTAAATTGTCGTTGGTACTACGTTCCGAACGAAAACCTGACTGATATTCTGAAATGAGGTTGTTGGACTCTAAGTACCAGACTAATCTCTTGTTTATCATTCTCTCCAATGTTTTACACAAACAACTTGTCAAAGCTTTTGGTCGATAATTCGTAGGTTCTGCATGATCTTTCCCTGGTTTTGGAATTGGTACAACTGTAGCAAAACGCGAGCTCTCAGGACAGACCCCAGTTTCCCAAATATTATTAAAGATATCTAAAAGTGTTGAAAGAGAACTTTTTGGCAGATGCTTAAGCATCTGATAATGAATTTCATCGGGGCCGGTTGCCGTATCATGTGATTTGTCAATGGCTTCAACTAGTTCGGATAAGTTAAAAGGTTTGTTGTATTCTTCGTGATTGAGGGATTTGAAGTTTAGATTTCTTTTCTCTTGGTCCTTTTGGAAATTTCTAAAAGTGTCAGAATAATTTCGCGGTGATGAATTACTCAAGAATGTGCTACCAAGAGTATCTGAAATATCTTTTTAGTTGAAGCTTTTATGTCAAAACCAGTATTTAAATGTGTAAAACTAGGGGACTTTGTTTTTCCTGAAATATTTCGTACCATATCCCAAACCTTTTTAATGGGGGTTTTGTAGTTCAATTTTGAAACATATTCACTCCATGACTTTCGTTTTGAAGCTCGGATAGTTCGTCGAGCTTTAGCTCTAAAAACTTTTACGTCGTTTAATTTTTCTGATGTTGGACTTTTGCAGAACATATTTAAAGCCTGTTTGCGTTTTTTGATAGCTTCTTTACAGTCATTATTAAACCAAGGCTTGCTTTTCTTAGGATTAGTCGAGGTCTTTGGGATGCATTGTTCTGATATTTTAATGAGCGAATCTGTGAAATCAGAAACAATGTCAGATGATTCATTTAAGTGATCAACTGTTAACTCTTCTTCACATAAATTATGGAATAATTTCCAGTCGGCTTTATTCATTTTCCATTTCTGGTCACATTCCTCATCTGGTTCGTTTACACTCTCAATTATAACAAGGAAGTGATCACTTCCGCGCTGATCATCATGCACAGACCAGTCATAGTCCAAGACGAGAGATGGGTGACACAAAGAGAGATCTAAGGAAGACAAATGACCTGTTGCAGGGTGAAGGTAAGTATATGATTTATCATTCATCAGGCAAAGATCGTTGTTTGCAATAAAATCTTCAATAAGAGCTCCTCTGTTGTTGTTATCTTTACAACCCCATAGAATTTTGTGACCATTGAAGTCACCAACTATCAGATATGGTGATGGAAGTTGTCCCAGTAATGATTCAAGTTCTTCAGGTTCTAACGAAAATGAAGGAGGTATATATACAGAGCAAATTGTAGTTTCTTTATCCAAAGAAACCGATACTGCCACAGCTTGCAGCTGTGTTTTTAATTTGATCTCTCTTTGTGGTAAACAAGATTTAACAAAAATTGAACTGCCACCAGATGGTCTGTTACCATCAGAAGAGATATAGTTATATACATTAAAGCCTCTGATATCGATTGTGTCATCATTCTTAAGAAATGTCTTGCAAACACAAAACGGATGGGTTTAATAGGGAAAGAAGTAATAAGAGCTCATTATAGTTTGACTTAAGACCTCGACAATTCCATTGTAATACTTTGTGTTTTGGATCCATTTTATGGAGAGAAATTTAAATGACTAGAAACTAATGCGTCGTTTTCGACGAATAACCTACTTTTTAGTAGGTACTCTATTAAGTTTGAGACCCTGACGAGGATTGGTTTGAATATCTTCCGCATCCATATAGACTTCCTCGTCAAGAGGACCGAACGAATTGTGGGTTTTGATCGGATCTTCCGATCCTTTTTTTCCGATCCGTGTCAGGTTTCTCTTTTACACGCGGTGCCGGCCTCGGCACGGTCGTTGTCGACCGATCCGAAGCAACTTGGGTTGCGCCATTTGACGAAGATGATTGGTTGGTTGATTTGAGGTTTAACGTCCCCGTCAACACTGTAAAGGTCATTTTGGAGACGTTGCTTCCAATTTTGTGGGACTTTTACCCGACATTGAGATGAAATGACATCTCAAGTCCTGTCGCCCAATAAACCAATAGGGTTTATTTGCATGGACGGTCTGCCTCACACCGCGGTTCCTGGACAGGCTTAGATCTACTAAGCTGTTTACCAGTACTAGTGTGTGGGCCGGATTCAGCTCTGCGTGGAAGCATCATGCAGCCCATATATTTCTTCAAGCCCCGATGGGCTGGGGCGAATTGACGAAGATGATGATGAACTTGTTGCAGTTGGTGGTGCTGGAGTAGATGTACTCCATGCACAGGATTTTTTCAGTTCTGCGATGTACGAATCAACAGTCTGCGTAGCAGTGTTAGTTAGTTTTACACCAGCACCTTTAGTGATGCTGGCATAAGTTTTACACCAGCACCTTTAGTGATGCTGGCATAACTGACGGCTGATGCTAGGTTACGCTCTTCTACAATCTTTCTCGCTTCTGGGAAGGTAACTGACATTTGAAATTTGACTGTGAGTATCTCCTTTTCTTTTTTCCATGCTGGACATTCCCGAGAGAAAACAACATGTTTGCCACCACAATTGACGCATTTGACCTCATTCTGACAAGTCTGGTGCAAAAGAACATGTTTTTCTTCACCACAGTTGGCACAAAGAGGTTTTTCCTGACATTTACTTTCATGGTGGCCAAAAGCCTGACACGAGTAACACCTGAGCGGGTTTGGTATGTATACATCCACATTTACTGAAAGATAAGCTACTTTGATTTTCTTGGGTAGAACTGGTGTATTAAACGTAAGCACATAAGTGGCTGTCGGTTTAAGTACACCATCTCTACGTACGGAGATGTTACGAATACCAATTACGCCTTGATCTTTGAGGTTGTCAAGTGTCTCTTAATCAGTGCATGGACGAAGTTCTGGGCAACGAATAACACCCTTACATGAATTGAGTGTGTTGTGAAGAGACACTTTGACATTTAAATCAAATAATCGTTTTGTGCTGAGCAGGCTTTTAACTTGTTGCTCTCTCTCGACTTCCAAGAGAAGATCACCGGATTTAAGCTTTTTAATGCTTTTCGGATGTCCAGCTATGGAAACGATACTTTTTTCGATCACGAAAGGAGACAAACTCGAAACAGTTCGTGTGTCTTCGAGTGATGTAACTACCAAGAAGCGAGAAAAATTGTATGTCTTTGGTGCTGATGCTGCAGACTGCTGACTAGGTTCATCGGATTCAGACGAATCCTCGTCCTTTTTACGTTTGGTTGTGTAGCGGTTATTTTTTTTTCCATTCGGCAGGAGGAACAAAATCAGTGTTTCGTCCCAAGTGCCCTCCGCCCGCCTTGGAGCCCTACAAGGGAACACCATAATGGAGTGGTTATCCGACTCGCAGGTGTTAGAGATACACGTGAGATATACTCGCATAAACAAAATGCCTACACGATTGGTCCGTTTGGCCACCGCCTTCTAGAGATTAAAAGACAGAAAAGGGTAAGGTAATGGGCATATGGTTGGCATCAGGAACGATACAAAAGAATGACAGAGAAAGCAAAGAGGTATCTCTAGGGCTTGGCGCGACCAGCCGATTGACCATTCCGGACCGCACGGCCACCCGTCTACACCGGAAAGCCAGGCCAAAGAGGCGTGTTGGGTACCTGAAGCACCGCAACCTCAGGCAATCCTCAACCTCCAGGATCCCTTCTTCCGGCTTACAGGACGCCACCCACGGCAAACAGGTGGTACTTCCTTTAGCTCTTCCCGGTGGGCACAAAGACCACAGCGGCAGTGTGCCCAGTGGGAATTGAGCCCCCAGGGCCACGGCAAGGCAGGACGTCTAATACCTGGGTGATATATTGTGAAATTACTTGGCAGAAATGTTAACCATCATGAGACGATGTGGTGCACGCTAGACCCAGGTCGGTACCTCAAAGATTAAGGTCATACTAAGAGGTCAGAGTTAAAAAAAAAAAATTTTTTGTCCAGTCATTAACTTTTTTATTTCAGGATGGACTTTATAAAGTGACCATGCAGAAATGTTCACTGTCATTAGACCATGATTCATGTGCAAGACCAAGGTCCATACCTCCAATGTCAAGGTCATACCTTTGGGTCAAAGTTAAAAAAGAGACAGTCAATAACTTCCTTATTTTTTGATGGATTACTTGGCAGAAATGTTAACCATCATGATATGATGTGTTGTACCTCAAAGGTCAAGGCCACACTTAGAGGTCAAAGGTAAAAAAGTGCCTTTTTTGTTTATGGCCAATAACTTTTATTTTTCGATGAACATTTTTACATTACTATGCAGAAATATTCATCTTCATTAGATGTTGTGTTGCACACAAGACCCAGCTCAATACCTCCAATGTCAAGGTTATACTTAGCAGTCAAAAACGGGGGAGACATCTGTGTTTTTGTAGAAAAACAAATTCTAGTTTCATGATGTTTTTCAATCAACTTTTGTATTTGAGGATTTTTAGAAGATGAATGGTCTAAAGCCTTGAACACAGTAAGTGAATCAGAAAAATATTATTGCTTTTTGAAATGTTGAAGAACTGACAAAATCTAAACCTAGGTCTATTGCTTTGGCTTCTGCTGTAAAAACAGATGAACCATCTGGTAGGCGCATGGTTTTGTGCGTATCTTTAGAAACATACGCACAACCAACTTTATCTCCTTCTTTGGAACCTTTAGTATAGACTTGCTGGTAATCATTGTAACGTGACTGTAGTACCTGAAAGTTTTGTTTGAGAAGTATCGGATTTGATTCGAATTTTTTGCCATCATGTAAGTCGAACAGAATAAAAGGTTGTTTAATACACCAAGATGGAACTTCGGCGGTTTCATGTTTTTGAATATTTTTAAGGTCGATACCTGAATTTTCTAGCAGTGGTAAAATTCGTATTCCAAAAGGTTTGATTGCAGTGGGTTTAGTTTCATACTTATCTACAAATTCAGGTGGAAATGAAATTTGGAATGCCCATTTGGGTTAGATGGATTAGCAGCAAAGTAGAAGTAAAACAAAGATCAGGAATTGATACAATTAACTTACTCCACCCATCAAAGACACCAAAGGGAAAGAAATACAAACATTAAGCGACCAGACCATAATGGAAACCTAAACAAAGGAAGGCCATAAGGACAGTTACTTTACCACAAAATGGCCATATGGCCATCCAAAATTAAAAGACACAGTGATACACACAGTAAGTAACAAACAACAACATAAATAAATCGCCACAGAAGAGCCGTCTTGGAACGGTCAGTGGAAGATTTCCACTGGGGGGCTTAAATCGATTTTACGTGGCCACAATCCTCGCCCTTACTTCCGCTGCGATTTAGACAAATAATTTGTTCAGTCCGCATGAAGGCCTCCTAACTCATCAGTGCAACATCTCCGTGAACACAAATAATCAAAGAACCACAGAGGTGAGACAACGGTGAGGACTCGACAGCAAGAAACCACTGAAATGCTGGAGCAAAAGAAAACCAACAGTTAGACTCCGATGGGCCCGACCAGAGACAGAGCATCAGGCACCAACCAACATTACCTTGAATAAGATCTCTCTAATTCTCAATAAGCCTTTACGTTGGTACCGTCATAGAATCTGAGGCCTGACCCACATGATTGTGGGATTTGAAGTTTAGATTTCTTTTCTCTTGGTCCTTTTTTTGAAATTTCTAAAAGTGTCAGAATAATTTAGCGGTGATGAATTACTCAAGACTGTGCTACCAAGAGTATCTGAAATATCTTTTTAGTTGAAGCGTTTGTGTCAAAACCAGTATTTAAATGTGTGAAACTAGGGGACTTTGTTTTTCCTGAAATGTTTCGTACCATATCACAAACCTTTTTAATGGGGGTTTTGAAGTTCTATTTGGAGACCTATTCTCTCCACGACTTAAGTTTGAAAGCTCGGATTGTTCGCGAGCTTTAGCTCTAAAAACTTTTACATCGTTTAGCTTTTCTGAAGTGGGACTTTTGCAGAACTTATTTAGAGCCTGTTTGCGCTTTTGAATAGCTTCTTTACAGTCATTATTAGACCAAGGCTTGCTTTTCTTAGTATTTGTGGAGGTCTTTGGAATGCATTGTTCTGATATATTAATAAGTGTATCTGTGAAATCAGAAACAGTGTCAGATGATTCATTTAAGTGATCAACTGATAACTCTTCTTCACATAAATTATGGAATAATTCCCAGTCGGCTTTATTCATTTTCCATTTCGGGTTACAGTCCTCATCTGGTTCGTTTACACTCTCAATTATAACAGGGAAGTGATCACTTCCGCACTGATCATCATGAATAGACCAGTCATAGTCCAAAAAGAGAGATGGGTGACACAAAGAGAGATCTAAAGAAGACAAATGACCTGTCGCAGGGTGAAGGTAAGTATAAGATTTATTATTCATCAAGCAAAGATCGCTCTTTGCAATAAAATCTTCGACAAGTGCTCCTCTGTTATTGATATCTTTACAGCCCCATAGAATATTGTGACAATTGAAGTCGCCTACTAAAAGATATGGCGATGGAAGTTTACTCAGCAATGAGTCAAGGTATTCGGGCTTTAAAGAAAATGAAGGTGGGATATATTGAGAGCAAATTGTAGTTTCTTTATCCAGAAAAACCGATACTGCTACAGCTTGTAGGTCTGTTTTTTAATTTGATCTCTCTTTGTGGTAAAAAAGATTTAACAAAAATTGAACTGCCACCAGATGGTTTGTTACCATCAGAATAGATATAGTGGTATGCATTGAAACCCCTGACATCAATGCTGTCATCAGTTTTTAAAAAAGCCTCTCGCAAACAAAAAACCGATGGGCTCAACAACGAAACAAGCAATAAGAGTTCATTATAACCTGATTTAAGACCCCGACAACTTCATTGTACCACTTTGTGTTTCAAATCCATTTTATGGAGAGATTAAGACTAAAACTATTTCGGAGCTGCAATTGGTGATAAAGATCTGCTACCACAACCTCCAGGTGTTGCTGACCCCGATCTGTTATTGCCGCCTGATGATGATAGAGTCCCAGCGAACTGCATATCACTGTCACTCAAAGATCCGAACCCGCTCTGGAATTCTATATTGTCTCTTTCCATTTTACGTTGTCTGTCTGTTTGTTTTTGAGACACGTGTTGTGTTTTCGGATCCTCCGATCCTCAGATTCCCAACTAGTTCGACCTGAGTCTAGTTTCTCTTTTGCATGCGGCGGTCGCCGTGGCCGAACTTTGTGGCGCCGAGGTGGATTTACTCCATGCACCAGATTTTCTCAGTTCAGCCATGTATGACTCGGCTCCCCCCCCCCCCGGTACTTGACAGTGAGTATCTCCTCCACGCCGGACAATCCACAGAGAAAACAGCTCGCCTGCCACCACAATCGACGCACCCGGCCCCACCACACCCCACCGAAGCTCCATCTTGGTGTATTAAAAAACCTTCTATTCTGTTTGACTTACATGATGGCAACAAATCCGAATCAACTGTTTCAAGATGTAACTGTTGACAATATTATTTTATTCTTAAAAGAAATAGGACTTTTTCATAAGATCTAACTGTTCCAGATTTTTATACATTATCATTCTGACTTATTACTTTTAATATCCTCATAATTCTTCATGCCGTTTAACCAATAACCGTTTGACGCTTATGACCCACCAAGAGGGTTGACGCGTCGTTAAACACGAAATCATCATCATCATGGTCATAACTTTTGAACCGCTTGCGATACAGCCTTCATATTTGGCATGTATGTTCCTTGTGAAAAAAGCTTTACATTCATGCAACAAATTTTGACCCGTGACCTTTGACCTACTTAAAATAAAAAATAATATTTTGGTCATAACTTTTAAACCGCTTGAGATACAGCCTTCATATTTGGCATGTTTGTTCCTTGTGAAAAAAACTTTACATTCATGCAACAAATTTTGACCCGTGACCTTGACCTTTGACCTACTTAAAATAAAAAATAATATTTTGGTCATAACTTTTGAACCATTTGAGACACAGCCTTCATATTTTACATGTAGGTTCCTTGTGACATGAGCTTTACATTCACACAAAAAAGTTTGACCTTTGACCTACATAAAAGAAAAAGTTAACATTGGTCATAACTTCTGACCCGTTTGAGAAACACCCCTGGTATTAGACTTCCTGCCTTGCCGTGGCCCTGGGGGCTCAATTCCCACTGGGCACATTGCCGCTGTGGTCTCTGTGCCCACTGGGAAGAGCTAAAGGAAGTACCACCCGTTTGCCGTGGGTGCCGTCCTGTAAGCCGGAAGAAGGGATCCTAGAGGTTGAGTGTACCTGAGGTGGCGGTGCTTCAGGTACCCAACACGCCTCTTTGGCCTGGCTTTTCGGTGTAGATGGGTGGCCGTGCGGTCCGGCACGGTCAATCGGCTGGTCGCGCCGAGCCCTAGAGATACCGCTTCGCTTTCTCTTCAACTCTTTTTGTATCTTTCCTGATACCAACCATATGCCCATTTACCTTACCCTTTTCTATCTTTTTATCTCTAGAAGGTGGTGGCTAAACGGATCAATCGTGTAGGCTTTTGTTTATACGAGTATATCTCATGTGTATCTCTAACACCTGCGAGTTGGATAACCACTCCATTATAGTGTTCCGTCGTAGGGCTCCACGGAGGGCGGAGAGCACTTGGGACGAAACTAGGATTTTTCCTTATGGCAAATGGAAACAAAACATAACCGCAACGCATCCAAACGTAAAAAGACGAGGATTCATCCGAAACGGATGAACCCAGTCAGGGTTATTTTCCACGTTTCTTGGTAATGTCCTCATGCGAAGATACAGGCACTGTGTCAAGTTGATCCTCATTCTTGATAGAAAAGAGCATCAAGTCCATCGCCGGACATCCCAAAAGCATTAAAAAACTTAAGTAAGGTGACCTTTTATTAGAAGTCGAGAGAGAACATCAATCTATAGGTAACTCGAAGATCAAAGATTACTTGCAGTGTCCTGCAGATTATACGCTGATGATAGATAATTCACTACTGAATTGAAAAACAGAAATAAAGCGAACTTTCCGCTGGGCAATGGCTACAATCAATCCCTCTTGTACACGTCACTGCACAATGTTTACCGATGCTGGTTAAGCGATCGGCAATTCGTTCAACCAGAAATGATTTCCCGCAACCTGCTTGTCCTCCTATGTATAAATTGTGTCCATTTTCCACGATTCGCACTGCCCGTTTTTATTCCGTGCTCATTTCTACCGCCATGTTGAGAGATCATTAATTATCCCGCCAAACTGTCATATCTATTTTTATAGCCAATGAAAATCGCAGGAACAAAATAGCGGCGTCGGTATTCCCAAACTCCAAAACGAGATTATTTACTGCGAACTAGTCGTGTATAAAATGGAAGAGAAGACAATATCAGTTGTATATTTACGAAAAACTTTGTTCTCGTTAGAGGCTTACAGAAAAATATGATAGCTGATTTCATGAATTACTGATAAGATACGTTGATATTCATATGTGGGAGTTTGCATTTTAACTTGCTAGCACCACAACCCTCGCATTTTTTTAGATCAAAGCTTATTGTTTACGTCTGGTGAAAGGAACAATAAAACGACATCGACACATTTCAGAGGCGGGTACTATGTTTATAGAGCTCCTTAGTGCCAAAAAAAACGGTTAAATGCAAGTTAAATAGGTCTAACTTCGGAGATGAATGGTATTTCTAGACAGACATTACATATCGAGCATAATCAGGCGGGCAGTATGGATAAAATAGAGCAGAAAAGTTGGCAGAAGTTGTTTTATTTTTGTTCCGTATGATACCCTTGACACTGAATAATAAACTATATACTATATTGCTACAAGTCCCTGTGAACCGCCCCCGCCCATAGGGGCTTGAAGAAATATATGGGCTGCATGATGCTTCCATGCAGAGCTGAATCCGGCCAGCACACTAGTACTGGTAAACCGCTTAGAGGATCTAAGCCTGTCCAGGAACCGCGGTGCGAGGCGGACCATCCATGCTAATAAACCCTATTGGTTTCATTGGGCGACAGGGCTTGAGATATCATTTCATCTCTATGTCGGGTACCCCCAGGTATTAGACTTCCTGCCTTGCCGTGGCCCTGGGGGCTCAATTCCCACTGGGCACGTTGCTGCTGTGGTCAATGTGCCCACTGGGAAGAGCTAAAGGAAGTACCACCCGTTTGCCGTGGGTGGCGTCCTGTAAACCGGAAGAAGGGATCCTGGAGGTTGAGGGTTACCTGAGGTGGCGGTGCTTCAGGTGCCCAACACGCCTCTTTGGCCTGGCTTTTCGGTGTAGACGGGTGGCCGTGCGGTCCGGCACGGTCAATCGGCTGGTCACGCCGAGCCCTAGAGATACCGCTTTGCTTTCTCTTCAACTCTTTTTGTATCTTTCCTGATACCAACCATATGCCCATTTACCTTACCCTTTTCTGTCTTTTTATCTCTAGAAGGCGGTGGCTTAACGGATCAATCGTGTAGGCATTTTGTTTATACGAGTATATCTCACGTGTATCTCTAACATCTGCGAGTTGGATAACCACTCCAGTATGGTGTTCCCTTGTAGGGCTCCACGGAGGGCGGAGAGCACTTGGGACGAAACTAGAATTTTTTTCTTATGGCTCCTGGAAAAAAACATAACCGCAAATCACCTAACCGCAAATCACCTAACCACAACGCACCTAAACGTAAAAAACAAGAAGATTCATCCGAATCGGATGAACACAGTCAACAATCCAGTCAGCAGTCAAGTCAACAATCTAGTCAGCAGTCTGCTGAACCAAATTTTGACAATGTTCCGCGTTTCTTGGTCGTTACGTCACTTGACGATACACGAACTGTATCTAGCCTTTCCCCCTTCGTCATCGAGAAAAGTATTCTCTCCATTGCCGGACACCCTAAGAGTATAAAACAACTCAAATCGGGTGATCTTCTCTTGGAAGTCGAGAAAAAACAGCAAGTGGTAAGCCTGCTAAACACCAACAAGCTCTTTGATCTAAAAGTTAAAGTCGCTTTACATAACACGCTCAATTCATCTAAGGGAGTGATTCGCAGTCCAGAACTGCGTCCTTGCTCAGATGAAGAGATAGTCGATAACCTTAAGGATCAGGGGGTTGTTGGTGTTCGTAACATTCAAGTTCGTAGAAATGGTGTACTAAAACCAACAGCAACTTATGTGTTGACTTTTAATACACCAATTCTACCCAAGAAAATCAAAGTAGCATATCTTTCCATTAACGTAGAGGTATACATCCCAAACCCTCTTAGATGTTACTCTTGTCAGGCTTTTGGCCATCACGAAAGCAGATGTCAGAGAAAAAAACTCTGTCCTAATTGTGGTGAAGAAAAGCATGTTGATAATCACCTCAACTGCAAAAATGAACCCAAATGCGTAAATTGTGATGGCAAACATGCTGTTTTCTCCCGAGACTGTCCGGCGTGGAAAAAAGAAAAAGAAATACTTACCGTCAAATACCAAAGGGGGATAACATTCCCAGAAGCGCGGAAGATTGTCGAAGAGCGATACATAACACCAACCACCAGTTTCGCCAGCATCACAAAGGGTGCTGGTGTGAAATGTACCAGCTCCGCAACACAGACTGCTGAATCATACATTGCTGAACTGAAAAAGTCTGGTGCATGGAGTAAATCCACTCCAGCACCACAAAGTTCAACCAATTTATCAAAAGGCGCAATCCAGGTTGCTTCGGATCGGTCGACAGCGACCGTACCGAAGCCAGCGCCGAATGTAAAAGAGAAACCCGACCCAGGTCGAACTAATAAGGGGTCGCAAGATCCGATAAAAAAACATCAATTGTCTCAAAGACAAACAGACAGACAACGTAAAATGGAAAGAGACAATATAAAATTTCAGAACAGATTCGGATCTTTGAGTGACAGTGATATGGAGTTGACTGAAACTCCATCATCACCAAGTGGCAATAACAGATCGAGGTCTGCCACACCACGAGCTGGTGGTAGCAGATCTATATCACCAATTGCACCTCCATAATAGTTTCTAGTCTTTAAATATCTCTCCTTAAAATGGATTTAAAACACAAAATAATACAATGGAATTGTCGAGGTCTTTAATCAAATTATAATGAACTCTTATTACTTATTTCGCTACTAACCCCATCGGTGTTTTGTTTGCAAGAAACTTTTTTAAAAACTGATGACAACATAGATGTCAGGGGTTTCAATACATACAACTATATCTATTCTGATGGTAACAAACCATCTGGTGGCAGCTCAATTTTTGTTAACTCATGTTTACCACAAAGAGAGATCAAATTAAAAACCGACCTTCAAGCTGTAGCAGTATCGGTTTCTCTGGAAAAAGAAACTACAGTTTGCTCTCTATATATCCCACCCTCATTTTCTTTAAAGCCCGAACATCTTGACTCATTGCTGAGTCAACTTCCATCGCCATATCTTTTAGTTGGCGACTTCAATGGTCACAATATTCTATGGGGCTGTAAAGATGTCAATAACAGAGGAGCACTTGTCGAAGATTTTATTGCAAAGAACGATCTTTGCTTGATGAATGATAAATCTTATACTTACCTTCACCCTGCGACAGGTCATTTGTCTTCTTTAGATCTCTCTTTGTGTCACCCATCTCTCTTCTTGGACTATGACTGGTCTGTTCATGATGATCAGTGCGGAAGTGATCACTTTCCTGTTATAATAGAGAGCGTAAACGAACCAGATGAAGACTGTAACCAGAAATGGAAAATGAATAAAGCCGACTGGGAATTATTCCATAATTTATGTGAAGAAGAGTTATCAGTTGATCACTTAAATGAATCATCTGACATTGTTTCTGATTTCACAGATACACTTATTAACATATCAGAACAATGCATTCCAAAGACCTCCACAAATACTAAGAAAAGCAAGCCTTGGTTTAATAATGACTGTAAAGAAGCTATTAAAAAGCGTAAACAGGCTCTAAATAAGTTCTGCAAAAATCCCACTTCAGAAAAGCTCAACGACGTAAAAGTTTTTAGAGCTAAAGCTCGGCGAACAATCCGAGCTTCCAAACGAAAGTCATGGAGAGAATATGTCTCCAAATTGAACTATAAAACCCCCATTAAAAAGGTTTGGGATATGGTACGAAAAATTTCAGGAAAAACAAAGTCTTCTAGTTTTACACATTTAAATACTGAATTTGACACAATAGCTTCAACAAAAAAGATATTTCAGATACTCTTGGTCACACATTTTTGAGAAATTCATCATCGCGTAATTATTCTGACACTTTTAGAAATTTCAAAAAGGACCAGGAGAAAAGAAAACTTAACTTCAAATCCCTTAATCACGAAGAATACAACACACCATTTAACTTATCCGAACTCGTTGAAGCCATTGAAAAATCACATGATACGGCAACCGGCCCCGATGAAATTCATTATCAGATGCTTAAGCATCTGCCAAAAAGTTCTCTTACAACACTTTTAGATATCTTTAATAATATTTGGGAAACGGGGGTCTGTCCTGAGAGTTGGCGTGTAGCTACAGTTGTACCAATTCCGAAACCAGGGAAAGATCATGCAGAACCTACAAATTATCGTCCGATAGCTTTGACAAGTTGTTTGTGTAAAACATTGGAGAGAATGATAAACAAGAGATTAGTCTGGTACTTAGAGTCCAACAACCTCATTTCAGAATATCAATCGGGCTTTCGTTCGGAACGTAGTACCAATGACAATTTAATAAGACTAGAAACATTTATACGAGATGCTTTTATTAACAAAGAACACGTAGTGGCTGTCTTTTTCGACTTGGAGAAAGCATATGATACAACATGGCGTTATGGAATATTGAAAGATCTACATAACATTGGCTTAAGAGGAAAACTTCCCAGTTTTATTGAAAGCTTTTTAGGGGAGCGCATGTTTCAGGTGCGTGTGGGGTCTACCCTGTCAGATTTCTATGATCAAGAACAGGGTGTCCCACAGGGTAGTATTCTTTCAACTACGCTATTTAACATCAAAATAAACAATATTGTACAATGTTTGGACGACAAAACTGATTGTTCATTGTATGTTGATGATTTTTGTATATGTTACCGTTCAAAAAATATGAAAACAATTGAACGAAAGTTACAACAAAATTTAAAAAGAATAGAAGAATGGACTGATAAAAAAGGTTTCAAGTTCTCCAAGTCGAAAACGCAGTGTGTTCATTTTTGTAAACTACGGAAGAAACACGAACATCCTTCCCTGTTTTTATACGGATCACAAATTCCTGTTGTTGAAGAAGCCAAATTTCTTGGGGTCATATTTGATCAAAAGTTATCTTTTATTCCACATATTAAATATCTTAAAGCGAAATGCTTAAAAGCTTTGAATCTTTTGAAAGTTTTAGCTCATACAAGTTGGGGAGCAGATCGGTATACTTTATTACATCTTTACCGGTCTTTAATAAGATCTAAATTAGATTATGGGTCTGTTGTTTATGGTTCTGCCAGAAAGTCCTATTTAAAATCCTTGGATACTATCCATCACCAAGGCCTTCGTCTGGCCATGGGAGCCTTCCGTACTTCTCCCGTATTAAGCCTTTATGTAGAAGCAGGTGAACCATCTTTAACCTCGCGCAGAGAGAAACTTTCTCTTCAGTATGCTATCAGACTTGCTGCAAATCCATCTAACCCGGCATCCACAATTTCATTTCGACCTCAATTTGTAGATAAGTATGAAACAAAACCCACAGCAATCAAACCTTTTGGATTACGTATTTTACCACTGCTGGAAAATTCAGGTATCGACCTTAAAAATATTCAAAAACATGAAACCGCCGAAGTTCCATCTTGGTGTATTAAACAACCTTCTATTCTGTTCGACTTACATGATGGAAAAAAATCCGAATCAAATCCAATACTTCTCAAACAAAACTTTCAGGTACTGCAGTCACGTTACAATGATTACCAGCAAGTCTATACTGATGGTTCCAAAGAAGGAGATAAAGTTGGCTGTGCGTATGTTTCTAAAGATACGCACAAAACCATGCGCCTTCCAGATGGTTCATCTATTTTTACAGCTGAAGCCAAAGCAATAGACCTAGCTTTAGATTTTATCAGTTCTTCAAGAATTCAAAAAGCAATTATATTTTCGGATTCACTTTCTGTGCTTAAGGCTTTAGACCATTCATCATCTAAAAATCCTCAAATTCAAAAATTGATCGAAAAACATCATGAAATTTCTAAAACACACCAAATCTTGTTTTGTTGGCTTCCGAGCCATATTGGCATTGTCGGCAATGAATATGCTGACAAGAAAGCAAAGGAATCGCTCAATCTTGATCCATCTGTTTTTAAAATTCCTTTTAACAATTTTAAACCATTTATCAACAGATACATCTTGTCGGAATGGCAAGGCGAATGGGACCGTGTAATAAATAACAAACTCCATGCCATTAAACCTGTCGTTAGTACAAAATGCTCTCCTCCACAGTTTTCCAGAAAAGAGGACGTAGTATTAACACGACTGCGCATCGGCCATACTAGAGTTACTCATTCTTATATTTTTAATGGTGATGATCAGCCTTCTTGTGTAGGTTGTGATCAGCCATTCACTGTGAAACATATCTTAATTGACTGTGTTGACTTTTCACCCTCACGTATTTTATATTTCAAAGCTGACACTTTGCAACAACTGTTTCGAGATGTACCTGTTGATAATATTATTTTATTCTTAAAAGAAATTGGACTTTTTCATAAGATTTAACTGTTTCAGATTTTTATACATTATCATTCTGACTTTTTACTTTTAATATCATCATAATTATTCATGCCGTTTAACCATCAACCGTTTGACGCTTATGACCCACAAAGAGGGTTGACGCGTCGTTAAACACGAAATCATCATCATCATCATCTCTATGTCGGGTAAAAGGCCCATAAAATTGGAAGCAACGTCTCCAAAATGACCATAACAGTGTTGACGGGGACGTTAAACCTCAAATCAAACAAAAAAGTCCCTGTGAAAGAAACCAAAGCGAAAAAAGGTCGTCTTCAAATTCGGTTTATTTGTCTTTTAACATATACGGTTTCAATAGTTTCCCATCCTTAAACCGAATGCTGTTGACGTCGTTTCATTTATACAATGACGTAACGCGCGGGTTGTATACATGCTCTTTGACGTCACATAATGTTACTAACTGTCGCTGTGTGACATCACGAAAACACGCCAACAATTTTTGACCCTTTCCAACCCCACTTTTATATAGAAAAACTGGGGTTTACATGGGTAAACCTTATTTTTCTTATTTCTGCTCTAAAATATAGAGTGTGGGTACTCCTTAGAACCGCCTCGACGAGGCGGTTCTAACGAGTACCCACAATCTATATTTTGGGCAGAAATAAGAAAAAATATCACAATTTTTCATCTTAAAATTAACATTTTTTCGGCAGTTAAGGTAACACTATATTTGTATAGGCGTGTTTTCGTAATGAATAGTCCCGAGATTCTTGTATAAAACTTTTACTTCAAACAACAAAACCGGCCCCGATAGCTCAGTTGGTGGAGTGTCCGCTCCGGGGAACGGGAGGTCACGGGTTCGATCCCGGGAGGTCACGGGTTCGATCCCGGGCCGCGACATACCAAAGTCGTTAAAAATGGCACTAGCTGCTCCTCGCTTGGCACTCAGATTTACGGGGTAGAGCTAGAACTGGTCGACCCAGTGTCAGGATAATGTGACTGGGTGTGGTATCATGTAATGTGTCTGGGACATGATACTTCAGTGAGGCAGCACTATAAAAGTGAGCATTGAGCTCCCTGTCGCAACCAGACACCGTCGTGATATGACTGAAAAATTGTTCAAAGCGACTTTAAACCCGAATTCACACACACACACACACACACACACACACACACTTTCAAACAACAAAATCGATCGAAATGTACGTAATTGTTGAGAAATGGAATAATTAGAAAACAATACGAATACACGCCTATAAAAATGCATTGTAAACTTTACCGGCAAAAAATAGAAAAAAAAAATATGGTGAAAAGTTGTAATATTTTTTTTTTATTTCTGCTCAAGATATAGAATGTGGGTACTCGTTAGAACCGCCTCATCGAGGCGGTTCTAACGAGTACCAATAATCTATATTTTAGAGCAGAAATAAGAAAAAATATGGTTTACTCCTGTAAACCCCAGTTTTACTATATAAAGGTGGGGTTCAAGGGGGTGGGGGGGGTGGGCAAAACTGTATATGCGTGTTTTACTGATGAAGAAACAGGCGGTCCTGAAAGTTGTGTCTCCCCTGAAATTAGGAAGTACGCCAATTGCGCTTAACTTTGTATGATTTGGGGCAGTAAGAGTTTAGATTGATTTATTCGTGTTACGTTTAGTGAGAATTTATTTGAAAAAAAAAAAAAAAAAACTGAATGATTTATAAACTTTGGGAAAATATTAATACCGCATTTATAAACTGAAATATGAGCCATCGCACGACAGAACCTAAAAAAAGAATGTGCGCCAAACGAAGATCAGATCAGCCTGCGCATCCGCGCAGTCTGATCATGAGTCTTCGTTCTGCGCTCTAAGGATAGCTAAGGGTCTAATGCCCCTTCATGCAGTAAGAGAAGTCTCTGGTTAGAGACTATATGGGTGCGCAGGCTGATCTGAGGCTTCGTTGGGCGCACGAGTCTTGTTGTAGGTTTTGTCATGCGCTAGCTCATATTTATTTTAAGCTTACCCTTTCTAAAACAAGAAATGTGTGGTTACGAATTACAAATATTCTTGTTTAAATCACTAGATATAGAACATTGTGTCATGACGGTGTAGAATTGCCATTAATGCGATTCTTGAAGACAGATTCCAAGAGCTACGTCACAAGAAAAACTGTTTTTGTCGTTTACGAGCAACAATGGAGCAGTTCAGACTTGATCAGCACCTTAGTGTTTGCTGCGCATGTGTTGAGTTGAGCAGGACGGTATGTGTATTAATTGGACGGGACGGAGCTAGGGAGACTATATATAGCATCACCAGATTTGCAGCGGCAAGCGACATTGCCGGATAATAGTCTACGTACTCACTCAATAATAGTACTGCTCCCCTATACAAGTACATTGTCAATTTTACCGCCGTAAAAATGGAAAGGTTAGGATGAAATATTGTGATATGTTTCTTATATCTGCTCTAAAATATATAGTGTGAGTACTCGTTAGAACCGCCTCGATGAGGCGGTTCTAACGTGTACCCACAATCTATAATTTGATAATTTTATAAATTACATGTATCACACTATTTCATCATAAACGTTCCATTTTTACGGCGGTAAAATTTACAATTAAGAAAATAAGATTTACCCCTGGAAACCCCAGTTTTACTGTATAAAGTGGTGTTCAAGGTGGTCAAATGATGTAGGCGTGTGTTCTCGATGTAGTTCCGCATGAAGTAGATGCTGATCAACGAGCATACGTAAATTACAAAGCAGTGATTCTGACGAAAACACGCCTATATAATTTTGACCCCTCATAAACCACTTTTATTTAGTAAAACTGGGGTTTAAGGGGTATACATTATTTTTCTTATTTCTGCTCAAACTGCTCAAATATAGATAGCGGAGACTCGATAGAGCCGCCTCGTCTTATTTCTGCTCAAAAACATAGATTGTGGGTACTCGATAGAACCGCCTCGTCGAGGCCGCTCTATCGAGTCTCCGCAATCTATGTTTTGAGCAGAAATAAGAAAAATATCTCAATTTTTCATCTTAAAATTTCAATTTTTTGGCCCAAAAATGGCAATGTATCTGTATAGGCGTGTTTTCGTAATGCTGATCGGACTGTTCGGAAGCTCAGACTGATCTGAGTCTTTGTCTGACTGGCGATCGGGAGGACGCGGGTTGAATACCTGCAGGGGTCGGCAACATTCTTTCGTGGAGATTGACCATAAAATCTTTTCTACGGACATCCTCTCCCTTCCGCTGATTCAAGAAGGGCTGTTTTCTGGCGAAAGAATGTGCACCGAACTGGTTAACCGCTTACGTATAGTCATGCCCAGGAAAAGTGTGGATATGTGAACTGACCAGCTCAAAAAGGACCTAAACAGTGTTGACGGGGCCGTTAAACGCCAAGACAAACAAACAAACCAAAACAAATCTTTTTGAGCGCACGTCCGAAGCCTTTGTCGGGGCTCGAGATAGAGGATCTTACACGATTGTGCATGTTTTATTAAAAGTATTAAATGTGTTGATGGAAAAGGCTAAAATGCTCGGCGAAACGTCTAATTAAATCCCTTTCATACAATACGAATGCAAGATTCAATTTATCATATGACATTTGAAACGCATTTAATTCACGATTTGTTTTACAAAAAAAATGTCAACATTCCAACATTAGTAAACTCGACGTCGTTAAAGACGTCGAACCTTTAACGTTAAGTGGCGTATTTAACTCATTTTGCATATTTTAACCACTAGTGAATTACCGAATTTAATACATCGCGTTATTACATTCTCAGACGCGACGTCATATGACAAATGTATATACCAAGAATTAAATAGAGCTTTGAGTTTGAGGTTTAGTAAAGTTTTAACATCCCTATTATCACTTTTTAGATCATTTTGGATACGTTGCTTTCAATTTTGTGGGACTTTTAACCGACATTGAGATGAAATGACATCTCCAGGCTGCTGCTAAATGAAACCAATATATATGTTTTTGACGGTCCGCCTCGCACCAATTTTCCTGGGCAGGCTTAGGCTGTTTACCGCATTACGAAAGCACGCATATACAAATATATTGTAAATTTTACCACCGAAAATGAAAAGTTTCAGATTAAAATTATGATATTTTTTCTTATTTCTGCTCCAAACATAGATTGTGGGTACTCGTTAGAACCGCCTCGTTGAGGTGGTTCTAACAAGTAACCTCCAACGAGGCGGTTATAACGAGTACCCACATTCTATATTTTAGACTAGGAATAAGAAAAATAAGGTTTACCCCTGTAAACCCCAGGTTTACTATATAAAAGTGGTGTGCAAGTGGGTCAAAATAATATAGGGGTGTTTTCGTGTTGCGTTTGGAAGAACTGAAAACCGTGGAGTGATCTTTTTTTTTTTCTTTCTTGACCACGGCAAATTCATTACGATAACACACCCATGCAACATAGTGCATTTTTCTCATCTCCAAAAGGGCTACTTTTCTCATTAAAATCCTTGATATCTGTGTTATAAATGCTCAGAAAATAGGTTGAAGGTGCTCGTTTGAACCGATTCAGTGAGGCGGTTTTAACGAGTACCCACAACCCATGTCTTGGAGCAGAAATAAGAAAAATAATAAATACCCCGTAAACCACAGTTTTCTCTGTATAAAGTGGGGTCCAGGGTGGGTGGGGGGGAGGGGTCTTCATTTCACGGACATGTTCACGTGATGTGGTCCTCATCAGTAACACCAAAGTATCTTTTTAGATTCTGCAGCGGAATCAATGCTTCATTAGGACTAGAAAAAATGACCTAAACACTGGTGAGGGCCGGGAAACTTTGCGACTAGGGCTGGCTAATCGTAGTGAAAAGATAATCGATTATCAGTCCTGTCATTGCGAACGATAATCGATTAGTAATCGCTTTTTGTCATAATTTTACCTGTCTGGCTTTCTATCTGAGCATGACTCTTACCATATGTTGCACTTTATCATATGTATATTTGAACAGACATGACTGAGCAAACAGTGTAGACCCAGATGAGACGCTGCAGAATGCGGAGTCTCATCAGGGTCTGCACTGTTTGCCACTCATCCAGCTATTTTAGGCATAACTTTGGGTAGTAAATTGTACCTAACAAGGAATCGATTATCATCAAATAAGAAATGATAATCATTTCTATGGAATTTATTGATCGATTAATCGATTTTACGATTAATCGTGGCAGCCTTATTTGCGACCGCCACACATTCCCGTAAAACCAGCACTGGTGAAGTAAAATGTTCCATACAGCCGGCCTCTGTAGCTCAGTCGGATGCGCGTCTGACTGGTGATCAGGAGGACGCGGGTTCGATACCTGCCGGGGTCGGCAACATTCTTTCGTGGAGATTATTCATGAAATATTTTCTACGACCATTCTCTCCCTTCCGCTGTTTCAAGAAGGGCAGTTGTCAGTTACTGACGAAAGATTGTGCACTGTACTGGTTAACCGCTAGCCTGCCAAGGAAAATTTCGGTTAGGTAAACTGACCGGCTCAAAAATGACTAAAATAGTGTTGACTGGGCCGTTAAACTCCTGTACACACAAACAAAAATGTTCCATACAAAGGTCATTCCTTGGTATAGTTTATCA
The DNA here is from genome assembly GCA_963580285.1 of Lucinisca nassula. Taxonomy (NCBI): domain Eukaryota; kingdom Metazoa; phylum Mollusca; class Bivalvia; order Lucinida; family Lucinidae; genus Lucinisca; species Lucinisca nassula. The sequence goes on along the minus strand of OY757020.1, from coordinate 84,153,510 downwards.
ACGACCTTTGAGAGTTCAAAGTTTAAGCGAGACGAGTCGATTCCATTTTTTAGGGGAAGCAGGTTTCGGATACTTTTTTTTTCTCGTGATTTTAAAGATATAAATCAATGTTTAGTACTATCTACCTAGAAGTCATGGCCGAGTGGTTAATGTGATGTACTGCGTGTCACACTGTAAATCTTTTAGACGAGGGTTCGAGTCCCAGTGACACATTTTTTTTATATTTGATTTTTCATTTTTATTTTATCATTTTTATGTTTAAAGTTATTTTCTTTATTTTTTATATTTACATCATTTATATTTTGTTTCCTTTGTTTTATTTTCAACAATTATATTTTTATGTTGGATGCCGGCCTCGATAGTTCAGTCGGATGCGCGTCTGACTGGTGGTCAATAGGACGCGGGCCCGATACCTGCCGGGGTCAGCAACATTATTTCCAATGGAGATTGATCATGAAATCTTTTCCATGGCCATTCCCTCCTTTCTGCTGATTCAAGAAGGGCAGTTGTTAGTTTCTGGGGAAAGAATGTGCATTGTACTGGTTAACGCTTACGTATAAGTAACTGACCGGCTCAAAAATGACTTAAATAGTGTTGCCTGGGCCGTAAAAGCCCAATTCAAATTTCAGATTCACTTCAACAGCGCATTTGCCTTCACTGACGGCTATGAACGTACGTTCAATCATAGTAACATTTTTGATAATACTTCTTGAATCCGAGCTGCAACGATTCGCTTGTGCTCTTTCCATCTTTTCAATAAAATGAATATACATCTAATGTGATGGACCCGCCCATCGGGGCTTGGAGAAATAGATCGAGCTGCACGATGCTTCCAAGCGGATCTGAAACTGACGACACATGAGCAATGGTAAACCGCTTAGTAAGTCCGAACCTGCCCAGGCAAAGTGGTGCGGGTTGGACCGTCCATACTTATTAAACCCGTTTAGTTTTATTGGGTGGCAGAGCTTGAGATGTCGTTTCATCTCAGTGTCGAGTAAAAACCTCACAAAACTGGAAGCAACTTCTCCAAACTTGACGGGGACAATAAACCTCAATCAAACAAACAAACAAACAAACAAACATCTCATGTGCTCCAATTTTATAGGTTCGAAAAAATGTTAAAGAAAAGTAAAAATAAAAAATAATAGAAAAAAAAACATCTGCCAAAGATTCGAACCCTAGATCTCCAAAATGGAAGACGTGTTACTAAAGTGTCTCGACTGGTCGTCAATCTGGTTACACGACGCCCCAGATTAAGAATATGACGATAACTATCGCTCAGTGTAAAAAATATCTACTACAGGCGACTTACCTAAAACACGGACGAGTCCAAAATTAAAAGTGCAGTCACGTCTCACTGCGTTTTGAAAGACTATAGCAAAGACGCCAGCGTGGTGTGTACATTGTTTATTATTATTATTATTATTAATTCCCCGCCGCGAAACAGAGCGGGGATTATAGGAATGGCCTTCGTCTGTCCGTCCGTCTGTCCGTCGGTCCGTCCGTCCGTCTGTCTTCCGTAACATTCTTGTCCGCTACATATCTTCTTAACCCTTTGATAGATTTTCATTAAACTTTGGTCATTTATTCGTCTCAGTAAGCTGATGTGCTGTACCCATAAACGAACCGTGCCGACTCAAGGTCAAGGTCACAGTTGAAGGTCACAAGTTTGAAACTTTGAATTTGTGTCCGTTCAATATTTCATTTACCCTTGGAAGGATTTGCATTAAACTTTGGTCAAATATTCTTTTTAGTGAGCTGATGTGCAGAACCCATTAAAGAACCATGCCGACTCAAGGTCAAGAGTTTGAAACTTTAAATTTTGTTCCCGTGTCATATCTCCTTTACCCCTGCAAGGAATCCCAATAAACTTTGGTCAGTTATCCCACCTCGGTAAGCTGATGTGCAGAACCCATAAATGAACCATGCCGATTCAAGGTCAAGGTCACATTTGAAGGTCACGAGTTTAAAACTTTGAATTCTGTGTCCGTTCCGTATCTCCTTTACCTTTCAAAGTATTTTCATTAAACTTTGGTCAAAAGTTCCCCTCAGTGAGCTGATGTGCAGAACACATAAATAAACCATGCCGACTCAAGGTCAAGGTCACATTTGGAGGTCAGGAGTTTGAAACTTTGAATTTTGTGTCCGTTCTATATCTCCTTTACCCCTCAAAGGATTTGCATTAAACTATGGTCAATTACCCCTCTCAGTGAGCTCAAGTACAGAGCCCATTAATGAATTATGCCGCCACATTGGAAGATCACTAGTTTGAAAATTTGAATTTTGTGCTCGTTCCATATCTCCTTTACCCTTCAAAGTATTTTCATCAAACTTTGGTCAAATGTCCCAGAACACATAAATAAGCCATGCCAACGCAAGGTCAAGGTCACAGGTGAAAGTCACAATGTTGAGCCTTGATACAAATTGCGGCGGGGGATTTGGCTGTCCCTAAGACTGCTTTCTTGTTTAATTCTTATTTTTAAGTGCTGGCCTTAAAAAGTGGAGCTTTTTCAGAGAGCGAAAAGGAGGTCGCAAAACTGTTGCCTCCTATGGAAATATATTCGAGAACATCCTCTGCCCATTTACGTTGTCGCCATTTTAGATCAAGATTCGATAAACTCATGTGACACTTATAAGGACTGCGCCCCCCAAGCGGTGATTTTAATAAAGCTAACTTGTGTATTAGACTGCGTTTCAAGCCCCTTTGTTGCACCCCGCAGAAACACATTGGGCTACATGGTGCTTCCGCGCAGAGCTGAAACCGACCGAATTCGAGTCTTAGTCGGCCTAGGTAAAGCGGTGCCATTCCGGTCATTCCTTTAACCCTAGCGGTTTCTTAAGGCGGTCGCGGCAGAGGTCACACAAACTCGGAAGCAACGATTCCAAAATTACCTAAATATAGTGGACGGGGAAAGCCCTTTGTCCGTACTAGAAATCACCTCCATTTATATTTATTTGTGTTTTACGATATTTTTAAGTTAAGTTTACTTAAATGATACTTAAAAAGCCTATCGCTTATCAGACGTTGGCAAAAAAAAAAAAAAAAAAAAAAAACACAGAGAAAAAAATTTGTACAGCATTTTAAGAATTAGGGTCTTAGAATGATTTTGTCTCGAAAATGAATTGTATGCAATAATAAAGACCCTGATAAGGCGCCATGCCCTGCGTTGAATCACGTTATTATGATTATTATTATTATTATACTCAAATGCAAGGAAAACGCACCACTAGTTCTGTACCTCAAATTTTATTCCCAGCATTTGATCACGTTTAATGAATTATCACCGACTTATCCACAGACTCACTGCAGTTACAGCAATTCATTGGATGCAGAGATACGGAGACTCGAATAAGTTCACACATCCGAAAAATCAAAACCACATATCCTAATACGGGGTATGTCCACTATTAGCATAAAGTGTTGCTTGGCCTCGACGCCTCATGCTTCGAATTAAACGCGGTGTCTGGCCTTGTGTGATGTTTTTACATTCTTCCTGTAGCGCCATGGCAAGCTGGCGGATGACGTCGGCTCTACACACGTTTTCCGAGCTGGTCCCATAGGTGCTCAATCGGGCTTAAAACGGCAAAAAAGCAGGCAAAGGAAGAACTTGCTCACCATTTTTAGCTCACCTGGGCCGAAGGCTCCAGGGGAGCTTATAGTATAGTGGGTCCTCCGTCGTCCGTCCGTCGTCCGTCCGTCGTCCGTCCACACTTTTGAGCAGCTATATCTCTGTATCCTGCAGGCTGGTCTCAATCATTTCTCATCTGTAGGATGTCTCTGGTGGGGCATTGATGACATAAACTTTTTTTCGAAATCGCTCTAAAACTTTGGTTCCTATGGTAACCACAAGGTCCCATAGACTTACTATGGGAAAATGCTTGTCATCACCGTAGCGCCTTCAGTTTTGATCGGATCTTTCTGAAACTTATATGTGAGGTGACTGGGGATAACAACTCGGATGAGTGCGAAAACCGGCCAAGTCGGCCCAATTATCTTAGAGTTACATCCCTTTGATTGCTGAAAATACCAATTTTCGACCTTGTCATCACCGTAGCCCCTTCAGTTTTGATCAGATCTTTCTGAAACTTATATGTAAGGTGGCTGGGGATAAAATCTCGGATGAGTTCGAAAACTGACCAAGTCGGCCCATTTATAGGAGAGTAACGTCCCTTTGATTGCTGAAAATGCTGATTTTTGACCTTGTCATCACTGTAGCCCTTTCAGTTTTGATCGAATCTTTCTGAAACTTATATGTAAAGTGGCTGAGGATAAAATCTCGGATGAGTTCGAAAACCAGCAAAGTTGGTCCATTTATCACAGAGTAACATCCCTTTGATTGCTGAAAATGCCGATTTTTGACCTTGTCATCACCGTAGCGCCTTCAGTTTTGATCGGATCTTTCTGAAACTTATATCTAAGGTGACTGGGGATAAAAACTCGGATGAGTTCGAAAACCGGCCAAGTCGGCCCAATTATCTTAGAGTTACATCCCTTTGATTGCTGAAAATACCAATTTTCGACCTTGTCATCACCGTAGCCCCTTCAGTTTTGATCAGATCTTTTTGAAACTTATATGTAATGTGGCTGGGGATAAAACCTCGGATGAGTTCGAAAACCGGCCAAGTCCGCCGATTTATCATAGAGTTACGCCCCTTTGATCGCTGAAAATGCCGATTTTCGACCTTGTCATCACCGTAGCCCCTTCAGTTTTGATCGGATCTTTCTGACACTTATATGTAAGGTGGCTGGGGATAAAATCTCGGATGAGTTCGAAAACTGACCAAGTCGGCCCATTTATCGTAGAGTAACGTCCCTTTGATTGCTGAAAATGCTGATTTTTGACCTTGTCATCACTGTAGCCCTTTCAGTTTTGATCGAATCTTTCTGAAACTTATATGTAAAGTGGCTGAGGATAAAATCTCGGATGAGTTCGAAAACCAGCAAAGTTGGTCCATTTATCACAGAGTAACGTCCCTTTGATTGCTGAAAATGCCGATTTTTGACCTTGTCATCACCGTAGCCCTTTCAGTTTTGATCGGAACTTCCTGAAACTTCTATGCAAGGTGGCTGGGTATAAAACCTGGGATGAGTTCGCATACCAGCAAAGGTGGCCTATTTATCATAGAGTAAGGTCCCTTTGATTGCTGAAAATGTTGATTTTTGACCTTGTCATCACTGTAGCCCCTTCAGTTTTGATCGGATCTTTCTGAAACTTATATGTAAGGTGGCTGGGGATAAAACCTCGGATGAGTTCGAAAACCGGCCAAGTTGCCCAATTTACTATATAGTTATGTCCCTTTGATGGCTGAAAATGTCGATTTTTTACCTTGTCATCACTGTAGCCCCTGCAGTTTTGATCGAATCTTTCTGAAACCTATATGTAAGATGAATGGAGATAAAACCTAGGACGAGTTGGAATACTGGCCAAGTTGGCCCATTTATCATAGAGTTACGTCCCTTTGATTGCTGAAAATGCCGATTTTTGACCTTGTCATCACGGTAGCCCCTTCAGTTTTGATCGGATCTTTCTGAAACTTATACGTAAGGTGGCTGGTGATAAAATCTTGGATGAGTTCGAAAACAGGCCAAATCAGCTGATTTATCGTAGAGTTATGTCCCTTTGATGGCTGAAAATGTTGATTTTTGACCTTGTCATTACCGTAACCCCTTCAGTTTTGATCAGATTTTTCTGAAACTTATATGTAAGGTGGCTGGGGATGAAACCTCGGATGAGTTCGAAAACTGGCCAGGTCGGCTCATTTATTTTAGAGTAACATCCCCTTGATTGCTAAAAATGCCAAATTTTGACCTTTTCATCACCGTAGCCCCTTCAGTTTTGATCAGATTTTTCTGAAACTTATATGTGAGGTGGCTGGGAATAAAATCTTGGATGAGTTTGAATACTGGCCAAGTCTGATCGGATCTTTCTGAAACTTACATGTAAGGTGGCTGGGAATAAAACCTCAGGTGAGTTCGAATACCGGCCAAGTCGGCACATTTATCATAGAGTGACGTGCCTTTGATTGCTGAAAATGCCTATTTTCGACATTGTCATCACTGCTGCCCCTTTAGTTTTGAACGGATCTTGATGAAACTTACAAACAAGGAAGTCAGGCAGAAAGCTTGGAGGAGTTTGAAAACTTGTTTTTGAACTTGTCATCACCATAGCCACTTCAGTTTAGATCGGATCTTCTTAGCAAGTCAGGAATAAAAGCTTGAATGAGTATGAAAACCGGTGAGGTCAGCCTGTTTATCATAGAGTTACATTGTACTTGATTTTCAGAAAATGCTTACCCTGTCATCACCATGTCCTCCTATAAAGCCTTCAGTAAAGGTTGGCACTTCCTTAAACTTTGAATCTGTTAGCTCAGGTGAGCGATACAGCTAGCTTGGTCCTCTTGTCATTTATTTTATGGTTAGCCTCGCAGAATGAGCATGTGCTTTGTCCTGTTGTAAAAGGGTATCGTCACCATTATTGCGTATTCATCGATGTACCGACGTGCCGTCAAATTGCCATTAACAACGATGAGTTGGGTTTTATGCCGCCATGATATCCCTCCCCGCACCATTACGCTACCACCATCCCAACGCGACACCTGTTTAACAGAACGGGCTTCAAACCGCATCCACGCCGCATATCAAACATTTCAACACAAAAACGGGACTTGTCCGTGAACAGTACACCACGCCAACGCTGTTGTGTCCATCTCCACTGTGCCTTTCAACCAATCGAGCAATCGTAGTGTGCGAACAACCCATACACTCTGCAACTTGGCGGTTTGAAAGCCCACCTTCAACCATACCGAGCGACGTTACTCAGACGTCCCATTGGCTTGTTCTTATGAAATGTTTTGTTGGCTTTTAACGTAAAGAATCTGGACCTTTATAACGACAGTAAAGAAAGTGCCAAAAAGTTCGTGATTACGAACATTTTGCAATTTTTGCATTTTGCACATGCACATCATGAAAATCACGCAAAATTCGTGTCAAACAAACTTATGCATCGGTGACAACTTTACAATACAAATTTTTATCCGTTGAAAAAGTCAGTCATTTTTACCTTAAACTAAAGAAATCAAAATTTTAAAAGTGGTGCGTTTTATATTATTATTAATTGTGGATTTGTTTGGTCCCCGTCAACACTGTATAGGTCATTTTGGAGACTTGCTTCCAATTTTGTGGGACTTTTACCCGACATTGAGATGAAATGACATCTCAATCCTTGTCGCCCAATGAAACCAATAGGATTTATAAGCATGGGCGGTCCGACTCAAACCGCTTTGCCTGGGCAGGCTTAGATTCTCTAAGCGGTTTACCGTCGGTTTCAGCTCTGCGTGGGAGCATCATGCAGCCCATGTATTTCTTCAAGACCCGATGGGCGGGGGGAAATTATTTGTAGAGAGTGTGGAACGAAAAGTTGAGCATTTTGTACTGCATTTTGTTGAGTTTACTCGGTAGAGCCGCATTAATGAGTACCATACATCACGATAATAAGTCTGGCCCAACGGTTTCCGAGGAGAAGCAGTTCGAAAATTTTCACATTTTTCGCCTCGGCGAGGCTATAGTAAATGGAATGTAATATTTCGCAAGTTCATAGGTTAGATCTCATTGATATCTATCAGTATGCCAAAAATTCTTTAAATATTCCAAGCAGTAAAGTCACTATCAATAATTTTCACAAACGGGTTACGGACGGACCCAAAGAAGGTCAAGGTCAACCCAGGGTCACCATTTTAGCAATTTATGATGGGCCTACGTCCCAGATGCTATTTATCAAGTTTCGTGGAAATCTGCCCAGTGGTTCAGGAGAAGACTATTTGTGAAGGGTTTTAACAATATATAGTTTGGCGGCCATTTTGGTCATGTGACCTGGACCCCATGAGCAAATTTTGGTATTCCTATCCCATAGAGGCTCCATATGAAATTTGACTTCAATCGGCCCAACGGTTTCCGAGGAGAAGCAGTTCGAAAATTTTCACCTTTTTCGCCTCGGCGAGGCTATACTAAATGGAATATAATATTTCGCAGTTCATTGGTTAGATCTCATTGACAGACAGACCATATATGGCTTGGCGGCCATTTTGGTCATGTGACCTGGACCCCATGTGCAAACTTTGGTTTCCCCCATCCCATATATGCTCCATATGAAATTTGACTTCAATCGGCCCAACGGTTACCGAGGAGAAGCAGTTCGAAAATTTTCACATTTTTCGCCTCGGCGAGGCTATAATAAATGGAATATAATATTTCGCAGTTCATTGGTTAGATCTCATTGATATCTATCAGTATGCCAAAAATTGTTTAAATATTCCAAGCGGTTAAGTCACTATCACCAATTTTCACAAACGGGTTACGGACGGACAGACAGACTGACAGAATGACCGAATGACAGAATGACACGGTGATTTTAGGGCACTCTTAGAAATCAACCGACTTCAGTCGGTTGCTTTTTCTGCGGGTCGTGCAATTTGAATGCCGCTTTTAGACGAAAGAAAGGCTGATCAAAGAACTAAATACCACGAAATTCATCTACACATGTACGTCATAAAGATGTGGAAGATACAAATTTCCTGCATGGGTGTGTATAAGTTTAAAGAATGAAGAGAAAAAAAAATAATAAGAGTCATGTTTATAACCTAATTAGCCATTTCTTTGGCTGCAACATTCTCATTTTCAGAAGCCATAGCAACGGAACTGTTGACTGCTGAAGAGTGCTTATATTTGAGCCACGTCATGTGAAAACGTATCGATAGAGTCAGTCATATAAAACCATTGCTCCAGATAAGAGGCTTTTCTTCAGCCGAAAAGTGCTGATATTTTTCACATTTCTGCACAGAAACATGTGGGTACTCATTAGAAGCGCCTCGGCGAAACTTACGTTTTGGGTACTCATTAGAAGCGCCTCGCCGAGGCGCTTCTAATGAGTACACACATGATTGTTTTGGTTTTTGTGCAGAAATAAGAAAATTATACTTATCTGAGGTTTTGTATAAAAAAAAACGGGTACTCCGGTTTTCGCCCACCTCTGATAAACGATTGGCTCGATCTCAGCGAAATTATCTTGAAAGGGCCGAACAACAAACCAAAAAAACTGCTGAAACCTACCATACTGCCAGAATGTGTTCTGTGATAAGTTTGCAAAGGGCCATACCGTTCATTTTGTCGCACACTACGCGGCTTTTGCTTCGTATGGAGATGTCATTTAATGAGCCAAAGTGCCAGAAATGCGAGGTTTGGCGAGAATGGAACGTATTGGTCGAAGCGCGTATTTCTTCAGCTTGGCTGTGAAAAAACGGATGGCAGTATAATACGAATGTGTACCCGTGTTAATTAAACAGATCTAATTGCAACTGATTCCAATAAATGTCCGTACTGTTGCTTATAAAACCATAGGCGTTTCACAAATTCTCATCAGAATTCATGTTTACTTCCTACAGGAGGGATGTCTGTTTCAAGTCACAGGTATTTCTTTATTTTGACCCTTCCCTGCCAGCACAAACCACGGGCCAACGTCGGGCCGATAGCGGTACGACGTTACCTAGTCGTACCGCTATCGGCCCGACGTTGCGGGTAGCGTTACTATCACCGTGGTGGGCGCCTTTTTTTGCATCATTATGTCTAGGCAAATAGCAGAACATTTTGCATAGTCATGTTAACGTAGTGTGAACTATATGTGAGCCCCTATTGTGTGGAGGTTTATACAACTTTTAAATGAATGTGGATTGTGGAATTGCATTATATTAATGCGTTCCGATAAAACAGTCCATTCCCTTTTCCGGGACATGCATTATTGTTTGAGTTGAGGTTTAACGTCCCCGTCGAAACTTTTAAGGTCATTTTGGAGACGTTGCTTCCAATTTTGTGGGACTTTTACCCGACATTGAGATGAAATGACATCCCGAGCCAATGCCGCCCAATGAAACCAATAGTGTTTAAAAGAATGGACGGGCCGACTCATACCGCTTTGCCTGAGCAAACATAGATCCTCTAAGCGGTTTACCAGTACTCCTATGCGGGTCGGTTTCAGCTCTGCGTGGACGCATCATGCAGCCCATCTATTTCTTCAAGCCCCGATGGGCGTGAGCCGCGGACATGCATTAATGAACCTGTCAGCATTCCGTTTTTTTTTTTTGTTTTTGTTGTTTTGTTGTTGTTTTTGTTTTGTTTTGTTTTTTGTTGTTTTTTTTTTTTTTTTGTTTGTTTTATTGCTTTTTACCATCACGATAACAAGTCCGTGAAACGAAGACCCCCGTAAACCCCACTTTATATAGAGAAAAGCGGGTTTACGGGGAGTACATTATCTGCCTTATTTTGCTTTAAAACATAGATTGTGGGTACTCGTTAGAACCGCCTCATTGAGGCGGTTCTAACGAGCACCCACAATTTATGTTGAAAGCAGAAATAATAAATATGTTATCATTTTTACCTAATATTTATCATTTTCTGACACCATGTTGGACGCCATTATTTCTTACGGACATGTTTTCCTGCGATAATTTCGACTATCACATGCGATTTAACTCACCCTTAGGTTTTTATTCAGAAATAACGAAGTTATAGATGTTTGCACTTCTGAATTTCTGTTTCACAAGTAGAAAGCCGACGTTATCGGATGATTTGCAACGTCATGACGTCAAAAGTCGCGTGTTTTTCATTAAAAAAAAAACTTACCTTAATTATAAGTTATGTTACCAACCAGCGCACGACAAAAATCCACAATAAGACCTAGGCGACCAGCTGAGACTCAGATCACCCTGCGCATCCGCGCAGTCTGATCAGAGTCGTTGCTGTTCGCATAAGCGTTCTACAGCCCCTGGGCTATTCATAGGGCAAGAAGAGAATGCTCCGATCAGGCTGACCTGATTAGCCGGCTGACCTGAGTCTTCGACCTTAGCACGAGTCTAATTGTAGGTTTTGTCATGCGCCAGCTCATTATATTACACTCCGGATTGGGTAATCATGAGAGAAAAAATGTCACCTCATATTCCTCAGGGTGATAATTTTCACTTCTTTATTTTATTTTGGTTTTACAGCCCTTTCAAGATCTTTGTAATTCAAGATGAAACATCGGCAGCCATCTTGTCGTACGCATCGACAGATAGAACACAAAACAGAACGAATATAGGTTCTGACACAGTGCATAAAGCGCATTTTATGCTGACCAGTATGACCTACCTACAAGCTGTTTAAATTTTCAATACTTTATTCTAAAACAGAACGGTTAGTCGGTTAATAGCTATACATAGCTAATGTTACATTTGTTGAAAACTTCCGACTTTAAATAAAATTTGTATCTGTATCTGTAAGAAATCAGGAGTATTTTGAAAGATATATAACTGACGCTTCGGAAAAAAATGGCGTCCTGCTTTGGGAACGTCAATGTTTTTAATGACGTCACATCCACCAACGTTAACGTCGTCTTGCTTTGGCGCCATTGGGCATGGTTTTCAACGTGTAGGGAGATACTTAACGACCTTCATTGTTTTCCATTTCAAACCACTTAAAGATATACGATGTATAATCTGATATTACGTTCAGATTTCTATACAAGGTAATGCTGAGTTCTAGTGGAGAGTTCAAGTTTTGGGTATATTACATGTATAAAAAGGTTATTGACTTTATATTGTGAAATATTCGGCACTCATTCATATGGCGAAGACGCACTCGCAAGCTCGTGCGTCCTTCGCCATATGAACTCGTGCCGAATATTTCACAATATAAAGTCAATAACCTATAATTATCACATGCGCGGTATTGGTCGCGCGTGCGGTTCGCTTCTTTAGGGAGGGAAGCTTGAAAATAAAGTCATACAAAGTTGAGAAATTTCTGCACAAAAATGTTGTATTTTTTCAATGATCATCATGTGAACAAGTCTGTGAATTCTGCGCGTTTATGCAGCGAAGACTTATTGGATTGTGCGTCTGATCAGACTGCGCGATCGCGCAGCTAAAACTCTGATCAGACTTAACAAACTGATCAGACTGTGCATTTGCATAGCCAAAACTGGTCAAACTGCGCGTTCGCGCAGCGAAGAATCTGATCAGACACTAATCAGACTGCGCGTTCGCGCAGTGAAGACTTATCAGACTGCGCGTTCGCGAAGCGAAGACTGATCAGACCGCGCGTTAGTGCAGCGAACATTGATCAGACTGCGCGTTCCTGCAGCGGATACTGATCAGATTGCGCATTCGCCTAGCGAATACTCTGACCAGACTGCGCATTCGCGAAACGAAGGCTGATCAGACTGAGGACTATGATCAGACTGCGCGTTCGCGTCGCAAAAACTAATCAGACGGTTCGTTCGCGCACCGAAGACAAATCAGAATGCCCGTTCGTGTAGTGAAGACTGGTAAGACTGAAGACTGATCAGACCGCCCATTTGCGCAGCGAAGACTGATTAGACTGTATTGGACAGCGCAAAGCAAAAATGTGTATTCGGACAAATACGCCAAGCAACGACAACGATCACACCGCACGTTCGCGCGTTGATGTCTGATTAGACTGCGCACTCGAGCAGGGGGAAAATCTGATCAGGCTGAAAACACTTAATAGACTGCGCTTTTACGCAGCGAAGACTCTGATCAGACTGAAAATATTGATCAGACTGCGCATTCGCACAGCCAATACCGATCTGAAGAATCTGATCAGACTGAAGACACTAATCAGACTCTGCGATCGCGCAGCGAAGACTGATCAGACTGCGTGTTAATACAGCGAAGACCGATCAGACTGAATATTCTGATCAAACTGCACATTCGCGCAGCGAACTTTGATCCGACTGCATGTCACGCAGTTTAGACTGATCAGACTGCGCGTTCACCCAGCGAAGACCCTGATCAGACTGCATGTTCGTATAGCGAGGGCTGATCAGACTGAAAAGCAGCGAAGGCTCTAAACAGGCTGCGCGTTCGCGCACCGAAAACAAATCAGACTGCGCGTTTGCGTTGGGAAGACTGGTCAGACGGAAGACTGATCAGACTGCGCGTTTGTGCAGCGAAGACTCTGATCAGACTGAAGACACTGATCAGACTGCGCATTCGCACAACCAAGACTTCGCGTTCGAGCAGCAAAGAATCTGATCAGACTAAATACACTAATCAGACTGCGCGTTCACGCAGCGAGAATGATCAGACTGAGCGTTCACGTAGCGAAGACTGTTCAGTCTGAACACTTTGATCAAACAGTGCATTCGCGCAGTGAACTTTGATCAGACTGCGTTTTCGCACAGCGAAACACGACTGATCAGACTGCGCGTTTATGTAGCGAACACGTTTTGTGCAAATGGCGCAGCAAAGACTCTAATCGGACTGCGCGTTTGCGCATCGAAGACAAATCAGACTGCATGTTCGCGTAGCGAAGCCTGCTCAGACTGAAGACTGATCAAACTGCGCAGCACAGACTATTCATAGCACTAGCAAAGAGTATTCATACTGCGTATTCGCCTAGCGAAGACTGATCAGACTGCACGTTCGCGCAGCAAAGAGTATTCATACTGCGTATTCGCCTAACGAAGTCTGATCGGACTGCACGTTCGCGCAGCAAAGAGTATTCATACTGCGTATTCGCCTAGCGAAGACTGATCAGACTGCACGTTCGCGCAGCAAAGAGTATTCATACTGCGTATTCGCCTAGCGAAGACTGATCCGACTGCACGTTCGCGCAGCAAAGAGTATTCATACTGCGTATTCGCCTAACGAAGTCTGATCAGACTGCACCTTCGCACAGCAAAGAGTATTCATACTGCGTATTCGCCTAGCGAAGACTGATCAGACTGCGCGTTCGCGCAGCAAAGACTATTGATAGTGCGTATTCGCCTCGCGAAGACTGATTAGACTGCACGTTCGCGCAGCAAAGAGTATTCATACTGCGTATTCGCCTAACGAAGTCTGATCAGACTGCACGTTCGCACAGCAAAGAGTATTCATCCTGCGTATTCGCCAAGCGGTGACTGATCAGACTGCACGTTCGCGCAGCAAAGACTATTGATAGTGCGTATTCGCCTCGCGAAGACTGATTAGACTGCACGTTCGCGCAGCAAAGAGTATTCATACTGCGTATTCGCCTAGCGAAGACTGATCAGACTGCGCGTTCGCGCAGCTAAGACTATTGATAGTGCGTATTCGCCTAGCGAAGACTGATCAGACAGCGCGTTTGCGCAGCAAAGACTATTCATACTTCGTATTCGCCTAGCAAAGATTGATCACACTGCGCGTTCGCGCAGCGAAGACTATTCAGACTGCACGTTCGCCTAGTGGAGACTGATCAGATTTCGCGTTCGTGTAGTCTGACTGGAGTCTGCGTCATCCGCTGTATGGACGCCTATTGACCCTAAGGTTCTGTATCGAGTCAGAGAAGGGTTATTCGTGTTCGAATAAAGAGAATACAATCGTTTGAGATATCATTTTCTTTCACTCCTCGAAATTTTCTTTCATGGCTAGAAATAATTGGACCAGCGCATGACGAAACCTACACTCAATAAGACATGTGCGCCCAACGAAGACTCAGATCAGCCTGCGCATCCGCGCAGTCTGATCAGAGTCTTCGTTGTGCGTTCTAAGGATAGCTAAGGGCCTAATGCTCCTTCGTGCAGCAAGAGAAGTCTCTGGTTAGACTATATGGATGGACAGGCTGGTCTGAGTCTTCGCTGGGCGCACATGTCTTATTGTAGGTTTTGTCGTGCGCTGACTCAGTTGATACGTCTTAGAAAATAATGGATATGTTTCATAGAATTTCCGATGCAAATATATGAAGGAAGTGATCGTCAAAAGTGCATCATTGAGGCGGTTCAAGCGAGTATCCACTTTCAATGTTTTGTGCAAATGGCAAACAATATATAGAGGATCATGTATAATTATTGAATTTATTGAACGATTAAACGAGTTTAGGAAAAGGAATAAAATGCGAGGCTTTGCCGAGCATTTTATCCCTTTTTTCTGGACAATTTAATAAATTCAATAATACATGAGCACGAATGCAAAATTCTATTTATCATATGACATTTAAAACGCATTTTATTCACAATTATTTTTAAAAAATGTAAATATTCCGCCATTAGTAAACGCGACGTCGTTAAGGACGTCGTACATGTAAAATTATGGGCGTATCCAACTAATCTGCATATTTATTCCACTAGTAGATTGTTGAATTTATTACATGACGTTATTACACTCTCAGACGCGGCGTCATATGATAAATACCGTTTCAAACCCGACACTTTTCGTTTTGAAGGGAACTCATTACGGGGACAAGTCAATGTGATGCACAGGCTACTTACCGCCCTAAGGGAATCTAAACCTGCACATTTGAAAAACAAATTGACAGGAACTGGCTAGCTAATGGTTGTTTTATTCTGGATTTTCAGTCCGGAAAATCATTCTTATTATTATAAATCCTTCAATCGGAAAGATAAGAGAAGATAAGTATTCATGTATACCAATAATATGCGATATTAGCGGTCGACACTGAAGAATAAGCTTTAGACTTTATTCTTTAGAACGAAGCTTATTAATTCATGCTCTTATTCACGATCAGTCCTAATAGGCGCGGTTGTCACACGGTGAATATCTATTTTCTCACTGAGTGTGTCGTCTCTGGCAATTATCTCTGCTAACATGCATAGAGGAGGTTATTGGTTCATTGACCCATTTAACCTTTTGTTTGTTTGATTTGAGGTTTAACGTCCCCGTCAACACTGTAAAGGTCATTTTGGAGACGTTGCTTCCAATATTATGAAACTTTTACCCGACATTGAGATGAAATGACATCTCAAGTCATGACGCCCAATGAAACCAATAGGGTTATTTATTTACTGGTCATGAACAAACTCAATAAAACCGAGTCTGCTATTTTCGTTTATTTGGTGTATTCCTTGTTTCCAAAGGATCTTACTTCAGAACTTATTAATTTTCACTGTAGCTGATGTTGTACCATGTGGCGGCCGTATAACGTCTCCCCGTACATCATCATAGTGCAGATTATATTTCCTGGTCCTTTGGGATCATTGAGTTCATTTGGTATCATTTTGAAAATCGAGTTCTGCTTAACCCGGTGCTAGAGGGCGTGGCCGGTGTTGCACATTTCATTACTGGTCATGAACACACTCAATAAAACCGAGTCAGCTATTTTCGTTTATTTGATGTATCCCTTGCTTCCAAAGGATCTTACTTCAGAACTTATTTATTAGCATGGGTCTCGCACCGCGGTTCCTGGACAGGCTAAGATCCTCTAAGTGGTTTACCAGTACTAGTGTGCGAGACCGGTTCAGCTCTGCGTCGTAGCATCATGCAGCCCATATATCTCTTCAAGCCCCTATGGGCGGGGGTCGTTTATCATGCTTATAAACCTATATATAGTTCGTCGGTCGCACTGTTCTACTGGTTGTATGTTCTAAGATGGTTAATTAGGGCTCCCGCCCATCGGGGCTTGAAGAAATATATGGGC
The DNA here is from genome assembly GCA_963580285.1 of Lucinisca nassula. Lineage (NCBI taxonomy): Eukaryota > Metazoa > Mollusca > Bivalvia > Lucinida > Lucinidae > Lucinisca > Lucinisca nassula. The sequence continues at coordinate 84,137,069 of OY757020.1, read as the reverse complement.
TGCATGATGGGTTCAGGCAAATTTTGAAACTGGCTCGTACACGAGTACTGGTAAACCACTTGCAGGATGCAAGCCTGCCCAGGCAAAGCGGTACGCGAGCCGGAGTGTCCATGCTTATAAACCCTATTGGTTTCATTGGACGACAGGACATTTCATCCCAATGTCGGGTAAAAGTCCCACAACATTTGAACCAACGTTTCTAAAATTACCTTTACAGTGTTGACGGGGACGTTAAACCTCAAATCAAACAAACAATAAGATGGTTAATTAGACCAATTTAAAGCCTGCTTCTTTGCGCTGTACTTCGAAACCTTTCTGATGAGGCCTCGACATTTTGCTTGGTCCAGTGCAATTTGTTCACACAACTCTTTTGGTATGTTGAAGTTCGTTGACCACCCTTGGAGCGTTTTCCTACTTGTGGTTCCGCCAAGGAGGGTTTTCTTTAGCAGTATTCTGGTTTCAGTAGAGTATGTACACTCTGAGGTCCTGTCTTTTTCAATATGTTCTATAAAAGGGTTATCCTTTGGAAGCAAGGAATACACCACAAAACTGGAAAATATGGAGTGTACATGTTTTCTGGGCCAGACTAACAAGTTTCGGCCAATTAGGCCTCATCAGTGACCCTCAAGATATTTCAAAATTCCACAATGGAATCGATGATCCCAAAGGACAAGAAAATACAAACACCAATATGATGTAGGGCTGGGACACTTTTTACGGCCGCCACACATTCCCAGACACCAGCTGTAGTGACGTTTAATATGTTCTGTAAAAAGGTTATCATTTGGAAGCAAGGAATACACCACAAAACTGGAAAATATGGAGTGTACATGTTTTCGTGGCCAGACTGGCTAGTTTCGGCCCATTTGGCCTCATCAGTGACCCTCAAAATATTTTCAAAGACTTCTGTGTGTGAAATTCTGGCCTGCCATGTTATCGTTAGAAGTTTACAAAGACAGGTTGTATGGGAATGGTTCATTGTCCAAATTTCACATGCGTCTAATAGAGTTGGCAGCACAACAGCTCTGTAGATATTCAGCTTTGGGTCAAGTCTGATTCCACTTCGATGTATAAGCCTAGCATGCCAACAGCCACCAAACTATCCAATCATACTGAGCCGGCGCATGACAAAACCTACAATAGGACATCTGCGCCCATCGAAGACTCAGATCAGCCTGCGCATCCACGCAGTCTGATCAGAGTCTTCGTTGTGCGCCCTCAGGATAGGTAAGGGCCCATTGCTTCTTCATGCAGCAAGAAAAGTCTCCGGTTAGACTTCATATGTATATGGATGCACAGGCTGATCTGAGTCTTCGATGGGTGCACATGACTTATTGTAGGTTTTGTCGTGATTTGGTTACTGACAAACTGACTTCTCATAGTCATCTCTTGCCAATACATCACGTGATTAAGTCCATGAAATGAATGCCCCCCAAACCCCACTTCATATAGAGAACACAGGGGTTTTTTGGGGGGTATACATAATTGTCCCTTTTCTGTTCTAAGTCATATGTTGTGGGTACTCGTTAGAACCGCCACAATGAGGCGGTTGTAACGAGCATCCACACCCTAAGTTTGTAGTATAAATAAGAAAATATCATGGATTTTCATCAAAAAAGTAGCCATTTTGGAGATGTGAAAAAATGCTCTATGTTTCACGGCTGTGTTATCGTAATGATTTCTACTGCATGTACTTGGAGGCTGTTATCTCCTTTGTAGCCTAGCATGCCATCGATCATCTAAGGATTGAGACCGAGTCCAGAACGCGATGACACTGTTTGCAAAAAGTACATGAAATTAACAAAAAATATATCAAACATGTTTTCATTGGAAAAATGGACACGCGCAGTGTGCTCAGCACATTTGTGTTCGTGCATGTGCGCTGTCTGCATGATCAGCACATGTGTGTTCGCGCATGCGCAGTCTAATCAGCACCTTTGTGTTCGCGCATGCACAGTCTGTTCAGCACTTTTGTGTTCGCTGCTTGGAGGTAGCGGGTTCGCACCCACTATATATTTGCGCATTCTATAACCTAGGAAGAGGATCAGGAGAGCCTGTTGGAATTGCGTAGGTCTATAGATGAAGTCAGAAAGCATGCCAAGGGCAGTATCTGGATACTCGGTGACTTCAATCTCCCAAAACTGACCTGGACTGATGACACACCCACTCTGAGACCCGACTGTATTCACAGATCAACTTATGATACCTTTCTAGACCTAATGCATGATTTCGGCTTTTCACAAATGGTAAACCAACCTACAAGATTCGAAAACACCCTCGATTTATTTCTGACCACAAACCCCACCCTTGTAGAAGAGGTTGGTTGCCTACCTGGCCTGAGTGACCATGACATGGTCACTGCTACCTGTGCTCTGAAACCAACAGTCCAAAGACAAAAGCCCCGAAAAGTCTACCTATTAAACAAGGCAGATTGGCCAAAACTTAAAACACTGGTGAAGGACTACCAGACCAAGTTTCTTGAAAATCACTTTGGCAAACCTGTTGAGGACCTTTGGACCGACTTTACATCCACCATTGACTCTCTTGCCTCACAGTGTATTCCTTCTAAACAGACCCATGGTAAATCATCCTTACCCTGGATCATCCAGCAAATTCGCAGGCTGATCAGACGGAGAGACGACTTGTACAGAAAATTCAAAAGAACCGGAGACCAGACATTTCGAAACAAATTTCTATCCCTACGAAAATCTATAAAACATAAAATTAAACTCTCTTATAATAACTATCTTGCAGGCCTCCTTGGACTAAATGACGCAAACTCTGTCTGTGATAGTAAAAAACTTTTCACTTTCCTTAAGAGCTGCAAACAGGACCAGCTTGGTACACCGCCTCTCCAGAAGGGATCTAGACTCTTGACTGACACAACCGAGAAAGCTGATGCTCATAATCAGCAGTTCCACTCGGTCTTTACCACAAAGGAACCTCTATCACTCTCTTGACTCTGTAAAATGAAGCTTCAGGATATGTCTGACAGTGGTACAATTAGTCCTGACTCGGTACCGCCTGGGGTACTGAATCCAACCCCAGCTATGGAGGACTTTTGTATCTCTGCAAATGGCATACTGAAACTCCTTCAAAACCTGAAACCTGGAAAAGCAGCTGGACCTGACCGACTTAAGCCCCTTCTACTAAAAGAACTGAGAGAGGAAATTGAACCAATCATTCAAATCATTTTTGAACGCTCAATAGCTACAGGAAAGCTCCCTGCCGATTGGTGCACAGCCCAGGTAACTCCAGTCTTCAAATAGAGAGATAACTCGTCCGCTGCAAATTACAGGCCCATTTCACTGACTTGCATTCTCTGTAAGACCCTCGAACACATAATGGCTTTCCACCTGGTAAAGCACCTTGATAAGCATGACCTCCTGTACGATTTACAGCACGGTTTTAGGGAAAAGAGGTCATGCGAGACACAGCTTACCATGTTGGTCGAGGACCTTGCAAGGAATGTGAGTACAGGTAAGCAAACTGATTTGGTATTGCTGGATTTTTCAAAGGCCTTTGATAAAGTAAATCACTCCAGACTCCTTTGGAAACTCCATCAGTATGGAATCAGAGGTTCTACATTAAACTGGATCCGTGCCTTCCTTGGAAACCGAACCCAGACTGTGGTACTTGATGGCGAGGAATCAGGATCTGTCCCAGTGACCTCTGGGGTCCCTCAGGGGTCAGTTCTGGGTCCGATCCTGTTTCTCGTCTATATCAATGACCTGCCAGATGAGCTGACATCACAGGTCCGTCTTTTTGCAGATGACACGGCCGTCTACCTGACAGTCGGGGGCACGGAAGATGGGAAGGCACTACAGACTGACCTGGACAGACTATCTCAGTGGGAGAATCAGTGGGACATGGAGTTCAACCCATCCAAGTGCCAAGTAGTACGGGTGACAACAGCCAGGAAAGTGATAAATACAGTGTACACTCTACACGGCCAAGTCCTGGAGGTTGTCACCAGTGCGAAGTACTTGGGGGTTGACATCTCCAGTGGCCTATCCTGGAACTCCCACATTGACCGGATAACAGCAAATGCAAACAAGACCCTCGCCTTTGTTAAACGAAATATCAGAACAAAAAATCCGCAGGTACGAGAGACTGCCTACAAGACACTGGTCCGCCCCCAGCTGGAGTACGCCGCCCCCGTTTGGGACCCTCATACCAAGGAGAAAATACTCCAGCTGGAAAAAGTCCAACGTAGGGCAGCACGCTGGACAACTTGCAACTATGACTACCAGTCTAGTGTCACTGCAATGTTGGACAGCTTGGGTTGGAGGACACTCGAACAGAGACGGGCAGATGCGCGTCTCTGTCTTTTTTACAAAATTGTCTACGGTCTTGTGGCAGTGCCCCTCCCTGAATATATCCACCCTGTTAACATTAGTAGTCTACGGCACTGTTATTCCATGGCATTCCGACAACTCCATACTTCCCGAGACTATTACAAGTACTCCTTTTTTCCACTGGCCATTGTCCAGTGGAACGCACTACCAGAGACTGCTGTATGCTCACCAGACCTCGAGTCATTCAAGGTCGCAGTTAGTGAGTTGCAGCACTCCAGGCCCTAGATCCAAAAGTAGTTGTTTTTAACCGGATTTTAATCTCATCTGAACTATCATAACCTATCATCTTTCATCCCCTTCACTATTATGTTTTTAGCCTTTCTTTTTTTTAACACTCTGCCTTTTTCTATTCGACAGCGCACCTGCCTAGAATGTCCTCGCGGGCGTAAGGCAGTATATGGAGATAGATAGATAGTTAATCACAGGTCGACAGTTAATCACATGACGTCACGGCTGAGAATGTGTGTTTGTTTGATTAGAGGTTTAATGTTCCCGTCAACACTGTAAAGATCATTTTAGAGACGTCGCTTCCAATTTTGTGGGACTTTTACCCGACCTTGAGATGAAATGACATCTCAAGACCTGCCATCCAATGAAACCAATATGGTTTATTAGCTCGCACCGCTTTGCCTGGGCAGGCTTCGATCATCTAAGCGGTTTACCAGTACTCGTGTGCGGGTTATTTTCAGCTCTGCGTGGAAGCATCGTGCAGCCCATCTATTTCTTCAAGCCCCAATGGGCGGGGGCCGGGCTGAGAATGTAATAACGTCATATATTGCTTGTATTGCAGAGAGATACTATGATTTCTACCGGACAACAACCTGGAATTTGTCTTTTTTGCTAAGACTAAACATTCCATCTTTGCCGAGAAAATATACCCTGTAGCTTGATCTACTATTTGTACGATATACAAGATACCGCTTTTGCAGTGAAATCATCATATTCAAACGCGGGAAACTTTCAGTCGCGGCGACACTATTTATCACGTCATCGAAATGGCGTCCGCGGAAAGATATCAACAAACGTTCTAAATGCCTGAAGTTTGACACGGATGTAATGTTGAAACAAAGAAAATATGGACATGACCGTTGAATAGGAAGAACGTTTTGCTTTCTTTAATCTCATATTTCAGTTGTTTTATCACTGAAACAAAGACTTTGTTTCTTCTATTATTTTTCAAAACTGTAGAAAGCGCTTTCATAATGGCGCCCAACCAGTTTTTCTTCCAGCCAGATTCTGTAACACTACGCTGACTGAACCGTTAACGTGATCCGTGAACAGTCACCTGTACCGAAATTGCACGACCCGCAGAAAAAGCGACCGACTGAAGTCGGTTGATTTTCTAAGAGTGCCCTAAAATCACCGTGTCATTCTGTCAGTCTGTCTGTCCGTCCATAACCCGTTTGTGAAAATTGGTGACAGTGACTTAACCGATTGGAATATTTAAATAAGTTTTGGTATACTGATAGATATCAATGAGATCTAACCAATGAACTTGCCAAATATTACATTCCATTTAGTATAGCCTCGCCGAGGCGAAAAATGTGAAAATTTTCGAACTGCTTCTCCTCGGAAACCGTTGGGCCGATTGAAGTCAAATTTCATATGGAGTCTCTATGGGATGGGTAAAACCAAATATTGCTCATGGGGTCCAAGTCACATGATCAAAATGGCCGCCAAGCCATATATGGTAAAAACCCTTCAAAAATAGTCTTCTCCAGAACCACTGGGCAGATTTCCACGGCACTTGATAAATAGCATCTGGGACTTAGGCCCATCATAAAGTCCTAAAATGGTGACCCTGGGTTGGCCTTGACATTCTTCGTGCCTAGGTCAAACTTTGACACATATGTTTTTGTATTGGAACAGTAAGAATGCATTTTATCCTGCAAACGATTCAGAATAAAGTACAAGATATATTTTTGCTCCTTACGATAAGGCGCATTTATTGGGGGAACCGTTTTAGGTCCAGGTCACATGACCAAAATGGCCGCCATACCCATATATGGTAACACTCATAAAGCTAAAAGCATCCGGCGGGTCGTGCACTTCAGCTGAAGCACTGGTTAAGAGCAACAATTCAAGATCCAAATTGTCCGTAGAGTCTATGGGTGCATGTAATATACAGATTATTCATTTCTCCGATTTGAAATGTGGGATTTATAAACCTCGGAAAGTAAAACAATCCGTTAAAGAAACTCACGCTTCACACCCGTTTCTTTATCGGATGGTATAACCTCCTCGCTTTATAAATGGGAGAATGAATAAACTGTATTTTTCATGCGGCTGAGAACGTTATAATATAGGGATCAACCATGGTTTTTCATGCATTAACATTCGCCGGGTCCCGAGGAAGCTGGGGTGAACATGAGGCCGCTAGGCCGAATGTTCAGATATCTTACGAGGGATCAGGCGAATATGCAATGCAAAAACCATGGATGATCGTTATTCTTGCATATTTTACGATTCTGACAGCAAATTTGGAAGAAAACGCCCAAAAGCTCCATATAAACTCTTCAAATGCGACCGGTGAACCAACATGGCGGCCAGTGCAGAATGTTGTTTACAATGCCTTCGTTACGCAGTAACCATTTGACGTCATCATAGAACCCTAAAAAACTACGTTCAGGGCGATAACGTTACGTCGCTCTACGTAACGTAAACAAAGCAAGGCCAGTCTTGTGATATCAAAAGCTCAAAATCCATATTCAAACAGCACGCGAATTTAATGATTTGAACATGGTTTTGCTTTATGTGCACGGCTTTCGGTCCATTTGACTATGGCTTCAAACAGCCACGCGCATAGATATTTATGCAAGAACGCCATGTATTTGTTTGTTTGTTTCACTTGAAGTTTAACGTCACCGTCAACACTGTAAAGGTCATTTTGGAGACGTTGCTTCCAATTGTGTGGGACTTTTACCCGATATTGAGATGAAATGACTTCTCAAGCCCTGCCCTCCAATGAAACCAATAAGAAGAAAGCTTCGGGGAAAGAAAGTTCTCTCGGTGATGCGATATTTCTATTTTTTCTTTCTTTTTTCTCCTTTTTCTTTCTTCTTTGGGTCTTTCTTTTTTGACCATTACTTGCAGGTGTTCATTACATACACTCCAGGTTTGCAGGATGAAAGCCTACACAGTAATCATGATCTTTAACCTGTACAGGAGATGACTCTTCCTGCACAGGGGACCTTCAGTTAACGTCCCGATCCGAAGGGCGGTGCACTTTTTGGCATTCATCCCCGGAAATGATGCCAATGAAGCGTGTTCGGACACCGAAATAATCCCTGCCTCCAGGGACCGAACCGGGGGCCTCTAGTGTCAGAAGCAAGTGCACTAATCACTAAGCTATCACGCTGCTTGACTGATTCTACATTACGAAAACACGCCTATACAAATACATTGCAAACTTTACCGTCGAAAAACGAAAATTTTAAGATGCACAATTGTAATATTTTTTCTTATTTCTGCTCAAAATATAGATTGTGGGTTGTAGATATAGAATTCGGTTGCTCGTTAGAACCGCCTCAATCAGGCGATTCTAACGAGCAACCAAAATCTATACTTTAGAGCAGAAATAAAAAAAAAATGAGGCGGTTCTAACCAGTATAGTAGTCGCAGATAAGATTGACTAGGCGGAGCTATCTGCCTTTGGTTTAAACTTTATTTTATTTGCATAATACATGAAAAGTATACAAAACAGAATATAATACGATTACAGTACAATGACTATACAAATGGGATTCAGAAAAAAGTCAAATGACTTATTCGAATCTGTATCCCAAGTGTTTGCAATACTATTATATGTACAATCTTATTGTAATTGTCATTCAATAATTATGAAATTCCTCAATCTTTTGTAACTGTTTAAACATAAATATAACAGATAGTTAGAAGGGGCTCCACGGGGAGTGGAACATACTTGCATTTTTTGTAATAATTAAGAAGGCATTATGTTATGGACAACATTCAACAAAAAACCTGTAAAAAGCCGGATTTCATGCTGTTCGACATATGTGTAAGAGTTCCCACATTTGGAAGTAGCGCATCTAAATTTTCCTTATCTTAGTTATACCATATAAACACATGTGGTCAGAGGTAATTACTTTTAAAGTTGATGCATGGGTATAAACAGTCGATCGAACTAAATCAAAAGCGTTTAGATTTTAATATGTAATCTTGCACCGCTGAGAAGATATCTTTATTTTGGTCGTCTGACAGGTCAGTGCTACCATATAAGAAGATATTTACTGTTGGTTGACAATATATCGAGACTCTATTTAGCAGCTCTTGCCTGATCTGTCCAAAGCGGTTGCATATAAAGAAAAAATGTGAAGTGTCCTCAACTGCGCCACATTCGCATAAAGGACTGTCAATAATATTTTTCTGAAAAAGGTGTTGGCTTAAGGAGCTACAGTTCAGTCGTATTCGAACATGATATATTTGTCCTAGTCGTGAACCAGATTGGTAGTATTGTGGGGGCTTGTTAATATTATTATTAAGTTTATTTTTAAAAGTTGCTGCAGACGGTGAGTTCTTAATATCTTCCGAAAGATTATTCCAAATTCGCGTGGATGAAGGAAGAAATGAATTATAGTACTGCTGGGATCTTGCAGGGATTGTCTGACGGTTTGTCTCATTACGCAAATTATATCGAGATATACTGCCTACAGTTGGTGGTACAAGTGAAGAGAGGTATTCGGGGGTAATATTGTTAACCATCTTATAGTATAGGATGAGTTTGTGTTTTTCTCTTCTCGATGCAAGACTTTCCCACCCTGTGTCCGATAGAAGTGATTGGATTGATGCAAGTTTAGTTGCTCCCGTGACAATACGAGCAGCTTCATTTTGGATTTTTTCCAAGTCGTTTGACTATTGCTGAGTGCAGTTATCCCAAACAACATTGGCGTATTCTAAAAGTGGTCTTATAAAAGATATAAATATAGTTTGAAGAGACTTTCTATCAAGCTGGAATTTCAGTCTACGCATAATATTTATGCGAAACCATGCTTTTGCTTTAACAAGTTCTATATGTTCGTGCCAGGAACAGTCCTTTGAGAAGGTGAGACCTAAGTGTTTGTGGAAGTCCACATCATTAATTAATTGTTGATTCATGTTAAGCGGTGGATGAAGGGGTTTATTATGTTTCCGTGATAATACCATGGAGTCAGATTTCGCTGGGTTGAAAGATACAAGCCATAAAACACTGCGCGAACTTCTTTGCCTTGGTCAAGAGATTGACAGAAAGTGTTATATATATCTACAAGCTGATTGACTGTAGAGTAGCCGGGAATAAATCCTGACTGTAATGTTGTCAGTATGTCATTATCTCGGATGAAATTAAATAAATGTTTATGAACTATTTTTTTCTAAGACTTTGCCTACAGCACTGAGAAGAGATATAGGCCTATAATTAGAAACAACTGAGGGGTCGTCCTTTTTAAAAATAGGAGTTACATTTGCTTCCTTCCATATCAAAGGTACCTTGCCAGAGGTTAACGAGAAGTTAAATAAATCACTAAGAGGAAAAGAAAGAGGTTGAGCTAGTTCCTTCAATACGCGGTTGTTTATAGAGTCGGGGCCCGTTGCCTTGCCTAATTTTAAGGATTTTAAAACGGATTCAACTTCGGAGGGTGAAGTAGAGACAGAACTCAAGCTATGTCCAGGAGGGGGAAAGCCAAATGATAAGGTGGCATTTGTTTCGTCCAGCTCAGTTTGTCCTACAAAGAAATCGTTCATTAGCCTTGCCTTGTCAACCTCTTCTGTGTAGACAGTATCATCTTTGTATAACGGAGGGACTGAGGATGATTGGTCAGGTTTTATAAACTGCTTAAGAGTCTTCCACCAGTCACGTGGTCCTATATCGTTATTATTAAGTTTTGCCGCCAATTTGTCTATTTGTTGTTGTTTAAGCTTGCGAATTTCTGCTGTAGTATTATTTCTTACGCGTTTATAGCTTTCAAAGTCTGTTATGTTATTTGTTCTTTTAAATTTTTTGTATAAACGTTTGCGTTTTCTAATTAATTTTTTAGCATCGTTTGTTAACCAGGAAGGATCAGATTGTCGTATCTTAACTCTTTTATTGGGGATGTGTTTGTCAGCTAGTTCTGAGATACGTATTGTTATATTAGATGCATAAATATCTATATCAATGTTCTTAAGTGTTTCCCACTCAGTTTCTCGAATATCGCGAGTAAAAGATTCATAATCACCGCGATCAAATAACCGTATATGCCTGTAGAAGGCAGGAACTACATTTTTATGAAAGTTTAATACAAAATAGACTGGACAATGGTACCTAATATTTTGATCGAGAAATGGGTCACCTACCCCGCTTAAAAGTATACTATTTTTATTGGAAGTAAAGACCAAATCTATAATAGAAGATGAGTTCTCAGTGAAATGGGTTGGCTCCACTATTATCTGGTCTATGCTGAATTGTTGACAGATATCAGAAATATTTTGGTTGGTTGCGTTTTTTAGGGTATCGAGATTGAGGTCACCTGTAATAAATACGTCTTTTATATTACTATCAAAGGCAAGACTAATTGAATCTTCAATAACAGACATGATTTGGGAAGGGGAATTTGGGGGTCTATAGAAAGTTCCTAGAAGAAATTTTCTGTGGTGAACTGTGACTTCGACCCAGATGCACTCAATATTCGGTAATTCAATATCACTCCGACGACGGGAAAATACGTTGTCCTTAATGTAGACGCATACCCCTCCGTGGTTATCTCCACCTCGGTCACGGCGATAAAGTTTGAATCCATCTAGTTTTATGGAGTCTATCTGCCTTTGTAGTGTTCTATTAACAAAAAGGTAAACCAAGTCACCAGATTGTGTGAATTCAACTGTAACAAAAACAAAGCTGTTGCGTATATGGCCATTTTGTCTGCCTGCAGAAAGCATGCGAAAGGCACTCTACCGAATCTTCTGGTGGACTCAGCGAGTTTGATATATATTGACAACACCTGAATAGCGCCGCCAAGTCAATCTTATCTGCGACTACTATACCCACAGTCTATATTTTAGAGCAGAAATAAGAAAATTAAGGTTTACCCCTGTGGTCTTTAATCAGGTAACACACAAACCGACCTGCTCGGGTATAGTAGTCGCAGATAAGTTTGACTAGGTGCGTTACGAAGTATAGCGGAAAAGTCCTGTCTTTGAGTATAGTTTAAACGGTATGTATTGTTTATAACTTGTTATGGTCGGTGATGGCTAGCAACACCTGAATATCTCCGCCTGGTCAATCTTATCTGCGACTACTATACACAGACTAGAGTCTTAATTATTTGAGATATAGAAATATAGCCCCCGCCCATCGGGGCTTGAAGAAATAAATGCTTCCAAGCGGAGCTGAAACCGACCCCCACAGGAGTACTGGTAAACCGCTTAAGGCTCTAAGCCTGTCCAGGCCATGCTGTGCGGCCCGTCGATGCTTCTAAACCTAATTGGTTTCATTGGCGAAAAGGCTTGAGGTGTCATTTCATCTCATTGTCGGGTAAAAGTCCCACAAAATTGGAAGCAACGTCTCCAAAATGACCTATACAGTGGTGACGGGGAGTTAAGCCTCAAATCAAACAAACAAACAAACAAAGACTAAACTTAGCATCGCGTGAACAAGTCCGTGAAATTAATACCCCCCCCCCCCCCCCACTTAAACCCAACTTGATATGGAGGAAAACTGATTTACGGGTGTATACATTATTTTACTTATTCAGTCTGCTCGAAGACCTATTGCGGTGGTTCTAACGAGCATCCACAACATATGTTTGCAGTCATAGGCGCTTGAATCATGAAAAAATTAAAAAAAAAAAAAAAAAAAAAATTTTTTTTTTTTTTTTTTTTTTTTTTTTTCATGATTCAAGCCCCTGTGGTTTGCAGTATAAATAAAAACAATATTACAAATTTTCATCAGAAAAGACATCGTTTCCGAGATATGAAAGAATACACGGTTATCACTGAGTAGACTGTTATCGTTTCATCACGTGAACAAACCCGTGAAATGAAGACCCCACTAAACCCCTCTTTATATAGAGAAAACTGGGGTTTACGGGGGTATACATTATTTTTTCTTATTACCGCTCCAAATCATAGATTGTGTGTACTCTTTAGATCCGCCTGAGGCGGTTCTAACGAGCACCCACAACCTGTGTTTGGAGTAAAAATAAGAGAAAAAAAATCACGGATTTTCATCATAAAAATAGCCATTTTGAAGGTGTGAAAAAACACTATGTCGCACGGGCGTTATCGTAATGTGAGGACGTTCGCTACATATTCGATATGACCCTGTGAATATCATATACAAATACAAAATGTAATTTTTAACGTCCCCGTAAACACTGTATAGATCATTTTGGAGACATTGCTTCCAATTTCGACATTGAGATGAAATGACATCTCAAGGCTTGTCGTCCAATGAATCCAATAGGGTTTACAAGCATGAGTTGTCCGACTTGCACTGCTTTGCCTGGGCAGGCTTAGGTCCTCTTAGCGGTTTACTAGTACTAATGTGCGGTCGGTTTCAGCTCTGCTAGGAAGCATCGTGCAGCCCATCTATTTCTTTAAGCCCTGATGGGTGGGGCTGAATTTATGGATTTTAAACAGGTAATGTATCGACCCCCGACCATCAGGGCTTGAAGAAATAGATGGGCTGCATGATGCTTTCACGCAGAGCTGAAACCGACCGCACACGAGTACTGGTAAATCGCTTAAAGAATCTATGCCTGCCCCGGCAAAGCGGTGCGAGTCGGACCGTTCACGCTTAAAAACCATTTGGTTTCATTGGGCGACAGGGCTTGAGATGTCATTTCATCTCTATGGCGGGTAAAAGTCCCACAAATTGGAAGCAACGCCTCAAAAATGACCTTTACAGTGTTGACGGGCATTACGATAGCACGCCCGTGTGAATTGGTGTATTTTTACACATCTCCAAAATGGCCGTTTTTCTGATGAAAATCCGTGATATTTTTTGTTATAAATACTGCAAACATAGGGGTGGGTGCACGTTAGAACCGCCTCAATGAGGCGGTTCTAACGAATACCCACAACCTATGTCTTGGAGCAAGAATAAGAAAAATAATGTTTACCTCCATAAACCCTAGTTTGGGGTATAGGGGTCTTCATTTCACGAACGTGTTCACGTGATGGGAACGTAAAACCTCGACTCAAACAAACAAATAAACAAACAAACAGGTAATATGCGTGGAGGAGCACGACTTATACATTAGGTTGACGATCTCAGACTCCAAGTTCGGATATGGCTGATGATGCCAATGCGGTCCCGGGAGTCTCGCACGCATGTCTGACACTTGTTAGTGGGTGCTGAAGTGGGAGTTTGGGTGGCTCGGGGTTTGCGCGCAGCGCTTTTTCCTCTAGGCCCGTGCAGTGTGTTCGTCCCCTGCTACATGTACGCGTCTAGGATGGCGATCTTGCTTCGCCCGGCTGGTCGATCTGAAAATCTCTCTTGTGCGCGTGTAGTCGGGGTAGGTGAAGCCTAGTGCATTTTTTACATCTCCAAAATGGCTACTTTTCTTATGAAAATCTGTGATATTTTTCTTATGAATATTGCAAACATAGGGGTGGGTGCACGTTAGAACCGCCTCATTGAGGCGGTTCTAACGAATACCCACAACCAATGTCTTGGAGCAAGAATAAGAAAAATAATGTTTACTCCCATAAACCCCAGTTTGGGGTATAGGGGTCTTCATTTCACGGACTTGTTCACGTGTCGGGGACGTAAAACCTCGACTCAAACAAACAAACAACAAACAAACAAACAAACAGGTAATATGCGTGGAGGAGCACGACTTATACATTAGGTTGACGATCTCAGACTCTAGCTTCGGATATGGCTGATAATGCCAATGCGGTCCCGGGAGTCTAGCACGCATGTCTGACACATGTTGGTGGGTGCTGAAGTGGGAGTTTGGGTGGCTCGGGGTTTGCGCGCAGCGCTTTTTCCTCTAGGCCCGTACAGTGCGTTCGTCCACTGCTACATGTACGCGGCTGGGGGGCGATCTTGCTTCGCCCAGCTGGTCGACCTGTAAATCTATCTTTGTGCGCGTGTAGTCGGGGTAGGTGCAGCCTGGGGACAGCCTTCAGGGCGTCAAAGAGGCGGTTTGTATTGTTACTGTCCACTGAGCCCTGAATTCCATCGACCTCCTTGCTGTATCAGGCGTCCTGCATTTCGCAGATATTACGAAAACACGCCTGTAGAAATACATTTTAAACTTTACTGCAGAAAATTTTAAGATGAAAACTTATTTTTCTTATTCCTGTTCATAATATAGATTGTGAGTACCCGTTAGAACCGCCTCATCGAGGCGGTTCTCGTGAGTACCCACAATCTATATTTTAGATCAGCAATCAGAAAAATAATTTTTACCCCTGTAAACCCCAGTTTTACTATATAAAAGTGGGGTTAAAGGGGGGTCAGAAGTATATAGGCGTGTTTTCGTGATGGCTTGTACACCTTTCGTCTTGCACCCCAGACAAGCAAATCCGTGATTTTACCCTGGGATAGAAATTATGTTCTGACCCTTGTGTTCCGACCCAAAAAAGAATATAATCGCGTGTTTGATAAATGCACTGGTTGATTACGACCTCGTTTGCGCCGTCGTTAAGGTTGACGTCATAGCACGTTGCATGACGTCACTAAACATTCTTGCAGTGTCAACACAATATGGCGGACGTTGGTAACCGAAGTGACTGCAGCATTAAAAAACCGCTCTAAAATGGAATGTATGCAAGAAAAAGAATCTTATATGGGTGTGAGGGTGGATAGAAATATCCGTCCCTCGGGATCACTGTCCGGCATCACTCGGCAAGCCTCGTGATGCCGGACAGTGACCCTCGGGACGGATTTTTCCATCCACCCCCACACCCATAAAAGATTCTTATATTCCTTCACCGGAAAAGGCATCTTTCTTCGCTTAGGAAATGGGGTAGTTCTGGCCCCAATATTATAAAACTTTTTAATGCCCATTTGAGTTGATCATTAAAATGTAAATTTAATAACTCCACATTTAAACGCCTGTTTTATGTGCAAATGAAGTTGCGGAAAGTTGGCTGTGAGATCTGAGGTATTTTTTTTTTCAACACTGAGTTGGCCATAACAAGATTCCTGTTTTGTCTAATCCCAATTTAGAGTTGAATGCAGATCGCAGATCAGAGAGCCAGCTTTGAGTCGAAATTTCGAGTTATTATGTCGATGTTCCGAGTTCATGAGTCGAAATTTCGAGATACTAAGTCAAAATTTCGAGATACTATGTCGACATTTCAGGTTAACTAAGTCAAATTTTCGCGATAATAATAAGTCGACATATGGAGATAGCAAGTCAAAATTTGAAGGTATTATGTCGAAATGTCGAGACTGTAAGTCGAACTCCCGAGATATTAAGTCGAAATGTTGAGTCATTATGTCGAAATTTAGAGGTATTATGTCAATGTTTCGAGATCATGTTGAAATTTTCAGTTACGAAGTTTCAAGATGCTACGTCGTAATTTCAAGTTGTTATGTCGACATTTCGCGATATGTCGAAAATTCGAGATAGTAACTCGAAAGGGGGTCTTTCATTTGTGCCCATGCATGTTTTTTCTTTAAACTTTGTATATTAATAACTCAGCATATACAACCTATAAAAATGTATTTAATAAATTATATAAATCAAAGAAGGACTCAGGAGGCCACTTTAACTGACTCCCTCCATGAGCTGGTATCTGTCTCTAAATAAGTGCGTCTTAAATCTTATGTTTTATTTAGTTTCAAGATCTGTGAACTGGATTGAATGCAGAACTCCATAGGCATTCCTTTGATACTAAATAACCTTTTGAATTAATTACAGTTTACATTTTCTGATAAAATAATTATCAAAAATCTCATTTTTTAATTAAAATTTTAAAAAATTATCAAAATTCAATCCCTTAGATAAATATGTTCTAGCCTTTGTCAAGATTTCATTTTGCTAGGAAAACTTGCCATATGTATCTTCTTTAGCTATGCCAAATTTCATGAAAATCCTAAACCGGTAACACTGTAGTTTTACACCTTTAATGGATGCAAGTCGTTTCTGCAAAATTTACTATTTTATTGAAATCATCAAAGAACCTTACAAAAAGGCAATTCGTAACACTTACGTAATAAAAATGAGATTATACAAATCAAAATGAATACATATTGAGCTGATCTAGCTTAGAAACTATTAAAATATCATGAATTTCTGGTATTTTCCATTCACTTATACACTACGATCTATCCAAAATAGTAGATAGTAAAGTACTAAATCAAAAGGTATTTTAATCAACAAATTGGGCTTAGCAACATATATTGCTTTTTTATTAGCAGCAAAATTATTGTGAACATGTGCAACTTTATTTAATGACTTTGCTTAAGTCATGCTACTCAAATAAGTGTAAGGCAAGGAGATCCATTATTTTTATTTCCACACCAAGCTGGTATGCAAGGACGCAATGGTCAGTGGTTTGTTGTTACTAGTAAAAATAGTTCTGTTGATAAATCCATGGCCAGGTTAAGCCTTAGAGATACTCTGTCTTTATGAACGCTGGATTATTATCCTAACAAAATAACAAAAAGTTACAGTAATTATTGGTTAGTATTTCCAAAAATTGAAATGTCACTGATATTGAGTTTCTGTTGCAAAACATATCATTGATAGATGAGGCGCAGAATATTTGGTGTAAACAAAGCTGTCCCATGACCTAGAGAAATTTTGCTGTTAGACGGGGAGAGAAACAGTCTCCTTCCTTATAGTACACATGCATAAATATCTCTTTTCTGCATTGGTATTGTAATTGTTGACATTTCTTTAGTGTCTTATTTTTCTATTTACTTTGTCAATATAGTGGTTAATTTATCGGAATCGAGCTTTTAGTATTTGTTTCTGGTTGTAAAACTTTCAACCACATCTTGAAAGTTTCTGCTGAATGCAAGTTCACTATTTTTAAGCACTGTTCTTGCTTGCTTTTTGTTCATTAATAATTACCAGTACATTTCTGCGCAATGTATCTCTCAGCTTAGAAAGAGCATTGCAGTGTTTGGACAGAAAAAAACATCACAAGGTATTTACTGAAAATAATTTAAAATCCTATGAGTAATGCGATAACTACTCACAGATGGAATAATTATTATCAACAGTTTAAATGCTTCTTGATATCTTACATAATGTGCTTTGTAATTACTGCAACAACTGCTGAGATAGGTAAATGAAGTGAAAGACCTATACAAATATATAGACAACACAATCATGATCACATAAGTTGTGGAACACTGACAAATGTACGACCATGTGAATTCTAAAAGCAAATTCAAATGGCTTTGGAATACAGCTTCAGGAAGCCGTTTGATTTCGTTCATAGGGGCTATACAAAACAGATAGATTGGCAAGTGCCTATGCAGATACAAATTCTGAAAACTAAATGTCCAGGAAAAGTAATCTCAAGTATTATTGATTTTCCCTAGAGTAAACCTTTCTTTTTAAATGGACAGTTAGGGTTAAATAAACAAACAACAGTTTGACTTGAGAGTCATTTATCTCCAGTTGGATAACAAATCCCACAAAATCTGAAGCACCATCTAAAGTGACTGGTATTTTGTTGATTTGAATGTTAAATCTAAACATCACCTTAGCACCATTACCAAATTAGACAAGAAAGACAGAAAGAAAACTGTGCACATGATTACATGCGTGCGTTTGATGACGTTAGGGGACAAATTTACTGAAATGGATGTTAAAAATAATACTTATAATTATGCTATGAACTACTTACACAAACCATACTATACTATAGCCAGCCAAATTGAAAGCAATAGTAAAGTATTATTAAACAGCATGACCAAAACATGATAATCATATAATTTCACATTCTGCTGAATCAAGACTATCAGTATTCAGTCTGTTAAAACACAATGTTACCGGTCCTTAATTTCCATCAAAATTCATCAACACGTTCCTAAGAAATATGGGTAGTTTTTATGCTAAAATGATGTCTTGACAAAAATTGGAACATGGTAAAAATGCATATACATTTTTAATGAATACAAAAATAGGAGCTGAAATATGGGGACACAATCAAAGAAAACTGAATGCCCAGCCACTATTTCTAGACATATGAGGTCATTCATAGTATCAACTAACTCACCAAATATGGCTTTATTTCATAAAACATAGCAGCATTAAATAAATATGAAACTCTGAATACTGTAGACAAGTTTATATGAGAGTACTCTCTGTTGTGATAGAGACTTCATAAAATATGTAATAAATTTACTACAGAAATATAATTTAAAAGTGAATGCATCGTAATTATAATGGTTATACCCAAGGCAAATATTATGCATAATTTCATCAAAATCCAAGCGTGGGCAGAAACCAATGCAAATTTCCTATACCTTGAAAGACCCCCTTTGAAGTTATTATGTCGAGTCAGGAAGTCTCGAGTTACTATGATACCTATCAACAGAAATAAATGTGTACCTGGCCATAGTGTTTTTCCGTACTTTCGTAGGACTACTCTGTTACTTGGACAACAATTCGAGTTACCCGAGATACTAAGTCGAATTGTCAAGTTACTCGTGTTACTAAGTCGAAATTTCGAGATACCTATCAAAAGAAATAAATGTGTACCTGGCCATAGTGTTCTTCCGTACTTTCGTAGGACTACTCTGTTACTTAGACAACAATTCGAGTCACTCGAGATACTAAGTCGAAATTTCGAGATACTAAGTCGAAATTTCGAGATACCTATAAAAAGAAATAAATGTGTACCTGGCATAGTGTTCTTTCGTAGGACTACTCTATCACTTGGACCCCCCCTTGAAAAATGGCGGGAGAATATGTCAGGTTTATCCATTTCCCTTCAGTTGGCGGAAAAAGGACCCGTGTCCTGCTAGGGTGCATGTGCAACAATATCACTTAAAACCAAGAAAAAGCCTTGTAAGGTGTGCATAACATCATTACGCTAACACACCCGTGCGACATAGTGCATTTTTTAACATCTCCAAAATGGCTAGTTTTCGGATGAAAATCCATGATATCTTTCTTATTTATACTGAAAACATAGGTTGTCGGTGCTCGTTAGAACCGCCTCATTGAGGCGGCTCTAACGAGTACCCACAACCTATGTCTTGTCTCTATACAAAGTGGGGTGTAAGGGTGTTCATTTCACGGACTTGTTCACGTGATGTAAAGTGTGTTTTGTTCCATTTACAGAATGCTTCTAGTAATTAGACCAGCCATCTGAAGAAATTTATAAAACTCATGACAGTGGCCGTCGTTAGCAACGTACAGTTATGGGGGAGTCGCTTTTCAACCAAACCAACAACGACACGTTGACGTCAACATTGACATCATCGATCACGCCAATGA
Source organism: Lucinisca nassula (assembly GCA_963580285.1). Taxonomy (NCBI): domain Eukaryota; kingdom Metazoa; phylum Mollusca; class Bivalvia; order Lucinida; family Lucinidae; genus Lucinisca; species Lucinisca nassula. The sequence continues at coordinate 84,117,319 of OY757020.1, read as the reverse complement.
CGACCGATAATACTACTGCGTTATCTATGACGCCATCAATCACGCCAATGACGATAGCTGCGGTTTCTGTGGTGATGGTGATATCTACGGTAGCGGTGTTTATGAATTCTGGCATTCTTTTTATGACTTACGCGTAAGTAAATAATCTGAACTGGGAATGTAATAACGTCATGTAATAAATTCGATCTAATTGCTGACTAAATATTCAAACTAGTTAGATATACCCATAACGCTACAGGTACGACGTCCTTAACAATGTCGCGTTTACTAATGGCGGAATATTGACAATTTTGTTAAAACCGTGAATAAAATGCGTTAAAATGCCATATGATACATAGAATCTTGCATCCGTGCATTATTACATTATATTATTATAAATGTATTATTACATTTATTAAACTCATTGAGGAAAAGGGATATTAAAATGCTCGGCAAAGCCTCCCATTTTATCTCTTTTCCTCACCTCGTTTAATATAGACCGACTTGTTGACGTGGTGCGATATCCATCACGAAAACACGTCTATATAATTTTGACCCCCTTGAACCTCTCTTTTATATGGTAAAACTGGGGTTTCCGGGGGTATACCTTATTTTTCTTATTTCTGCTCTAAAATATAGATTGTGGGTACTCGTTAGAACCGCCTCGATGAGGCGGTTCTAACGTGTGCCCACAATCTATATTTTGAGCAGAAATAAGAAAAATAGCACAATTTTTCATTATAAAATTTTCATTTTTTCGGCGATAAAGGTGGCAATGTATTTGTATAGGCGTGTTTTCGTAATGCGAAGTCTGTATAGGAACATGCCCAGTCACGAAAAAAAAAAAAAAAAAAACTCTCTTGGGGTTTGCGACCCAAAGACACAATTAGGCCTGCTCAGCTACCCACTGAAACTTTTATAGGTTATATATTAGAGGTGTTGCACTGTTAAGTTAGTCGGGTCGTCCACGAAGTCAAGCAACGCGGTCATCCATCCAGGTACTAACCGCGATCTCAAAAAACTTAAATTCGTGAATAAGCCAATCACTCTAGCCGCATCGCATATCAAAGTGGTATTTGTCGTGGACATTATAGACATAGGGTTTAACACGGACGTACAACAATTAGTTTACCGGCCCCGATAGCTCAGTTGGTAGAGTGTCCGCTCCGGGGAACGGGAGGTCTGGGGTTCGATCCCGGGCCGCGACATACCAAAGTCGTTAAAAAATGGTACTAGCTGCTCCTCGCTTGGCACTCAGGTTTACGGGGAAGAGCTAGGACTGGTCGATCCAGTGTCAGGATAATGTGACTGGGTGTGGTATCATGTAATGTGTCTGGGACATGATACTTCAGTGAGGCAGCACTATAAACGTGAGCATTGAGCTCCCTGTCGCAACCAGACACCGTCGTGATATGACTGAAAAATTGTTGAAAGCGATGTTAAACCCGAATTCACACACACACACACACACACACACACACACAGACAGACAACAATTAGTTTACCCACAATGCCGGTTGCCGTTATATTTTATGCAACAACAAGTATACGCTTTCACAAGAAGAAAAAGCGGTCCATAACAAGTATAAGCTTTCACACAAAAGGCCCGGCACAGAATTGCTACCATATTTGTACAAGCCCATACTTGCTGTCGTATTTATACAGGCTAATACAAAATATACATTGACAAAGTATACAAACTCTCGACCTCGATTGACCCCCGCCTATTCTATAAGCTCCACAGGAGCCTTCGGCTCTGGTAAGTAAAACGCCGTTAGCAAAATGTTTGGATTAATTTTCAATCAGTCTTCTATAAAGTGCAGGAAAGTTGTCTAATTAACTCCTCCAAGAGTTTTCAAGCATCCCATTTGATAAGATGTTACAAGCATATTGAAGTTGCACATGTGCCTATTTCAAAATGTAAAAGTACTTTTTGACAAACTTACAGCATTTGCAACTTTGACATTTCAGACATTATACTTCAGTCGGCAGGACCCTCGGTGCAGACTAGCAATTAGAAGTTAATTGCATAAAACATATAACTTGGTTATAACTAGACATTCACATTTTATATGTGCTAAGCGTAGACCTAGCTTTTTGTAAAAGCTTTACTTGATATCCATAACCGCTCATCTCTTTACTTCATCTCGAAGTCACATATGCCACACTCGAGGGCGGAGTCTATGCAAGAAGCCAGTAGCACTGTTTCCATCCCACCGCTGCCACCATTGTAGCTTTGCCGGGTCGTCCACGAAGTCAAGCAACGCGGTCACCCATCCGGGTACTTGCTTAACTTCGTGAATAAGCTACCCACCCAACCAGCGGCGCTTTAAGACATCGTGAAACACGCCTTTCTGATTCTGACCCCCTTGAACCCAACTTTTATATAGTTAACTTTGCGTTTACAGGGGTAAACCTTATTTTTCTTATCTCTGCTCTAAAAATGGAGGCGGTTCTAATGAGTACCCGTAATCTATATTTTGACTATATAACAGGTACTCATTAGAACGGCCTCGAAGAGAAGGTTCTAACGAGTACTCACAATCCATATTTTGAGCAAAATTAAGAAAAATATCACAATTTTCTATCCTAAAATTTTCGTGTTTTTTTTTCGGCGGTAAAGTCTACAATGTACTTGTATAGGCGGGTTTTCGTAATGCCGGCTTTTATCCACAACCGTTAAGGCACTATCAAAAGAGCGAACAACAAAGTTGCTGATCAGACTGCGCGGATGCGCAGGCTGGTCTGCGCCTTTGTTGATGCGGCCCCCGCCCATAGGGGCTTGAAGAAATATATGGGCTGCATGATGCTTCCACGCAGAGCTGAATCCGGCCCGCACACTAGTACTGGTAAACCGCATAGAGGATCTAAGCCTGTCCAGGAACCGCGGTGCGAGGCGGACCGTCCATGCTAATAAACCCTATTGGTTTCATTGGGCGACAGGGCTTGAGATGTCATTTCATCTCAATGTCGGGTAAAAGCCCCACAAAATTGGAAGCAACGTCTCCAAAATAACCTTTACAGTGTTGACGGGGACGTTAAACCTCAAATCAAACAAACAAAAGCCTTTGTTGATGACAAAAATAGGATTTCTCACAGCATGGCCAAATGATAGCGGAATCTGTGTAAAACTCAAATGATATTTGCTTGACTAGTTCTAAATATAGCAGTAATTCAAACTCTACTGACTATTGTATTTTGACGTCAATGACAATATTTCTCGAAAGGGTAAAGTTAAGAATGCCATTAAAATATTGTTCATGATATTAATTTTAGTTCATCTGTGGTCAAAATCTATAAAAAGCCAAAGAAAAAAAAATAATAATAATAAAAAAGAAAAAGAAAAACAACCAACAGTAGAGAAATAACAGCGGAAACAACAAAAGAAAACCCTGGAAAGGAAAAAGTTTGATGCAACAACGTCAGTTATTAAAATAAAACATGTAACATTTTGTCTTCTTCTTCTTTTTCTTCTTCTTCTTCTTCTTCTTCAGTATTATTCTCATCACATGAACAAGTCCGTGAACTGAACACCCCCTAACCCCCAATTTATATAGAGAAAATTGGGGTTTACGTGGGGGGGGGATACATTATTTTTGTTATTTCTGCTCCAAGACATAGGTTGTGGGTACTCGTTAGAACGGCCCGCTGATCGGGGCTTGAAGAAATAGATTGGGTTGCACGATGCTTCTACGCAGAGCTGAACCCGACCGCACAAGAGTACTGGTAAACCGCTAAGAGTTCATAGCATACAAAGGAAATGTGGTGCGAGTCGGATCGTCCTGGGTGACAAGGCTTGTGATGTCATTTCATCTCAATGTCAGGTAAAAGTCCCACAAAAATTGGAAGCAACGTCTGCAATATGAGTAATAAAAATATCACGGGTTTTCAACAGAAAGGTAGCCATTTTGAACATGTGAAAAATGCACTCTGTCGCACGTGTGTGTGTGTGGAAGCCCCCGTTGTGTAGTAGTAATGCTACTCGCCTTGTGCATCAGGGGTCGCAGGATCGATCCCGGGCTTCTCCAGACTCGGATGAGTTTTTAAACCGACGTCCCGTCTCCGTATGACCTTAGCTGTTGGTGAGACGTAAAGGTCAAACACTCACTCCCTCGCAAGGGTGGATATCGTAATGATTATTATAGTTTTATCGCGATCACAACGAAAACACGCCTATATAATTTTGACCCCCAATAGAACCCCACTTTTATATAGTTGGTAAACCTTATTTTTCTAATTGCACGACCCGCAGAAAAAGCGACCTACTGAAGTCGGTTGATTTTCTAAGAGTGCCCTAAAATCACCGTGTCATTCTGTCAGTCTGTCTGTCCGTCCGTAACCCGTTTGTGAAAATTGGTGATAGTGACTTAACCGCTTGGAATATTTAAACAATTTTTGGCATACTGATACATGTATATATCAATGCGATCTAACCAATGAACTTGCGAAATATTATATTCCATTTAGTATAGCCTCGCCGTGGCGAAAAATGTGAAAATTTTCGAACTGCTTCTCCTCGGAAACCGTTGGGCCGATTGAAGTCAAATTTCATATGGAGCCTCTATGGGATGGGGGAAACCAAAATTTGCTCCTGGGGTCCAGGTCACATGACCAAAATGGCCGCCAAACCATATATGGTCTGTCTGTCTCTCCGTCCGTAACCCGTTTGTGAAAATTGCTGATAGTGACTTAACCGCTCGGAATATTTAAACAATTTTTGGCATACTGATAGATATCAATGAGATCTAACCAATGAACTTGCGAAATATTACATTCCATTTAGTATAGCCTCGCCGAGGCGAAAAATTTGAAAATTTTCGAACTGCTTCTCCTCGGACACCGTTGGGCCGATTGGAGTCAAATTCATATGGAGCCTCTAAACCAAACTTTGCTCATGGGGTCCAGGTCACATGACCAAAATGGCCGCCAAGCCATATATGGTAAAAACCCTTCAAAAATAGTCTTCTCCAGAACCACTGGGCAGATTTCCACGAAACTTGATAAATAGCATCTGGGACGTAGGCCCATCATAAATTGCTAAAATGGTGACCCTGGGTTGACCTTGACCTTCTTTGTGCCTAGGTCAAACTTTGACACGTATGCTTTTGTATTGGAAAAGTGAGAATGCATTTTATCCTGCAAACGATTCAGAATACAGTACTAAAGTATAAGATATATTTTTGCTCCTTACGATAAGGCGCATTTATTGGGAGAACCGTTTTAGGTCCAGGTCACATGACCAAAATGGCCGCCATACCCATATATGGTAACACTCATAAAGCTAAAAGCATCCGACGGGTCGTGCACTTCAGCTGAAGCACTGGTTTCTGCTCTAAAATACAGATTGTTGGTACTCATTAGAACCGCCTCGATGAGGCGGTTCTAATAAGAATCCACAATCTATATCTTGAGCTGAAAGTAGAAAAATATCGCCAATTTTTCATCTTAAAATATTCATTTTTCGGCGATAAAATTTACTATGTATTTTTATAGGCGTGTTTTCGTAATTATCACATATAGTACGTGTAATAAAATATCCTCAATAAACATTTTTATTGGATAAACATTAGTGTTCATGCATTATTGACCGGCCCCGATAGCTCAGTTGGTAGAGTGTCCGCTCCGGGGAACGGGAGGTCACGGGTTCGATCCCTGGCCGCGACATACCAAAGTCGTTAAAATGGTACTAGCTGCTCCTCGCTTGGCACTTCAGTGTGTGTGTGTGTGTGTGTGTGTGTGTGAATTCGGGTTTAACGTCGCTTTCAACAATTTCGCAGTCATATCACGACGGTGTCTGGTTGCGACAGGGAGCTCAATGCTCACTTTTATAGTGCTGCCTCACTGAAGTATCATGTCCCAGACACATTACATGATACCACACCCAGTCACATTATCCTGACACTGGGTCGACCAGTCCTAGCTCTACCCCGTAAATCTGAGTGCCAAACGAGGAGCAGCTAATACCATTTTTAACGACTTTGGTATGTCGTGGCCCGGGATCGAACCCGTGACCTCCCGTTCCCCGGAGCGGACACTCTACCAACTGAGCTATCGGGGCCGGTCCAGATACTTCAGTGAGGCAGCACTATAAACGTGAGCATTGAGCTCCCTGTCGCAACCAGACACCGTCGTGATATGACTGAAAAATTGTTGAAAGCGACGTTAAACCCGAATTCACACACACTCATGCATTATTGAATTTATTAAACGAGTTGAGGAAAAGGGATAAAAGGCGAGGCCTTTGCCGAGCATTTTATCCATTTTTCTCAACGAGTTCAATAAATTCAATAATTCATGTATTATTAAATTTATTAAACGAGTTGAGGAAAAGGGATACAATGCGAGGCTTTATAGCCGAGCATTTTATCTATTTTCCACAAGGAGTTTAATAAATTCAATAATACTTGAACACAAATTCAAGATTCTATTTATCATATGACATTTTAAACGAATATGATTCGCAACGGTTTTACAAAAAATAAAAAAAAAAAAATGTCAAATTCCGCAATTAGTAAACGCAACGTCGTTAAGGATGTCGTACATGTAACGCTTCGGGGCGTATCTAACTTATTTGTATATTTAATCCACTTGTGGATTACCGAATTTATTACGTGACGTTATTACATTCTCAGACGCGACGTCATAAGTTAAAACGCGGTATATTATCGTCTTTATTCTTTATTTTTGAGGTTCTCATGAAATTCAAGAATCAAATACATTTGCATATGAAAAATGGTAGGTAATGACGCTATTCTATAATTGTTGCACATTGATTTGTCAACCAGTAAGCAAGTCCGTTTAATTTGATGTTTAACGTCCCCCGTCAACACTGTAAAGGTCATTTTGGAGACGCTGCTTCCAATTTTGCGGGACTTTCACCCGACATTGAGATGAAATGTGAAATAATGGCGTTCAAATGGTGTCAGAAATGACAAATCTTAGGTAAAACTTGTAAAATCTTTCTTATTTCTGCTTTCAACATAGATTGTGGTGCTCGTTAGAACCGCCTCAATGAATAATTATTTATTTATTTATTATTTACGCGCCGTATAGAAGTGCAAAATTAAAAACTGCAATCTAGCCTTTCAAATAAATAAGCCTAAATAAAATATACGATCAACATCCCCGCCCATCGGGGCTGGAAGATGGGCTGCATGATGCTTCCACGCAGAGCTGAAACCGACCCGCACACGAGTACTGGTAAACCACATGGAGTATCTAAGCCTGACCAGGCAAAGCGGTGAGAGTCGGCCCGTCCATGCTTATAAACCCTATTGGTTTCATTAGGCGGCAGGGCTTGCAAAGTCATTTCATCTAAATGTCAGGTAAATGTCCCACAAAATTGGAAGCAACGTCTCCAAAATGACCTTTACTCTGTTGAAGGGAACGTTAAACCTCAAATCAAACAAACAAAATATACGGTCATGAGAAAATGTTAAATAACACGAACGCTTAGCGACAACTGATATTTGCTGCCCATTCATAGTCTTCCAAGAACCACAATACGCGGGTCGTTTTACATAACTTGATCAAATCCGAATTAAATGTAAGTAACAGCCAAGAAACGTCACCCATTACAAATGCATTGGTCTTACGATTAGTTTTATTATTTTTGCTGAAACCATTTTTGTAGGCATACATCACGTGAACAAGTCCGTGAAATGTACACCCTCTTAAACCCAACTTTATGAAGAGACAGCTGGGGTTTACGGGGGTATACATATTTTCTTTTTATTTTTTTTGCTCCAAGACATAGGTTGTGGGTACTCGTTAGAACCGCCTCGTTGATGCGGTTCTAACGAGCACCCCCGACCTATGTCAGCAGTATTTATAAGAAAAATATCACCGATTTTCATCAGAAAAGTAGCCATTTTGGAGATGTGAAAAATGCACTTTATCGCACGGATGTGTTATCGTAATGTTGATCAAATCCGAATTAAGTGTAACAGCCAAGAAACGTTACCCATTACAAATACATTGTTAGTTTTATTATTTTTGCTGAAACCAATATCGTAGGCATGAGTAGAAAACATTTTACCAAGCCTCTCTCACAGGCACACAGAATCTATGTTTGTGGAACATTAAACGTAAGACATCACATGAACGAGTCCGTGAAATGAAGACCCCCTATACCCCCTTTCATATAGAGAAAACTTGGGTTTACGGGGGTATATATTATTTTTCTTATTTTTTCTCCAAAACATAGGTTGTGGGTACTCGTTAGAACCGCCTCAATGAGGCGGTTCTAACGAGCACCCACAACCTATGTTAGCAGTATTTATTAGAAAAATATCACCGATTTTCATCAGAAAAGTAGCCGTTTTGGAGATGTGAAAAATGCACTATGTCGCACGGGTGTGTTATCGTTATGTTGATCAAATCCGAATTAAATGTAACAGCCAAGAAACGTTACCCGTTACAAATGCATTGGTCTAACGATTGGTTTTATTATTTTTGCTGAAACCATTAATGTAGGCATGAGAAGAAAACTTTTTACCAAGCCTCTCTCACAGGCACACAGAATCTATGTTTGTGGAACATTAAACGTAAGACATCACATGAACGAGTCCGTGAAATGAAGACCCCCTATACCCCCTTTCATATAGAGAAAACTTGGGTTTATGGGGTATAAATTATTTTTCTTATTTTGTCTCCAAAACATAGGTTGTGGGTACTCGTTATAACCGCCTCAATGAGGCGGTTCTAACGAGCACCCACAACCTATTTTAGCAGTATTTAAAATTAAAGGCCCAACGCTCCTTCATGCAGCAAGAGACGCCTCTGGTTAGACTATATGGATGCACAGGCTGAGCTGATTCTTCGCTGGGCGCACATGTAAACTGTAGGAAATACTGAGCCCCGGCTCATATTTATGTTGATGTTGTTGTTGTTTTTCAGATTGAAGCTCATACGCAAGGACTACCGTATGATATACTACGTTCTTATTACAGCAACTGACCTAATATTCTCCGTTCACTCAGTCATCAACTGCGTCACCATTATATTCCGAGAAATTGAATTCTTCAAGTACAAGTGGTTCTGCCTTCTCCTTCAGTGCTCTGGTGTGGTGTCCTACCAGATTTCTGCCATGAGCATCATTCTTCTTGTTTTCGATCTCTTTGTCAGCATCCGCAATCCATTTAGTACCGAAACAACCTTGCGACGCAGGTTGAGCTATGCAGCTTGCTTCGTCGCCATTTTTATCGCTAGCTCCTTGGCGTATGGCCCGTTTATCTGGTGGTATGGAAACAACGCTATGTTGGACTTCTGTTCTATAGCCAACGTGTATGGTTTGTATTTCACGGACTACCACAAAATGGCGACGGTAGTCCTTGCAGCGCTTTTCATTTTGATGATTATCACAAGCACACTTCTTCTGAGAGAGATAAAGATCTCAATTCAGCCGAGGCGGCTGAGGTCATTGAAGATTCCTAAAATCTTTAAAGACGTCGCCGGAGAAGGGAGGGAAAATGAAGCAAATTCATCCGACAATAACACAGTATGTGACGAGAAGCAGTCCGTCGAAAAACAAGGCGGTATGACAGCGGATGACACAGCTTTACCCGACGTGGTTTCAGATGTGGAGAAGGTCACTATGAATCTGTCTAATTATGTTGGAATTGACAACAAAGCGTTCGATAAAGAGGAAAGGATGAGCGTACGGAATAAGCTACTGAACATTGACACCAGTAGGGGCGCTGTCCCAGACGACTGTGCTCCATTCGAAGGTCACGAAAATCTACCCGCAGCACCAAATCAATATACTGAAGCATATAAGCATGTCGCAGGCATCGAAACAACTATAAAGGAAGAATCTGTGGAGGTTAATATTGACAGTCATGGGAAGAAATTAAACGCTGAGACAAATGGAGTAGGTATCGACGAACTCCCTGGTTGTATTAACCATGGGTTTCAGGACGAGATCGAACAACTGGACGCGGCCACTGGAGCAAATGAACAAAGTCATACTGTCGACATTAAATTAGTACCGTCATCTCCGGCCCCGACTACTACAGAAGAAATAGCTGAAATTACAGAAGACAAGCACAGGTTATCTGTTGATACTAACACGCCATACAGGGGAAGTCTTGAAAAGGTGCGACGTCTGACAGGCACGGAAATAAGTGGAGCCGCAAAAGAGATCCAGGCAGCGCAATCGGAGAAAAGAAAGAAATTTATACGGGCTTGCAAGACAGTTGCTGTCTTTATGACCGCGTATCTTGGGTGTGGGCTGCCTTATTACATCCTGAGTGTAGTGGAGCTGTCACAGGGCACCGCTTCGGAAGATTCCGAAGAACGGCGTACAGTAAGAATAATCTGTGCACTGTTCCTATACCTGCTACCCATAGTGGATCCAATACTGTATACATCGAGATTTCAGATCATAAGGCAAACCGTATATAAATATCTGCCCAAATGCTGCAAATGTGCGCAGGACGGTTGACGATACAAAATTTAAACTAACAGCTAAAACGTCCGTGTAATGAATACCCCTGTTAAACTTACTTTATATGCAGAAAGCTGGGGTTTACAGGCGTAAAAAATAATTCTCTTATTTCTGGTCCGAGGCATAGGCTGTGGGTACTCGTTAGAACCGCCTCAATGAGGCGGTTCTAACGAGCACCAACAACCTATGTTTGGAGTATAAAGAAGACAAATATCATTTGTATCAGAAAAAAAAAAAAAAAAACAATTGAAGACGGTGCACTTATGTCATATGATTTGTTTGTTTATTTGCTTTAAGGCTTAACGTCCCCTTCAACACTGTATAGGTCATTTTGGAGACGTTGCTTCCAATTTTGTTGGACTTTTACCCGACATTGAGATGAAATGACTTCTCAAGTCCTGTCACCCTATGAAACCAATAGGGATTATATAAGCACGGACGGTCCGACTCGCACCGCTTTGCCTGGACAGGCTTAGATCCTCAAAGTGGTTTACCAGTACACATGTGCAGTCGGATTCAGTTCTGCGTGGAAGCATCATGCAGTCCCTCTATTTCTCCAAGCCCAGATGGGCGGGGACCGTATGTCATATGGATGTGTTATCGTAATCTGCAATGGCTCGAACACTTTCCATCACCAAAACACGCCTATATAATTTTGACCCCCTCGAACCCCACTTTGATATAGTAAAACTGGGGTTTGCAGGGGTAAAACTTATTTTTCTTATTTCTGCTCTAAAATAAAGATTGTGGGTACTCGTTAGAACCGCCTCGATGAGGCGGTTCTAACGAGTACCCACAGTCTATATTTTGACTAGAAAAAAGAAAAATATCGTAATTTTCATCTTAAAATCTTCATTTTTTTTTTGCGCTAAAGGTGGCAATGTATTTGTATAGGCGTGTTTTCGTAATGTGACCATGGAAATCTGGTCGAGACCAGGGTAAAGATGGCGTTTCGTTAAACTCGAATTCATCACCATCATGGTTTTTGTTTTATTTCACTCATATCGATCCGACCGTTAATCAGATTCGGGAGAAAACGAAGTACCCGGAGAAAAAACCACCTGGCCTTCCGTTGCAGAACTTGACGCCTCGCATGTGACCTGAGCCAGGCTCGAAACCACAGCGGTGAGAGACCTAGTAATTAAGAGCCAGCGCTCTTACCCGCTAGGTCGGGGAGGCCCGTGATAATGTAGGTATATATTTTCGTCGTACTTTGGGAAGTTGCTTCTAGTGTATCCAGAAACTGTATGGTATGCGCATATTTTGGGACTGTTAATATTTCAGATATATTGTTTGTTTGTTTGATTTGAGGTTTAACATCCCCGTCAACACTGTAAAGGTCATTCTGGAGACGTTGCTTCAAATTTTGTGGGACTTTTACCCGACATTGAGATAAAATGACATCTCAAGCTCTGTCGCCCAATGAAACCAACAGGGATTATTGGCATGGACAGTCCGGCTCGCACCGCGGTTGATGGACAGGCTTAGATCCTCTGAGCTGTTTACCAGTACTAGTGTGCGGGCCGGATTCAGCTCTGCGTGGAAGCATCATGCAGCCTATATATTTCTTCAAGCCCCTATGGGCGGGGGCCGATTTCGGATAGAAGTTCTATAATTCAGGTATATACTTTCGATCTTCCATCTGAATTATTAACAGTCCAAATGTGTGTGCACGGCATTCAGTTTCTGGATCACTAGAAGCAACTTCCTAAAGTACGGTAAAACCTGTTATAGTCGCCACCTCCATTAAGCAAGCAACCTGTCTTGACTAAGCACGCTACTAAAAGTCACCTGTATTTAGCCAACACCTGTCCTAACCAAGCACACTTTGGTGAACCTCTTAGGTGCTTGCTTACTACAGGTTAGGGCTGGCTAATCAGAGCTGAAATGATAATCGATTATCAGTCATGTCGTTGTGATTGATAATCGATTAGTTATCTCTGAAGATTTGTTATTACCTTTCTGGCTTTGACTCTTACCATATGTTACACAATATCGTATGTATTAGGACTGACAGGCCTCAGCAAACAGTGTTGACCCTGATGGGACGCCGCAGAACGCGGCGTCTCAGCAGGGTCAGCACTGTTTGTCACACATCCAGCTCTTTTTACACACACACATTGGCTAGTGAATTATGATATAAATTAGTGTAATCGTATCCAGTGTGTGTACATAGTATAGCCGGCCACGGTAGCTCTGTCGGATGCGGTTCTGACTGGTGATTAGGGGGACGCGGGTTCGATACCTGCCGGGTCCGACAACATTCTTTCGTAAAGATTGATCATGTAAACTTTTCTATTGTCATTCTCTCCATTCCGCTGATTCAAGAAGGGCAGTTTTCAGTTTCTGGCGAAAGAATAGTTTCTGGCGAAAGAATGTGCACTGTACTGGTTTACCGCTTATGTATTAGCCTGCCCAGGAAAAAGTTTGGATAGGTAAACTCACCGGCTAAAAAATGGCCTAAATATTGTTGAGTGGGCCCACAAACTCTGATACAAACAAACAAAAAACAAACACAAAGTATACAGTTTCTAGAAGCATTTTCTCAGAATATCGCATCATGAAAACAAGTCCCTGAAAGGAAAACCACTCTAAACGCCACTTTATATAGGGAAAAGTGGATGTTATGGGGGTAAATATTATCTGCCTTATTTTTTGCTCAAAAACAGACTGCGGATGCTCGTTAGAACCGCCTCGAAAACATAAATTGTGGGTACTCGTTAGAACCGCCTTATTGATGCGGTTCTAACGAGCATCCACAATCTAGGTTGAAAGCAGAAATAAAAAATAGCCATTGGAAGAGGTGGCAAATCCCCCGACCAAAAGCCAATATGGCCTGCAGAAGATTGTTCACCAATAGATAGTGCACCAGAATTAAACCAGCAATATATCACAAAAGTATTGCAGTTATGGCCATCACTAGATTATACTTTCAAGGGAGATAACTAAAAAAACAGGCACTCAGAACTGGGGTCGCATGACATGCCCGCTTAAGCTCATGTATTTCTGTATGAAGTACTACCAATATGTCTCAAAGGGTATTGGAGATATGGTGATCTCAAGCTGGTCATTCTGTTATATTGGACGGGTAGAAAACTCAAATACCACAGCACCAACAGTTCTTGCACATGACACCCCTTCTGTAACTTGTATGCAATTGCGCCAAGTTCCTTCAATATATCTCAAAGGGTGTTGGAGTTATAGCCATCACAAGGTTATATTGTCAGGGCAGATAACTAAAACACCAGAGCACCCAGAGTCGTAATTCTTGAACATAACACACCTGCATCAAGAACCACCAATATGTCTCAAAGGGTATTGGAAATACGGTGGTCACAACGTGGCCATACTGTTATATTGGAAGGGAAGATAACTCAAATGCCATACCACCTCGAGTTGTGGTTCTTAGGCATGAAGCGCCGTCTCAACCTTGTATACAAATGTGCCAAGTACCATCAATATATCTCAAGGGTATTGGAGTTATGACCATCACAAGGTTATATTGTCAGGGGAGATAATTAAAACACTAGGGCATCCAGAGTCGTGGTTCTTGCGCTGACACACCTGCTTAACCTCATGTAAAATTGTGCCAAGTGCCATATACATATCTCAAAGAGTATTGGAGATGTGGCCACCACAAGGTAGTGATTCTAATTTATTGGAAGCGGAGATAACTCAAAAACCATGGCACCCAGAGTTGTGGTACTTGTGCATGACACACCGTCTCGGCCTTGTAAACAACAGTGCTAGGTACCATCAATATATCTCAAAGGGTATTGGAGTTAGGGCCATCACAAAGTAGTCATTCTATTTTATTAAAAGGGGAGATAACTCAAAAAGTATGGTATCATGAGTTCTGGTTCTTGCGCATGACACGCCGTCTGAGCCTTGTGAACAATTGTGCCAAGAACCATCAATGAATCTCCAAAGGTCTATGAGTTATGACCATCACAAGATTGCGTCTACGGACGGACGGACGCCAGGCGGATCGCTATTCGGCCGGGGGATAAAAAGATATTACAATTTTAACCTAATATTTGTCATTTCTGACACTATGTTGGGTGCCATTATTTCACACGAACGTGTTTTCCTAATGTGTTATTTCGAGCTATGGTAGCAATACCGTAGGAATGCAATATTGAGGACGAATTAGATATGGCGAACGATACATTAAGGTGGTAGTTACGGAGGTTTTAATGTTCTTGTATACTGCACAACCTTTAGTTAGACCCATGTAGCTTGCAAATACAGAGGACCCGCGTTTGTTTGTTTGTTTGATTTGAGGTTAAACGTCCCCGTCAACACTGTAAAGGTCATTTTAGAGACGTTGCTTCCAATTTTGTGGGACTTTTACCCGACATTGAGATGAAATGACATCTCAAGCCCTGTCGCCCAATGAAACCAATAGGGTTTATTAGCATGGACGGTCCGCCTTGCACAGCGGTTCCTGGACAGGCTTAGATCCTCTAAGCGGTTTACCAGTACTTGTGTGCGGGCCGGATTCAGCTCTGCGTGGAAGAATCATGCAGCCCATATATTTCTTCAAGCCCCTATGGGCGGGGGCCGAGAGGACCCGCGTTATAACGGCAGTATTTGTTCCCTATTATTGTGCCGTTATACTGAATTTGCCGTTATAAAGAATCCCAGTTAGGAGTATGAGAGGTTATAAAATGTCTTTTCCATATCATTACTCCAAGACACAAATGTTATAGACATTTATTAGGCGATTCTAACATAGAGGCGATTGTAAAAAATGTATATAACATATACTCGAGCACTTTGAAAACGCAACATCATAAGGAAAAAGTAAATATTTTTTAACTCACCAAATTTTTCAAAAAACGAATTTCATCACAAACAATATTCATCAAATGACTTTCGTTTGCCACAATCACATTAGAGCTGTCCCTTCACATTAGCAGTCTACACTGCGGCAAACACACCATGTGTCAGTCAAATCTCCAGCCACATCAATATCGGGTATGCCAACCTGCGCGCTGAGAGCATTCACGTAACCTGGACGGCATTGAACAACACAAACGTCGCACAGTACGTCGGGGGATGTTATCCCACTCTTGCTGAAGGGCTATCGCGAGCTGCCTCACAGTCTGTGGCGCGTTTTGACGTCCGTGTACACGACGTCCCAATTCGTCCCAAAGGTGTTCGATACAATTCAGATCGGGTGATTTCGACGGCCAAGGGAGAACATTGATGCCTTCTTGACGTAAAAAGTCCTGCGTCAACCTTGCCGTGTGCGGGCGGGCGTTATCGTGCTGAAATAACATGGGGTTACGTTGGCGTCGCAACAATGGAACAAGCTCTGGCCGAAGAATCTCATCGACGTAACGTCTGGCGTTGAGATTTCCATGAATTATCAATAAACGCGAGCGAAAATTGTAATTGATGGCGCCCCAGACCATGACACCACCGCCTCCAAACCGGTCTCTTTCAACAACGCAGTTATCAGCAAACCTTTCGCCGTCACGTCGATAAACGCGTACCCGCCCGTCGGTTTGGTACAAATTGAACCTGGACTCATCGCTAAAGACGACGTCGTGCCAGTTGACACGTCTCTGGTGATTAAGTGCAAAGTTCATGCGAAGCTGACGATGGCGTCGTGTAAGTATTGGTCCGTGGTACGGACGCCGGCAACGAACACCAAATTCCTTAAGTCGTCGGGACACTGTCATACGATGAATACGTCGCCCTCGGTTGCCAATGACGACGGAAGCTGTTTGCGCGGCCGTCTGGAAACGATGCCGTAGGTGGAGTTGACGGATGTAATTATCCTGACGTCTTGACGTCACGCGCATTTTCCCAGGCCTGGGGCGGTCATTAACAGTTCCTGTTAACCTGACACGTTGAACGAGATGATATATTGTCGTTCTGTCAACATTAAAACGCCGAGCAATGTCCTTCTGTGAAATGCCAGCGTCCAAAAGGCCTAAAATCCGATTCCGATTTTCGTTATTTAGCCTTGGCATGCTCAGTTTTGTAAATTTATCCAAATTTTAACCAAAAACCGATTTGAAGACAACTTTTGAAGAGATTGAATGAAAGATATCGGTTGTACATGCGGAACTGACCATATAAACAAGGTCATATCTCGGTGTGCACGTGCTACGATATCACGTGTAGTCGACCGATATTTTATCGATCTGACCACCTCATATGATTTTATTTATGGTGTATGGAAGCATATATCTGCTAATATGATTTTGGATTGGGCAATTTCAAAAATATTTAAAAAATATAATGTTGCGTTTTCAAAGTGCTTGAGTATATGTCTTTTAAAGTATTAGATTACAAGAATCTTTCATGACTATGGATTCGATTTGGCCATTTCAAACCCGAGGGAAGCCTACGTCGCTCGGAATCGACCCTAAGCATTGAGCTAAGAATTCGGACCATGATGGTCCTGTATCGCTCACCTGAGTCTATTCATCACCTTGTTTTTGATCCCACATAACCCATATTCAAGATTTTATAAAGGCAAACATTCTTGGCAAGTTTCATGAAGCTTGAACCAAAAATGCAGTCTCAAATATGATTTGACCAATTTTGTTCGTTTGATTTGAGGTTTATACTATTTAGGTCATTTTTGAGACGTTGCTTCCAATTTTGTGGGACTTTTACCCGACACTGATACAAAAGGTCCGCCCCTTCATGTCTGACAGCATTTATATTTCTGCAGCCTGAAGGTTGATTTCAAATCATTTCTAATCTGTAGCATGCTTATGGTGGGGAAATTATGAAATAAAAGTAGGTCGAGTGATGACAATGTTTTTTCTAAAAATAGCCAAAAGAACTTTGACCATGATCCAAACACCCTGAAAGTCTGAATTGCTTGAGATACTGTATTATCATACAGAATATTTGTTTAAAGTTATAATAACCCCTAAAAGGCGGGCAAACCCTAAAGGGGTAGCCTGGCAAACAGCATAGGCCCAGATCAGACGTCGCAGAACGTGGCATCTGATCAGGGTCTGCACTGTTTGCTAGCAGCATTTTCTGTCAAATCAAATACCCCTTCTGACCAAGGTATTACAAAAAGAGGACAATTCTGAGCAAGTTTGATGATGATTGGACTAAAACTGCGGCCTCTAGAGTGTTAACAAGGTTTTTCTATGATTTAACCTACTGACCTACTTTTTGACCCCACACGACCCATATTCGAATTTGACCTAGATATTGTCAAGATGATCATTCTGGGCAAGTTTGATGATAATTAGACTAAAATTGCAGTCTAAGAGTGTAAACAAGGTTTTTCTATTATTTTACCTACTTTTGACCCCACAGGACCCATATTCAATTTTCACCTAGATATTGTAGAGATGATCATTCTGAGCAAGTTTGATGACGGTCTGACCAAAACGGTGGCCTCTAGAGTGTTAACAAGGTTTTTCTATGATTTGACCTACTGACCTACTTTTTGACCCGACATGACACATATTCGAATTTGACCGAGATATTGTCACGATGATCATTTTGAGCAAGTTTGAGGATGATTGGACCAAAACTGTGGCCTCTAGAGTGTTAACAGGGTGTTTCTATGATTTGACCTACTGACCTATTTTTTGGCCGACATGACCCATAATCGAACTTGATCGAGATATTATCAGGATGATCATTCTGAGCAAGTTTGAGGATGATTGGACAAACTGTGGCCTCTAGAGTGCTAACAAGGTTTTTCTGTAGTTTGACCTACTGACCTACTTTTTGACCCGAAATGACCCATATTCGAACTTGACCGAGATATTGACAGGATGATCATTCTGAGCAAGTTTGAGGATGACTGGACCAAAAACTGTGGCCGCTAGTGTTAACAAGGTTTTTCTATGATCTGACCTACTTTTTGATCTGAAATGACCCATATTCCAACTTGACCGAGATATTGTCAGGATAAACATTCTGACCAAGTTTGAGGAAGATTGGACCAAAACTGTGGCCTCTAGAGTGTTAATAAGGTTTTTCTAAGATTTGACCTACTGACCTCCTTTTTTGCCCCACGTGACCCATATTCAAACTTGACCGAGTTATTGTCAGGATGATCATTCTGAGCACATTTGAGGATGATTGGACCAAAATTGTGGCCTCTAGAGTGTTAACAAGGTTTTCCTTTGATTTGACCTGGTGAACTACTTGTTGACCCGACATGACCCATATTCAAACTTGACCGACATATTGTCACGATGATCATTCTGACCAAGTTTGATGATGATTGGATCAAAAATGTGGCCTCTAGAGTGTTAACAAGAAAAGTTTACGCACGCACGACGAACGACGCACGACGACGCCGGACATCTCACAGTCACAAAAGCTCACCATGACCTTCGGTCAGGTGAGCTAAAAAATAGTTGTAACGAGTTTTGCCAATATACCGAGGGTTGTCTGTATGCTGATATCCGACAGTATATAGGACTGAGGAGATACTGTCGCAACCTTTTTTACGAGATTCATTCAGGCGCCGCTTTGCATAAGATAGCTAGTTGATTAGTATTACACTTAAGTGGCTCGAACATGTGGTCCATGGACATTAGTTCAAGAAGGGGATATGCTCAGCAACCGTGAGAAGGTTTAATCAGAGCGCCAAGGGACTGGATTTAAAAAGCAAGAGGACCAAGCTGGTCCTGTATCGCTCAACTGCGCTAACAGATTCAAAGATTCAGGAAGTGCCAACCTTTAATGAAGGATTTATGGGAGGACATGGTGATGACAGGGTAAGCATTTTCTTCAAATCAAGTAGACTGTACCTCTATGATAAATAGGCTGACCTCACCAGTTTTCAAACTCATTCAAGCTTTTATTCCCGACTTGCTAAGAAGATCCTATAAAAACTGATGGGGCTATGGTGATGACAAGTTCAAAAATAAGCAATTAACTGCTGCAATCAAAGGGATGTTACCCTGTGACAAATATGCAAACCTCAAGAGTTTTCAAACTCCTCCGAGCTTTTCTGCCTCACTTATTTGTTTGTAAGTTTCATGAAGATCCGATCAAAACTGAAGGGGCAGCAGTGCTAATAAGGTCGAAAATAGGCATTTTTAAGCAATCAAAGGCACGTAACTCTATGACAAATGTGCCGACTTGGCCAGTATTCAAACTCATCCAAGGTTTTATTCCCAGCCACCTTACATAAAAGTTTCAGAAAGATCCGATCAAAACTGAAGGGGCTACGGTGATGACAAGGTCAAAATTTGGCATTTTTAGCAATCAAAGGGATGTTACTCTAAAATAAATGAGCCGACTTGGCCAGTTTTCGAACTCATTGGAGGTTTCATCCCCATCACCTTACATATAAGTTTCAGAAAAATCTGATCAAAACTGAAGGGGCTACGGTGATGACAAGGTCAAAAATCAACATTTTCAGCCATCAAAGGGACATAACTCTACGATAAATGGGCTGACTTGGCCTGTTTTCGAACTCATTCAAGATTTTATCCCCAGCCACCTTACATATAAGTTTCAGAAAGATCCGATCAAAACTAAAGGGGCTATGGTGATGACAAGGTCAAAAATCGGCATTTTCAGCAATCAAAGGGACGTACATCTATGATAAATGGGCCAACCCGGCCGGTATTCGAACTCATCGTAGGTTTTATCCCCAGTCACCTTACATATAAGTTTCAGAAAGATTCGATCAAAACTGAAGGGGCTATGGTGATGACAAGGTAAAAAATTGACATTTTCAGTCATCAAAGGGACATAACTATATAGTAAATTGGGCGACTTGGCCCGTTTTCGAACTCATCCGAGGTTTTATCCCCAGCCACCTAACATATAAGTTTCAGAAAGATCCGATCAAAACTGAAAGGGGCTACAGTGATGACAAGGTCAAAAATCACGTTTTCAGCAATCAAAGGGACCTAACTCTATGATAAATAGGCCACCTTGTCCGGTATTCGAACTCATCCGAGGTTTTATCCCCAGGCACCTTACATATAAGTTTCAGAAAGATTTGATCAAAACCGAAAGGGCTACGGTGATGACAAGGTCAAAAAGCAGCATTTTCAGCAATCAAAGGGACGTTACTCTACGATAAATGGGCCGACTGGGTCGGTTTTCAAACACATACAAGATTTTATCCCCAGACACCTTACATATAAGTTTCAGAAAGATTCGATCAAAACTGAAGGGGCTACGGTGATGACAAGGTAAAAAATCGACATTTTCAGCCATCAAAGGGACATAACTATATAGTAAATGGGGCAACTGTGCCCGTTTTCGAACTCATCCGAGGTTTTATCCCCAGCCACCTTACATATAAGTTTCAGAAAGATCCGATCAAAACTGAAGGGGCTTCAGTGATGACAAGGTCAAAAATCAACATTTTCAGCATTCAAAGGGACCTAACTCTTTGATTAATAGGCCACCTTGGCTGGTATTCGAACTCATCCGAGGTTTTATCCCCAGCCACCTTACATATAAGTTTCAGAAAGATCCGATCAAAACTGAAAGGGCTACAGTGATGACAAGGTCAAAAATAGCCATTTTCAGCAATCAAAGGGACGTTACTCTATGATAAATGGACCAACTTGGATGGTTTTCGAACTCATCCGAGATTTTATCCCAAGCCACTTTACATATGATGATGATTTCGTGTTTAACGACGCGTCAACCCTCTTGGTGGGTCATAAGCGTCAGTCGGTTAATGGTTAAACGGCATGAATAATTATGACGATATTAAAAGAAAGAAGTCAGAATGATAATGTATAAAAATCTGAAACAGTTAAATCTTATGAAAAAGACCAATTTCTTTTAAGAATAAAATAATGTTATCAACAGGTACATCTCGAAACAGTTGTTGCAAAGTGTCAGCTTTGAAATATAAAATACGTGAGGGTGAAAAGTCAACACAGTCAATTAAGATATGTTTCACAGTGAATGGCTGATCACAACCTACACAAGAAGGTTGATCATCACCATTAAAATATAAGAATGAGTAACTCTAGTATGGCCGATGCGCAGTCGTGTTAATACTACGTCCTCTTTTCTGGAAAACTGTGGAGGAGAGCATTTTGTACTAACGACAGGTTTAATGGCATGGAGTTTGTTATTTATTGCACGGTCCCATTCGCCTTGCCATTCCGACAAGATGTATCGGTTGATAAATGGTTTAAAATTATTAAAAGGAATTTTAAAAACAGATGGATCAAGATTGAGCGATTCCTTTGCTTTCTTGTCAGCATATTCATTGCCGACAATGCCAATATGGCTCGGAAGCCAACAAAACAAGATTTGGTGTGTTTTAGAAATTTCATGATGTTTTTCGATCAATTTTTGAATTTGAGGATTTTTAGATGATGAATGGTCTAAAGCCTTAAGCACAGAAAGTGAATCAGAAAATATAATTGCTTTTTGAATTGTTGAAGAACTGATAAAATCTAAAGCTAGGTCTATTGCTTTGGCTTCAGCTGTAAAAATAGATGAACCATGTGGAAGGCGCATGGTTTTGTGCGTATCTTTAGAAACATACGCACAGCCAACTTTATCTCCTTCTTTGGAACCATCAGTATAGACTTGCTGGTAATCATTGTAACGTGACTGCAGTACCTGAAAGTTTTGTTTGAGAAGTATTGGATTTGATTCGGATTTTTTTCCATCATGTAAGTCGAACAGAATAGAAGGTTGTTTAATACACCAAGATGGAACTTCGGCGGTTTCATGTTTTTGAATATTTTTAAGGTCGATACCTGAATTTTCCAGCAGTGGTAAAATACGTAATCCAAAAGGTTTGATTGCTGTGGGTTTTGTTTCATACTTATCTACAAATTGAGGTGGAAATGAAATTTTGGATGCCGGGTTAGATGGATTTGCAGCAAGTCTGATAGCATACTGAAGAGAAAGTTTCTCTCTGCGCGAGGTTAAAGATGGTTCACCTGCTTCTACATAAAGGCTTAATACGGGAGAAGTACGGAAGGCTCCCATGGCCAGACGAAGGCCTTGGTGATGGATAGTATCCAAGGATTTTAAATAGGACTTTCTGGCAGAACCATAAACAACAGACCCATAATCTAATTTAGATCTTATTAAAGACCGGTAAAGATGTAATAAAGTATACCGATCTGCTCCCCAACTTGTATGAGCTAAAACTTTCAAAAGATTCAAAGCTTTTAAGCATTTCGCTTTAAGATATTTAATATGTGGAATAAAAGATAACTTTTGATCAAATATGACCCCAAGAAATTTGGCTTCTTCAACAACAGGAATTTGTGATCCGTATAAAAACAGGGAAGGATGTTCGTGTTTCTTCCGTAGTTTACAAAAATGAACACACTGCGTTTTCGACTTGGAGAACTTGAAACCATTTTTATCAGTCCATTCTTCTATTCTTTTTAAAATTTTGTTGTAACTTTCGTTCAATTGTTTTCATATTTTTTGAACGGTAACATATACAAAAATCATCAACATACAATGAACAATCAGTTTTGTCATCCAAACATTGTACAATATTGTTTATTTTGATGTTAAATAGCGTAGTTGAAAGAATACTACCCTGTGGGACACCCTGTTCTTGATCATAGAAATCTGACAGGGTAGACCCCACACGCACCTGAAACATGCGCTCCCCTAAAAAGCTTTCAATAAAACTGGGAAGTTTTCCTCTTAAGCCAATGTTATGTAGATCTTTCAATATTCCATAACGCCATGTTGTATCATATGCTTTCTCCAAGTCGAAAAAGACAGCCACTACGTGTTCTTTGTTAATAAAAGCATCTCGTATAAATGTTTCTAGTCATATTAAATTGTCATTGGTACTACGTTCCGAACGAAAACCCGATTGATATTCTGAAATGAGGTTGTTGGACTCTAAGTACCAGACTAATCTCTTGTTTATCATTCTCTCCAATGTTTTACACAAACAACTTGTCAAAGCTATCGGACGATAATTTGTAGGTTCTGCATGATCTTTCCCTGGTTTCGGAATTGGTACAACTGTAGCTACACGCCAACTCTCAGGACAGACCCCCGTTTCCCAAATATTATTAAAGATATCTAAAAGTGTTGTAAGAGAACTTTTTGGCAGATGCTTAAGCATCTGATAATGAATTTCATCGGGGCCGGTTGCCGTATCATGTGATTTTTCAATGGCTTCAACGAGTTCGGATAAGTTAAAAGGTGTGTTGTATTCTTCGTGATTAAGGGATTTGAAGTTAAGATTTCTTTTCTCTTGGTCCTTTTTGAAATTTCTAAAAGTGTCAGAATAATTACGCGATGATGAATTTCTCAAGAATGTGTGACCAAGAGTATCTGAAATATCTTTTTTTGTTGAAGCTATTGTGTCAAATTCAGTATTTAAATGTGTAAAACTAGAGGACTTTGTTTTTCCTGAAATTTTTCGTACCATATCCCAAACCTTTTTAATGGGGGTTTTGTAGTTCAATTTGGAGACATATTCTCTCCATGACTTCCGTTTGGAAGCTCGGATTGTTCGCCGAGCTTTAGCTCTAAACACTTTTACGTCGTTTAGTTTTTCTGAAGTGGGACTTTTGCAGAACTTATTTAGAGCCTGTTTACGCTTTTTAATAGCTTCTTTGCAGTCATTATTAAACCAGGGCTTGCTTTTCTTAGTATTTGTGGAGGTCTTTGGAATGCATTGTTCTGATATATTAATAAGTGTATCTGTGAAATCAGAAACAATGTCAGATGATTCACTTAAGTGATTAAATGATAACTCTTCTTCACACATATTCTGGAATAATTCCCAGTCGGCTTTATTCATTTTCCATTTCTGGTTACAGTCTTCATCTGGTTCATTTACGCTCTCAATTATAACAGGGAAGTGATCACTTCCGCACTGATCATCATGAACAGACCAGTCATAGTCCAAGAAGAGAGATGGGTGACACAAAGAGAGATCTAAAGAAGACAAATGACCTGTCGCAGGGTGGAGGTAAGTATAAGATTTATCATTCATCAAGCAAAGATCGCTCTTTGTAATAAAATCTTCGACAAGTGCTCCTCTGTTATTGATATCTTTACAGCCCCAAAGAATATTGTGACCATTGAAGTCGCCAACTAAAAGATATGGCGATGGAAGTTGCCTCAGCAATGAGTCAAGATGTTCGGGCTTTAAAGAAAATGAGGGTGGGATATATAGAGAGCAAATTGTAGTTTCTTTATCCAGAGAAACCGATACTGCTACAGCTTGTAGGTCTGTTTTTAATTTGATCTCTCTTTGTGGTAAACATGATTTAACAAAAATTGAACTGCCACCAGATGGTTTGTTACCATCCGAATAGATATAATCATATATATTGAAACCCCTGACATCAATATTGTCATCAGTTTTTAAAAACGTTTCTTGCAAACAAAAAACCGATGGGTTTAATAAAGAAATAAGTAATAAGAGTTCATTATAATTTGATTTAAGACCTCGACAATTCCATTGTATTATTTTGTGTTTTAAATCCATTTTTGGAGAGATTAAGACTAGAAACTATTTTGGAGCTGCAATTGGTGATATTGATCTGTTATTACTACGTGGTGTTGTTGACCTCGATCTGTTACTTCGAGGTGATGGAGTATCATTGAACTCCATATCACTGTCACTCAAAGATCCGAATCTGTTCTGATATTTTATACTGTCTCTTTCCATTTTACGTTGTCTGTCTGTTTGTTTTTGAGATGTTTGTTGTTTTTGAAATTGTTGTTGTTTTTGTTGTTTTTTTAAATCGTTTTTCATCATTTCCAAAGTACCGTTTTTCAATATTTTGTCTGATTTTTTGTCTGGAATTGGCTGTGGTGGTGGTGCTTGAATGTTGGTATTGTTGGCTTGATCATCAGTTTTGCTTTTTGTTTTTAATTTTTTCAAAGGTTCGAGACCAGGAATCGGATCCGTCTGGGTGACAGCATCTTCAACAGATACCTTTTTAACAGGTGCCTTTGCGATGCTGGCATAACTTACACCGGGAACAGGGGTAGTGGACTCAACAATTTTCCGCGCTTCAGGGAACGAGATGTTTTTTTGTAAATTTTACTGTTAATATGTCTTTTTCTTTGTGCCAAACGTGACATTCTTTAGAGTTGGCGCTGTGCTTTTCCCCACAGTTAACACAGTGGGGTTCATTCTTACAGTTTTGTTCCGTATGGTTGGCTGGCTGTCCACAGTTGGCACAGATAGGGTCTCTGGAACATCTATTTTCGTGATGCCCATATTTCTGGCACTCGTGGCAGCGCAACGGATTTGGAATGTAAATTTCAACGTCAACTCTAAAGTATGCCACTTTGATAGTTTTGGGCAATACTGGTGCGTTAAAAGTGAAAACAAATGTGTTGGTGTCTATTAATTGTCCGTTTCGTTTTGTTTTGAATCGTTTAACAGCTGTAACTCCTTGAGATCTGGTGCCTTCGAGAATCTCCTCCTCGCTCGAGTTCCTCAAATCTGGGCAACGAATCACCCCTTTTGAGGAATTCAGCGAGGTATGAGGATACACTCTCACTGCTAAATTGTGAAATGAACTTGTTCTAAGGAGATTCTCGGCATGACTTTTTTTGTTTACCTCAATGAGAAGCTGTTTCGATCTATATAATTTTTTTATGTTTTTAGGTTCTCCTGCAATTCCAGAAATAACTTTTTGGATGACAAAAGGCGAAAGTGAGGTAATTGATTGGTTTTCTTCCTTACATTCTATGAGAATGAAGCGCGGGAAATGTTGAGTTGTAGTGTTAATTGTAGTTGTTATGTCGTCGTTGTCCGTTATGTCAGCATCTGATGTGTCTTGGGTCGATTTCTTTCTTTTATTATCTTTAACCATTATGAAAAGATAATGATTCGTCCTCCGTGCTCTCCGCCCACCGTGGAGCCCTACAAGGGAACACTTTTTGTGAGTGGATTTCCTACCTCAAGTGTTAGAGATACACAGAAGATATACTCGTACAATAAAAAAACTGCACGATTGGTCCGTTTAGCCGCCGCCTTCTAGAAATTGAAAGGTTGTGAAAAAAGACTTTATGAGCAAACGGTGGGTATTCAGGATGATACAAAAGACAAGGAAGAGAAAGTGATGATGATGATGATGATGATGATTTCGTGTTTAACGACGCGTCAACCCTCTTTGTGGGTCATAAGCGTCAAACGGTTAATGGTTAAACGGCAAGAATAATTATGATGATATTAAAAGTAAAAAGTCAGAATGATAATGTATAAAAATCTGAAACAGTTAAATCTTATGAAAAAGTCCAATTTCTTTTAAGAATAAAATAATATTATCAACAGGTACATCTCGAAACAGTTGTTGCAAAGTGTCAGCTTTGAAATGTAAAATACGTGAGGGTGAAAAGTCAACACAGTCAATTAAGATATGTTTCACAGTGAATGGCTGATCACAACCTACACAAGAAGGCTGATCATCACCATTAAAAATATAAGAATGAGTAACTCTAGTATGGCCGATGCGCAGTCGTGTTAATACTACGTCCTCTTTTCTGGAAAACTGTGGAGGAGAGCATTTTGTACTAACGGCAGGTTTAATGGCCTGGAGTTTGTTATTTATTGCACGGTCCCATTCGCCTTGCCATTCCGACAAGATGTATCTGTTGATAAATGGTTTAAAATTATTAAAAGGAATTTTAAAAACAGATGGATCAAGATTGAGCGATTCCTTTGCTTTCTTGTCAGCACATTCATTGCCGACAATGCCAATATGGCTCGGAAGCCAACAAAACAAGATTTGGTGTGTTTTAGAAATTTCATGATGCCTTTCGATCAATTTTTGAATTTGAGGATTTTTAGATGACGAATGGTCTAAAGCCTTAAGCACAGAAAGTGAATCAGAAAATATAATTGCTTTTTGAATTGTTGAAGAACTGATAAAATCTAAAGCTAGGTCTATTGCTTTGGCTTCAGCTGTAAAAATAGATGAACCATCTGGAAGGCGCATGGTTTTGTGCGTATCTTTAGAAACATACGCACAACCAACTTTATATCCTTCTTTGGAACCATCAGTATAGACTTGCTGGTAATCATTGTAACGTGACTGCAGTACCTGAAAGTTTTGTTTGAGAAGTATTGGATTTGATTCGGATTTTTTGCCATCATGTAAGTCGAACAGAATAGAAGGTTTTTTAATACACCAAGATGGAACTTCGGCCGTTTCATGTTTTTGAATATTTTTAAGGTCGATACCTGAATTTTCTAGCAGTGGTAAAATACGTAATCCAAAAGGTTTGATTGCTGTGGGTTTTGTTTCATACTTATCTACAAATTGAGGTGGAAATGAAATTTTGGATGCCGGGTTAGATGGATTTGCAGCAAGTCTAATAGCATACTGAAGAGAAAGTTTCTCTCTGCGCGAGGTTAAAGATGGTTCACCTGCTTCTACATAAAGGCTTAATACGGGAGAAGTACGGAAGGCTCCCATGGCCAGACGAAGGCCTTGGTGATGGATAGTATCCAAGGATTTTAAATAGGACTTTCTGGCAGAACCATAAACAACAGACCCATAATCTAATTTAGATCTTATTAAAGACCGGTAAAGATGTAATAAAGTATACCGATCTGCTCCCCAACTTGTATGAGCTAAAACTTTCAAAAGATTCAAAGCTTTTAAGCATTTCGCTTTAAGATATTTAATATGGGGAATAAAAGATAACTTTTGATCAAATATGACCCCAAGAAATTTGGCTTCTTCAACAACAGGAATTTGTGATCCGTATAAAAACAGGGAAGGATGTTCGTGTTTCTTCCGTAGTTTACAAAAATGAACACACTGCGTTTTCGACTTGGAGAATTTGAAACCATTTTTATCAGTCCATTCTTCTATTCTTTTTAAATTTTGTTGTAACTTTCGTTCAATTGTTTTCATATTTTTTGAACGGTAACATATACAAAAATCATCAACATACAATGAACAATCAGTTTTGTCGTCCAAACATTGTACAATATTGTTTATTTTGATGTTAAATAGCGTAGTTGAAAGAATACTACCCTGTGGGACACCCTGTTCTTGATCATAGAAATCTGACACGGTAAACCCCACACGCACCTGAAACATGCGCTCCCCTAAAAAGCTTTCAATAAAACTGGGAAGTTTTCCTCTTAAGCCAATGTTATGTAGATCTTTCAATATTCCATAACGCCATGTTGTATCATATGCTTTCTCCAAGTCGAAAAAGACAGCTACTACGTGTTCTTTGTTAATAAAAGCATCTCGTATAAATGTTTCTAGTCTTATTAAATTGTCATTGGTACTACGTTCCGAACGAAAGCCCGATTGATATTCTGAAATGAGGTTGTTGGACTCTAAGTACCAGACTAATCTATTGTTTATCATTCTCTCCAATGTTTTACACAAACAACTTGTCAAAGCTATCGGACGATAATTTGTAGGTTCTGCATGATCTTTCCCTGGTTTCGGAATTGGTACAACTGTAGCTACACGCCAGCTCTCAGGACAGACCCCCGTTTCCCAAATATTATTAAAGATATCTAAAAGTGTTGTAAGAGAACTTTTTGGCAGATGCTTAAGCATCTGATAATGAATTTCATCGGGGCCGGTTGCCGTATCATGTGATTTTTCAATGGCTTCAACGAGTTCGGATAAGTTAAAAGGTTTGTTGTATTCTTCGTGATTAAGGGATTTAAAGTTTAGATTTCTTTTCTCTTGGTCCTTTTTGAAATTTCTAAAAGTGTCAGAATAATTACGTGATGATGAATTTCTCAAGAATGTGTGCCCAAGAGTATCTGAAATATCTTTTTTTGTTGAAGCTATTGTGTCAAATTCAGTATTTAAATGTGTAAAACTAGAAGACTTTGTTTTTCCTGAAATTTTTCGTACCATATCCCAAACCTTTTTAATGGGGGTTTTATAGTTCAATTTGGAGACATATTCTCTCCATGACTTTCGTTTGGAAGCTCGGATTGTTCGCCGAGCTTTAGCTCTAAAAACTTTTACGTCGTTGAGCTTTTCTGAAGTGGGATTTTTGCAGAACTTATTTAGAGCCTGTTTACGCTTTTTAATAGCTTCTTTACAGTCATTATTAAACCAAGGCTTGCTTTTTTTAGTATTTGTGGAGGTCTTTGGAATGCATTGTTCTGATATGTTAATAAGTGTATCTGTGAAATCAGAAACAATGTCGGATGATTCATTAAAATGATCAATTGATAACTCTTCTTCACATAAATTATGGAATAATTCCCAGTCGGCTTTATTCATTTTCCATTTCTGGTTACAGTCCTCATCTGGTTCGTTTACACTCTCAATTATAACAGGGAAGTGATCACTTCCGCACTGATCATCATGAACAGACCAGTCATAGTCCAAGAAGAGAGATGGGTGGCACAAAGAGAGATCTAAAGAAGACAAATGACCTGTCGCAGGGTGAAGGTAAGTATAAGATTTATCATTCATCAGGCAAAGATCGCTCTTTGCAATAAAATCTTCGACAAGTGCTCCTCTGTTATTGATATCTTTACAGCCCCATAGAATATTGTGACCATTGAAGTCGCCAACTAAAAGATATGGCGATGGAAGTTGACTCAGCAATGTGTCAAGCTGTTCGGGCTTTAAAGAAAATGAGGGAGGGATATATAGAGAGCAAATTGTAGTTTCTTTATCCAGAGAAACTGACACTGCCACAGCTTGTAGGTCTGTTTTTAATTTGATCTCTCTTTGTGGTAAACATGATTTAACAAAAATTGAACTGCCACCAGATGGTTTGTTACCATCAGAATAGATATAGTTGTATGTATTGAAACCCCTGACATCAATGTTGTCATCAGTTTTTAAAAAAGTTTCTTGCAAACAAAAAACCGATGGGTTTAATAACGAAATAAGTAATAACAGTTCGTTATAATTTGATTTAAGACCTCGACAATTCCATTGTATTATTTTGTGTTTTAAATCCATTTTATGAAGAGATTAAGACTAGAAACTATATTGGAGCTGCAATTGGTGATATAGACCTGCTACCACCAGCTCGTGGTGTTGCTGACCTCGATCTGTTATTGCTACTTGGTGATGATGGAGCTTCAAACTCCATATCACTGTCACTCAAAGATCCGAATCTGTTCTGAAATTTTATATTGTCTCTTTCCATTTTACGTTGTCTGTCTGTTAGTTTTAGAGACAATTGCTTTTTCGGATCTTCCGATCCCTTATTAGTTCGACCTGGGTCGAGTTTCTCTTTTACATGCGGCGCTGGCTTCGGTACGGTCGCTGTCGACCGATCCGCAGCAACCTGGATTGCGCCATTTGATAAATTGGTTGAACTTTGTGGTGCTGGAGTGGATTTGCTCCATGCACCGGATTTCTTTAATTCAGCTATGCATGATTCAACAGTCTGTGTTGCGGAGCTTGAAACTTGTTTACCAGCACCCTTTGTGATGCTGGCGTAACTGGTGGTTGGTGTTATGTATCGCTCGTCAACAATTTTCCGCGCTTCTGGGAATGTTATCCCCCTTTGGTATTTGACAGTAAGTATTTCTTTTTCTTTTTTCCATGCCGGACAATCTCGAGAGAAAACAGCATGCTTGCCACCACAATTTACACATTTGGCCTCATTCTTACAGTTTTGATGGTTATCGACATGTTTTTCTTCACCACAATTTGGACAGAGTTTTTTCTTCTGACATCTGCTTTCGTGGTGGCCAAAAACCTGACACGAGTAACATCTGAGAGGGTTTGGTATATATACATCCACGTTAACTGAAAGATATGCTACTTTTATTTTCTTGGGCAGAACTGGTGTATTAAAAGTCAACACGTAGGTACCCGTTGGCTTCAATACACCACCTCTACGAACTTGGATGTTACGTACACCAATGACGCCTTCCGATCTCAAGTTCTCAACTATCTCTGCATCACTGCAAGGACGGAGCTCTGGGCTGCGGATAACACCTTTACACGAATTAAGTGTATTATGCAGAGATACTTTGACCTTGAGATCGAAGAGCTTTGTGGTACCAAGCAGGCTTTTCACCTGCTGCTCTCTCTCGACTTCTAATAAAAGGTCAACTGACTTAAGCGTTTTTATGCTTTTGGGATGTCCGGCAATGGACATGATGCTCTTTTCTATCACGAATGGGGATAGACTTGACACAGTGCGTGTATCTTCACATGAAGACATTACCAAGAAGCGTGGAAAATTAAGTTGCTTTGGTGCTGCAGACTGCTGGCTTGACTGTTGACTAGACTTCTGACTGGGTTCATCCGTTTCGGATGATTCCTCATCTTTTTTACGTTTGGATGCGTTGCGGTTATGTTTTTTTCCATTAGGCATAAGGAAAAAATTATAGTTTCGTCCCAAGTGCTCTCCGCCCTCCGTGGAGCCCTACAAGGGAACACCATAATGGAGTGGTTATCCAACTCGCAGGTGTTAGAGATACACGTGAGATATACTCGCATAAACAAAATGCCTACACGATTGATCCGTTTAGCCACCGCCTTCTAGAGATAAAAAAAAGACAGAAAAGGGTAAGGTAAATGGGCATATGGTTGGTATCAGGAAAGATACAAAAAGAGTTGAAGAGAAAGCAAAGCGGTATCTCTAGGGCTCGGCGTGACCAGCCGATTGACCGTGCCCGACCGCACGGCCACCCGTCTACACCGAAAAGCCAGGCCAAAGAGGCGTGTTGGGTACCTGAAGCACCGCCACCTCAGGTAACCCTCAACCTCCAGGATCCCTTCTTCCGGCTTACAGGACGCCACCCACGGCAAACGGGTGGTACTTCCTTTAGCTCTTCCCAGTGGGCACAGAGACCAGAGCGGCAATGTGCCCAGTGGGAATTGAGCCCCCAGGGCCACGGCAAGGCAGGAAGTCTAATACCTGGGGGAGGAAGAGAAAGTGAAAGGTTTTCCTAGGGCTAGGCGCGACCAGCCGATTGATCGTGCCGGACCGCACGAACGCCCGTCTTACCGAAATCCAGGCCAAAGAGGCGTGTTGGGTAACTGAAGCACTGGACTCCAGTTAACCCTCAACCCCCAGGACCCCTTCATCCGGCTTACGGGATGCGACCCACGGCAAACGGGTGGTACTTCCTTTAGCTCTTCTCAATGGGCACAAAGACCACAGCGGCAGTGTACCCAGTGGGAATTGTGCCCCCAGGGCCACGGCAAGGCAGGAAGTCTAATACCTGGGGGCCACTTTACATATAAGTTTCAGAAAGATCCGATCAAAACTGAAAGGGCTACGGTGATGACAAGGTCAAAAATCGGCATTTTCAGCAATCAAAGGGACGTTACTCTGTGATAAATGGACCAACTTGGCTGGTTTTCGAATTCATCCGAGATTTTATCCCCAGCCACTTTACATATAAGTTTCAGAGAGATTCGATCAAAACTGAAAGGGCTACGGTGATGACAAGGTCAAAAACCAGCATTTTCAGCAATCAAAGGGACGTTACTCTATGATAAATGGGCCAACTGGGTCGGTTTTCGAACTCATCCGAGATTTTATCCCCAGCCACCTAACATATAAGTTTCAGAAAGATCCGATCAAAACTGAAGGGTCTACGGTGATGACAAGGTCAAAATTCGGCATTTTCAGCAATCAAAGGGACGTAACTCTATGATAAATGGGCCGACTTGGCTGGTTTTCGAACTCATCTGAGTTTTTATCCCCAGCCACCTTACATATAAGTTTCAGAAAGATCCGATCAAAACTGAAGGCGCTACGGTGATGACAAGCATTTTCCCATTGTAAGTCTATGGGACCTTGTGAAAGCCATAGCAACCAAAGATTTTGAGCGATTTGGAAAAAAAGTTTATGTCATCAATGCCCCACCAGAGGCATGCTACAGATGAGATATGATTGGGATCAGCCTGCAGGTTGCAGAGATATAACTGCTCAAAAGTGTGGACGGACGACGGACGGACGACGGAGGACCCACTATACTATAAGCTCCCCTGGAGCCTTCGGCCCAGGTGAGCTAAAAATTGGCATTTTCAGCTATCAAAGGGACGTTTCTCTAAGATAAATGGGCCGACTAGGCTTGTTTTCGAACTCATCCGAGATTTTATCCCCAGCCAACTTACATATAAGTTTCAGAAAGATCCGAACAAAACTGTAAGGGGCTACATTGATGACAAGGTCAAAAATCGGCATTTTCAGCAATCAAAGGGACGTTACTCTACCATTAATGGGCCGACTTGGCTCGTTTTCGAACTCATCCGAGATTTCATCCTCTGCCACCTTACATATAAGTTTCAGAAACATACGATCAAAACTGTAAGGGGCTACGTTGATGACAATGTCAAAAACTGGCATTTTCAGCAATCAAAGGGACGTAACTCTGATAAATGGGCCAATTTGGCCGGTTTTCGAACTCATCCGAGATTTTATCCCCAGCCACCTTACATATAAGTTTCTGAAAGACCTGATCAAAACTGAAGGGGCTACGGTGATGACAAGCATTTTCCCATTGTAAGTCTATGGGACCTTGTGGTTGCCATAGCAATCAAAGTTTTCGTGCGATTTCGAAAAAAGCTTATGTCATCAATGTCCCACCAGAGGCATGCTACAGATGAGAAATGATTGAGATCAGCCTGCTGGCTGCAGAGATATAGCTGCTCAAAAGTGTCGACGGACGGACGAACCACTAAACTATAAGCTCCCCTGGAGCCCTTCGGCCATGGTGAGCTAAAAAAAAAAAAACTGTGCCAAATATTCCAAATCGTAGTCATTAGACCACACACAAGTAAGAGTAATTTGTTTGATTTGAGGTTTAACGTCCCCGTCAACACTCTGAAGGTCATTTTGGAGACGTTGCTTCCAATTTTGTGGGACTTTTACCCGACATTGAGATGAAATGATATCTCAAGCCCTGTCGCCCAATGAAACCAATAGGGTTTATTACCATGGACGGTCCGCCTCGCACCGCGGTTCCTGGACAGGCTTAGATCCTCTGAGCGGTTTACCAGTAATAGTGTACGGACTGAATTCACGTCTGCGTGGAAGCATTGTGCAGCCCATATATTTCTTCAAGCTCCTATGGGCGGGGGCGGAAAGTAAGAGTAAGAAAACGGCGATTTTTCATTGGATGCAATTCTCTCTCTCTCTTCTCTCTCTCAGAGAGAGAGAGAGAGAATAAAACTTATAAGCCCCATTGGTCTTTACATGTGGTATAATTTGAGTCTCTAATTGATATACGTAATTATGTTGTAAACTGCTAGAACAGAATCGTTGAAGGCAAGAAAACCTTTTTTATACCGCAATCAGGCATTCTAGTAACCTAATAAAGGGGATCGAATAACTGCACGCTATAATCGGTAGTGACCTACAATACCTTCTACTGACCTATAATACGACTGATGACCGTTAATAGACCTGACCTACTTTTCAGGTCACTAATTTACAAGTGTAAACAATAACATGCAACCTTTTATACATGAGAAAACAACGAAACAGCGAGTTAAAATCTTTGCAAACATTTATTTGAACAGATTTTTTGAAATTTCAGCTAAATTTTTACCTTCTCACCCTTTCCTGGTTTGAATGGCCCGTTGGAGTAACTGCGCTCTGCTACTGCAGTTGAGTTTTAACCTCGAAAATAATTTCTAAAGCTAAAATAGACTACTTATTTGCAGTTTTCTTACAGAATGTAAAGCGCTGAGAAACTTTTATCCGAGCGTCCATGTTGTTTCCTACGTCTTTGTGTCGTGGTGACGTCAGAAACTTTGCACTCGTTGACGTCACGTTTAAATGCATGCGCGCGCCATGGCACTGAATGTCGTTTTACATGCCACACTGTCTGTTGTCTGTTTTGCTTAAATTTGCTAAATTATTGCAAAACCCCTTGATTTTTGAATTGCGGTATAAACTAAATACATGATTAGTGTCTTTAATAATAAAAGACAATCGGTTCACCGCGACAATTCTATAGCCCTATAAAATTGTCTGAGGCTAACCGATTATATTTTATTATTAAAGACACTAACCATGTATTTACTATATTAATTTGTGCAAGTATACTGCTGTTCTTGTCATTATAACTATAATTGTGTCGTTTAGATGTTATCGTTGTTCTCACCTATTTGTATACCTGTTTCAAACTTCAACACCTTTGATTTCTATAGAAACAAAACGCAAAAGGTACTGCAGGCAGCACGTTAACATCATCCATTTTGTTATTTGCATCATCCACGCCGGCATCCATTTTGTTATTTGTTTTGAAATTAACGTTTTGTGACGTCATATTCAAGCGTAACGTTAGCAGGAAACGTAAGCCTAATACCAGGAAGATAGAAATCGGCTCACGATTTGGGGAAAACAGTATCGGCCCCCGATGTGCTATACAATCGGCCCACGATTTGGAAATCGGCCCACGATCTGTGACCGGCCCTCGATCTGAGTCCTACATATGCACTTTAAAGTGCCATTCCCAAACCAAATATCTTATTTAAGGTTGTTTACGTTCTCAAAATAAAATATTACTGGCCAAAATCTGTTGTTTTCATAAGAAATATGTTGGTTCAAAATGTGTAGTTTTGCAGACTTGTGCATTAGTAATTATAATGGATGATAAACAGAGAATACCAGGTTCGTGACTTTTGAAATCAAGTTTATCAGGCAAGGCTTCGAAAACGCTTGTAGAATCGCGAGGCTTGCCAAGCAATTCTACATGCGTTCTCGATGCCAAGTCTGATAAACTTGATATCAAATGAAAATCTGTTGTTTTCATAAGAAATATGTTGGTTCAAAATGTGTAGTTTTGCAGACTTGTGCATTAGTAATTATAATGGATGATAAACAGAGAATACCAGGTTCGTGACTTATGAAATCAAGTTTATCAGGCAAGGCTTCGAAAACGCTTGTAGAATCGCGAGGCTTGCCAAGCGATTCTACATGCGTTCTCGATGACAAGTCTGATAAACTTGATATCAAATGACACGAATCTGAAAGTCACGCGATTCTACATGCGTTCTGGATGACGAGCCTGATAAACCTGATATCAAATGACATGATGATGATGATTTCGTGTTTAACGACGCGTCAACCCTCTTTGTGGGTCATAAGCGTCAAGCGGTTAATGGTTAAACGGCATGAAGAATTATGAGGATATTATAAGTAAAAAGGTAAGTATGATATTTATAAAAATCTGAAACAATTAAATCTTATGAAAAAGTCCAATATCTTTTAAGAATAAAATAATATTATCACCAGGTACATCTTGAAACAATTGTTGCAAAGTGTCAGCTTTAAAGTATAAGTCACGGGACTGTGAAAAGTCTACACATTCAATTAAGATATGTTTAACAGTGAATGGCTAATCACATCCTACACAAGAAGGCTGATCATCAACATTCAAAATATAAGAATGCGTAACTCTAGTATGGCCAATGCTCAGTCAGTGTTAAAACTACATCCTCTTTCCTGGAATACTGTGGAGGAGAGCATTTTGTTCCAACGACAGGTTTAATGGCATGGAGTTTGTTATTTATTGTATGGTCCCATTGGCCTTGCCATTCCAACAAGATGTATCTGTTGATAAATGGTCTGAAATTATTAAAAGGAATTTTAAAAACAGACGGATCAAGATTGAAGGATTCCTTTGCTTTCTTGTCAGCACACTCATTTCCGACAATGCCAATATGGTTCGGAAGCCAACAAAACAAGATTTGGTGTGTTTTAGAAATTTCATGATGTTTTTCGATCAATTTTTGTATTTGAGGATTTTTAGATGATGAATGGTCTAAAGCCTTAAGCACAGAAAAAGAATCAGAAAATATAATTGCTTTTTGAATTGTTAAAGAACCAATAAAATCTAAAGCTAGGTCTATTGCTTTGGCTTCAGCTGTAAAAATAGACGAATCATCAGGAAGGCGCAAGGTTTGGTGCATATCTTTAGAAACATACGCACAACCAACTTTATTTCCTTCTTTGGAACCATCAGTATAGACTTTCTGGTAGTCATTGTAACGTGACTGCAGTACCTGAAAGTTTTGAGTAGCATAGGATTTGATTCGGATTTTTGCCATCATGTAAGTCAAACAGAATAGAAGGTTTTTTAATACACCAAGATGGAACTTCGGCGGTTTCATGTTTATGAATGTTTTCGTGGTCGATACCTGAATTTTCTAGCAGTGGTAAAATACGTAGTCCAAAAGGTTTGATTTTTTTGGGTTTAGTTTCATACTTATCTACAAATTGAGGTGGAAATGAAATTTTGGATGCCGGGTTAGATGGATTTGCAGCAAGTCTGATAGCATACTGAAGAGAAAGTTAATCTCTGCGCGAAGTTAAAGATGGTTCACCTGCTTCTACATAAAGGCTTAATACAGGAGAAGTACGGAAGGCTCCCATAGCCAGACGAAGGCCTTGGTGATGGATTGCATCCAAGGATTTTAAATAGGACTTTCTGGCAGAACCATAAAACAACAGACCCATAATCTAATTTAGATCTTATTAAAGACCGGTAAAGATGTAATAAAGTATACCGATCTGCCCCCCAACTTGTATGAGCTAAAACTTTCAAAAGATTCAACGCTTTTAAGCATTTCGCTTTAAGATATTTAATATGGGGAATAAAAGATAACTTTTGATCAAATATGACCCCAAGAAATCTGGCTTCTTCAACAACAGGAATTTGTGATCCGTATAAAAACAGGAAAGGATGTTCGTGTTTCTTCCGTAGTTTACAAAAATGAACACACTGCGTTTTCGACTTGGAGAACTTGAAACCATTTTTATCAGTCCATTCTTCTATTCTTTTTTAATTTTGTTGTAACTTTCGTTCAATGGTTTTCATATTTTTTGAACGGTAACATATACAAAAATCATCAACATACAAAGAACAATCAGTTTTGTCATCCAAACATTGTACAATATTGTTTATTTTGATGTTAAATAGCGTAGTTGAAAGAATACTACCCTGTGGGACACCCTGTTCTTGATAATAGAAATCTGACACGATAGACCCCACACGCACCTGAAACATGCGCTCCCCTAAAAAGCTTTCAATAAAACTGGGAAGTTTTCCTCTTAAGCCAATGTTATGTAGATCTTTTCCATAAAGCCATGTTGTATCATATGCTTTCTGCAAGTCGAAAAAGACAGCTACTACGTGTTCTTTGTTAATAAAAGCATCTCGTATAAATGTTTCTAGTCTTATTAAATTGTCATTGGTACTGCGTTCCGAACGAAAACCCGATTGATATTCTGAAATGAGGTTGTTGGACTCTAAGAACCAAACTAATCTCTTGTTTATCATTCTCTCCAATGTTTTACACAAACAACTTGTCAAAGCTATCGGACGATAATTTGTAGGTTCTGCATGATCTTTCCCTGGTTTCGGAATTGGTACAACTGTAGCTACACGCCAGCTCTCAGGACAGACCCCCGTTTCCCAAATATTATTAAAGATATCTAAAAGTGTTGTAAGAGAACTTTTTGGCAGATGCTTAAGCATCTGATGGTGAATTTCATCGGGGCCTGTTGCCGTATCATGTGATTTTTCAATGGCTTCAACGACTTCGGATAAGTTAAAAGGTGTGTTGTATTCTTCGTGATTAAGGGATTTGAAGTTTAAATTTCTTTTCTCTTGGTCCTTTTTATCCCCCGACCGAATAGGTTCGGGGGATATAGCGATCAGCCTGGCGTCCGTCCGTCTGTCCGTCCGTAGACGCAACCTTGTGATGGCCATAACTACTATACCCTTTGAGATTCATTGATGGTTCTTGGCACAGTTGTTCACAAGGCCGAGACGGCGTGTCATGCGCAAGAACCAGAACTATGGATGCCTTACTTTTTTAGTTATCTCCCCTTTTAATAAAATAGAAGGACTACTTTATGATGGACATAACTCCAATACCCTGTAAGATATATTGATGGTACCCGGCACAGTTGTTCACAAGGCTGAGACGGCGTGTCATGCACAAGAACCACAACTCTGGTGGCCATGGTTTTAGAGTTATCTCCCCTTCCAATAAAATAGAGTGACAGCCTTGTGATGGCCATAACTCCTATACCCTTTGAGATTCATTGATGGTTCTTGGCACAGTTGTTCACAAGGCTGAGAAGGCGTGTCATGCACAAGAACCAGAACTCTGGATGCCATACTTTTTTAGTTATCTCCCCTTTTAATAAAATAGAATTCATACCTTGTGATGGCCATAACTCCAATACCCTTAGAGATATATTGATGATACCTGGCACAGTTGTTCACAAGGCTGAGACGGCCTGTCATGCACAAGAACCACAACTCTGGTTGCCATGGTTTTGGAGTTATCTCCCCTTCCAATAAAATAGAGTGACAACCTTGTGATGGCCATAATTTCAATACCCTTTAAGATATATTGATGATACCTTGCACAGTTGTTCACAAGGCCAAGATGGTGTGTCATGCACAAGAACCACAACTCTGGGTGCCATGGTTTTTTGGTTATCTCCCCTTCCAATAATATAGAATCACTACCTTGTGATGGCCATTTCTCCAGCACTCTTTGAGATATATTGATGATACTTGGTTCAGTCGTGCATGAGGTTAAGCAGGTGTGTTACGTGCAAGAAACACAACTCTGGGTGCCCTGGTTTTTTAATTATCTCCCCTGACATTATAACCTTGTGATGGCCATAACTCCAATATCCTTTGAGATATATTGATGGTACTTGGCACAATTGTATACAACGTTGAGACGGCGCTTCATGCCTAAGAACCACAAGTCTGGGTGCAATGATATTTGAGTTATCTCCCCTTCCAATATAACAGTATGACAACCTTGTGATCATCGTACCTCCAATACCCTTTGAGACATATTGGTCGTACTTGATGCAGATGTACATGAGGTTAAGCAGGTATGTCATGCTCAAGAATTACAACTCTGGGTGCTCTGGTTTTTTAGTTATCTCCCCTGGCAATATAACATTGTGATGGCCATAACTCCAACACCCTTTGAGGTATATTGAAGGAACTTGGCACACTTGAAACCAGGTACAGAAGGGATGTCATGTGCAAGATTCACAACTGTTGGTGCTGTGGTATTTGAGTTATCTACCCTTCCAATATAACAGTATGAACAGCTTGTGATTACCATATCTCCAATACCTTTTGAGACATATTGATGGTACTTTGTACAGATATACGTGAGCTTAAGCAGGCATGTCATGCGCAAGAACCACATTTCTGAGTGCCCTGGATTTTTAGTTATCTCCCCTGACAGTATAATCTTGTGATGGCCATAAATGCAATACGTTTGTGATATATTGCTGGTTTAATCCTGGTGCACTTTCTGTTGGTGAACAATCTTCTGAATGCCATATTGGCTTTAATTCGGGGGATTTGCCATCTCATCCGATGGCTATTTTTGAAATTTCTGAAAGTGTCAGAATAATTACGCGATGATGAATTTCTCCAGAATGTGCTCCCAAGAGTATCTGAAATATCTTTTTTTGTTGAAGCTATTGTGTCAAATTCAGTATTTAAATGTGTAAAACTAGAGGACTTTGTTTTTCCTGAAATGTTTCGTACCATATCCCAAACATTTTTAATGGGGGTTTTGTAGTTCAATTTGGAGACATA
Organism: Lucinisca nassula; assembly: GCA_963580285.1. Lineage (NCBI taxonomy): Eukaryota > Metazoa > Mollusca > Bivalvia > Lucinida > Lucinidae > Lucinisca > Lucinisca nassula. The sequence goes on along the minus strand of OY757020.1, from coordinate 84,076,436 downwards.
TTCTCTCCATGACTTTCGTTTGGAAGCGCGGATTGTTCGCCGAGCTTTAGCTCTAAAAACTTTTACGTCGTTTAGCTTTTCTGAAGTGGGACTTTTGCAGAACTTATTTAGAGCATGTTTACGCTATTTAATAGCTTCTTTACAGTCATTATTAAACCAAGGCTTGCTTTTCTTAGTATTTGTGGAGGTCTTTTGAATGCATTGTTCTGATATTTTAATAAGAGTATCTGTGAAATTAGAAACAATGTCGGATGATTCATTAAATTGATCAAATGATAACTCTTCTTCACATAAATTATGGAATAATTCCCGGTCGGCTTTATTCATTATCCACTTCTGGTTACAGTCCTCATCTGGTTCGTTTACGCTCTCAATTATAACAGGGAAGTGATCACTTCCGCACTAATCATCATGAACAGACATGTCATAGTCTAAGAAGAGAGATGGGTGACACAAAGAGAGATCTAAAGAAGATAAATGACCTGTCGCAGGGTGAAGGTAAGTATAAGATTTATCATTCATCAACCAAAGATCGTTCTTTGTAATAAAATCTTCAACAAGTGCTCCTCTGTTATTGATATCTTTACAGCCCCATAGAATATTGTGACCACTGAAGTCGCCAACTTAAAGATAAGGCGATGGAAGTTGACTCAGCAATGAGTCAAGATGTTCGGGCTTTAAAGAAAATGAGGGTGGGATATATAGAGAGCAAATTGTAGTTTCTTTATCCAGAGAAACCGATACTGCTACAGCTTGTAGGTCTGTTTTTAATTTGATCTCTCTTTGTGGTAAACTGGATTTAAAACGGGCCTCCGTGACCAAATGGATAAGAGCGCTGACTCTTAGTCATTAGGTTTCTCACCGCCGTGGGTTCGAGCCTCGCTCGGGTCACGTGTGAGACGCCAAGTTCTGCAACGGAAGGTCAGGTGGTTTTCCTCCGGGCACTCCGGTTTTCGCCCACCTTTGATTAACGATCGGCTCGATATGAGTGAAATAATCTTGAAAGGCCCGTAAAACCCAAACCCAAAAAAACAAAAAACAAAAAAAACAGGATTTAACAAAATATGAACTGCCACCAGATGGTTTGTTACCATCAAAATAGATATAGTTGTATGTATTGAAACCCCTGACATCAATGTTGTCATCAGTTTTTAAAAAAGTTTCTTGCAAACAAAAAACCGATGGGTTTAATAACGAAATAAGTAATAAGAGTTCATTATAATTTGATTTAAGACCTCGACAATTCCGTTGTATTATTTTATGTTTTAAATCCATTTTATGAAGCGATTAAAACTAGAAACTATTATGGAGCTGCAATTGGTGATATAGCTCTGCTACCACCACCTCGTGGTGTTGCTGACCTCGATCTGTTATTGCCACTTGGTGATGCTGGGAGTTTCATTGAACTCCATATCACTGTCACTCAAAGATCCGAATCTGTTCTGGAATTTTATATTGTCTCTTTCCATTTTACGTTGTCTGTCTGTTTGTCTTTGAGACAATTGATGTTTTTGGTCGGATCTTCCGATCCCTTATTAGTTCGACCTGTGTCGAGTTTCTCTTTTACATTCGGCGCTGGCTTCGGTACGGTTTCTGTCGACCGATCCGAAGCAACCTGGATTGCGCCATTTGATAAATTGGTTGAACTTTGTGGTGCTGGAGTGGGTTTACTCCATGCACCAGATTTTTTTCAATTCAGCTATGTATGATTCAGCAGTCTGTGTTGCGGAGCTGGTACATTTTACACCAGCACCCTTTGTGATGCTGGCGAAACTGGTGGTTAGTGTTATGTATCGCTCTTCGACAATTTTCCGCCCCTCTGGTATTTGACGGTGAGTATTTCTTTTTCTTTTTTCCACGCCGGACAGTCTCGCGAGAAAAAAGCATGTTTGCCATCACAATGTACGCATTTGGGTTCATTGTTGCAGTTGGGGTGATTATCAACATGCAAAAATTTTCTTCACCACAATTAGGACAGAGTTTTTTCTCTGGCATCTGCTTTCGTGATGGCCAAAAGCATGACAAGAGTAACACGTTAATAGAAATATATGATACTTTGATTTTCTTGGGTAGAATTGGTGTATTAAAAGTCAACACATAAGTTGCTGTGGTTTTAGTACACCACTTCTACGGACTCTAATGTTACGAACACCAACAACTCCCCGATCTTTCAAGTTATCGACTATCTCTTCATCTGAACAAGGACACAGTACTGGGCTGCGAATCACTCCCTTAGATGAATTGAGCGTGTTATGTAACGATACTTTAACTTTAAGATCAAAGAGTTTGTTGGTGTTAAGCAGGCTTACCACTTGCTGTTTTCTCTCGACTTCCAAGAAAAGATCACCCGATTTGAGTTTTTTATACTCTTAGGGTGTCCGGCAATGGAGAGAATACTTTTCTCGATGACGAAGGGGGAAAGGCTAGATACAGTTCGTGTATCGTCAAGCGACGTAACGACCAAGAAACGCGGAACATTGTCAAAATTTGGTTCAACAGACTGCTGACTAGATTGTTGACTTGACTGCTGACAGATGATGATGATTTCGTGTTTAACGACGCGTCAACCCTCTTTGTGGGTCATAAGCGTCAAACGGTTAATGGTTAAACGGCATGAATAATTATGACGATATTAAAAGTAACAAGTCACAATGACAATGTATAAAAATCTGAAACAGTTAAATCTTATGAAAAAGACCAATTTCTTTTAAGAATAAAATAATGTTATCAACAGGTACATCTTGAAACAGTTTTTGCAAAGTGTCAGCTTTGAAATATAAAATACGTGAGGGTGAAAAGTCAACACAGTCAATTAAGATATGTTTCACAGTGAATGGCTGATCACAACCTACACAAGAAGGCTGATCATCACCATTAAATAGATAAGAATGAGTAACTCTAGTATGGCCGATGCGCAGTCGTGTTACTACTACGTCCTCTTTTCTGGAAAACTGTGGAGGAGAGCATTTTGTACTAACGACAGGTTTAATGGCATGGAGTTTGTTATTTATTGCACGGTCCCATTCGCCTTGCCATTCCGACAAGATGTATCTGTTGATAAATGGTTTAAAATTATTAAAAGGAATTTTTAAAAAAAAAACAGATGGATCAAGATTGAGCGATTCCTTTGCTTTCTTGTCAGCATATTCATTGCCGACAATGCCAATATGGCTCGGAAGCCAACAAAACAAGATTTGGTGTGTTTTAGAAATTTCATGATGTTTTTCGATCAATTTTTGAATTTGAGGATTTTTAGATGATGAATGGTCTAAAGCCTTAAGCACAGAAAGTGAATCAGAAAATATAATTGCTTTTTGAATTATCGAAGAACTGATAAAATCTAAAGCTAGGTCTATTGCTTTGGCTTCAGCTGTAAAAATAGATGAACCATCTGGAAGGCGCATGGTTTTGTGCGTATCTTTAGAAACAAACGCACAACCAACTTTATCTCCTTCTTTGGAACCATCAGTATAGACTTGCTGGTAATCATTGTAACGTGACTGCAGTACATGGAAGTTTTGTTTGCGAAGTATCGGATTTGATTCGGATTTTTTGCCATCATGCAAGTCGAACAGAATAGAAGGTTGTTTAATACACCAAGATGGAACTTCGGCGGTTTCATGTTTTTGAATATTTTTAAGGTCGATGCCTGAATTTTCTAGCAGTGGTAAAATTCGTAATCCAAAAGGTTTGATTATTGTGGGTTTAGTTTCATACTTATCTATACATTGAGATGGAAATGAAATTTTGGATGCCGGGTTAGATGGATTAGCAGCAATTCTAATAGCATACTGAAGAGAAAGTTTCTCTCTGCGCGAAGTTAAAGATGGTTCACCTGCTTCTACATAAAGTCTTAATACGGGAGAAGTACGAAAGGCTCCCATAGCCAGACGAAGGCGACTGCTGACAGGATTGTTGACTGTGTTCATTCGATTCGGATGAATCCTCTTGTTTTTTACGTTTAGGTGCGTTGTGGTTAGGTGATTTGCGATTATGTTTTTTTCCATTAGCCGTAAGAAAAAAAAAATTCTAGTTTCGTCCCAAGTGCTCTCCGCCCTCCGTGGAGCCCTACAAGGGAACACCATAATGGAGTGGTTATCCAACTCGCAGGTGTTAGAGATACACGTGAGATATACTCGTATAAACAAAATGCCTACACGATTGATCCGTTAAGCCACCGCCTCCTAGAGATAAAAAGACAGAAAAGGGTAAGGTAAATGGGCATATGGTTGGTATCAGGAAAGATACAAAAAGAGTTGAAGAGAAAGCAAAGCCATATCTCTAGGGCTCGGCGTGACCAGCCGATCGACCGTGCCGGACCGCACGGCCACCCGTCTACACCGAAAAGCCAGGCCAAAGATGCCTGTTGGGCACCTGTAGCACCGCCACCTCAGGTAACCCTCAACCTCCAGGATCCCTTCTTCCGGCTTACAGGACGCCACCCACGGCAAACGGGTGGTACTTCCTTTAGCTATTCCCAGTGGGCACAAAGACCACAGCGGCAATGTGCCCAGTGGGAATTGAGCCCCCAGTGCCACGGCAAGGCAGGAAGTCTAATACCTGGGGATCAAATAACATAAATCTGGTATTCTATTTAATTTTATCCCCTTGTACACTCTTAAATAAGCAATTACGATCAGTTATTGGTGGTCCTCACTGCGTCCCAGTAATCTTGCGGTCAATATATTTAGTATCAGCTGACCAAATTTTTCCTATGATATTTTGTTTCAAGTATTTTTTTTCCATTTTTCCCAGCAACAATAACATTTTTGTCATTTAGCCAATATACTTATAGGAAGAAGGTAGAAGTTTTGAAAATTCAGGCAGCATGGTCATGGAATCTGATTATTTACACAAGTCATTTTTAATGACGGCTGATGGGAGATTCACTGCTAGATACAAACTCCAGCTTTAATTCAGTGCTATGGGTATTATGATGATGATGATGATGATGATTTCGTGTTTAACGACGCGTCAACCCTCTTTGTGGGTCATAAGCGTCAAACGGTTGATGGTTAAACGGCATGAATAATTATGATGATATTAAAAGTAAAAAGTCAGAATGATAATGTATAAAAATCTGAAACAGTTAAATCTTATGAAAAAGTCCAATTTCTTTTAAGAATAAAATAATATTATCAACAGGTACATCTCGAAACAGTTGTTGCAAAGTGTCAGCTTTGAAATATAAAATACGTGAGGGTGAAAAGTCAACACAGTCAATTAAGATATGTTTCACAGTGAATGGCTGATCACAACCTACACAAGAAGGCTGATCATCACCATTAAAAATATAAGAATGAGTAACTCGAGTATGGCCGATGCGCAGTCGTGTTAATACTACGTCCTCTTTTCTGGAAAACTGTGGAGGAGAGCATTTTGTACTAACGACAGGTTTAATGGCATGGAGTTTGTTATTTATTGCACGGTCCCATTCGCCTTGCCATTCCGACCAGATGTATCTGTTGATAAATGATGATGATGATGATGATTTCGTGTTTAACGACGCGTCAACCCTCTTTGTGGGTCATAAGCGTCAAGCGGTTAATGGTTAAACGGCATGAAGAATTATGATGATATTAAAGGTAAAAAGGTAAGTATGATATTTATAAAAATCTGAAACAGTTAAATCTTATGAAAAATCCTAATATCTTTTAAGAATAAAATAATATTATCAACAGGTACATCTTGAAACAATTGTTGCAAAGTGTCAGCTTTGAAGTATAAGTCACGGGACTGTGAAAAGTCTACACATTCAATTAAGATATGTTTAACAGTGAATGGCTGATCACATCCTACACAAGAAGGCTGATCATCACCATTCAAAATATAAGAATGAGTCACTCTAGTATGGCCAATGCGCAGTCGTGTTAATACTACATCCTCTTTCCTGGAAAACTGTGGAGGAGAGCATTTTGTTCCAACGACAGCTTTAATGGCATGGAGTTTGTTATTGATTGCACGGTTTCATTCGCCTTGCCATTCCGACAAGATGTATCTGTTAATAAATGGTCTGAAATTATTAAAAGGAATTTTAAAAACAGACAGATCAAGATTGAGCGATTCCTTTGCTTTCTTGTCAGCACACTCATTGCCGACAATGCCAATATGGCTCGGAAGCCAACAAAACAAGATTTGGTGTGTTTTAGAAATTTCATGATGTTTTTCGATCAATTTCAAAGCTTTTAAGCATTTCGCTTTAAGATATTTAATATGTGGAATAAAAGATAACTTTTGATCAAATATGACCCCAAGAAATTTGGCTTCTTCAACAACAGGAATTTGTGATCCGTATAAAAACAGGGAAGGATGTTCGTGTTTCTTCCGTAATTTACAAAAATGAACACACTGCGTTTTCGACTTGGAGAACTTGAAACCATTTTTAGCAGTCCATTCTTCTATTCTTTTTAAATTTTGTTGTAACTTTCGTTCAATTGTTTTCATATTTTTTGAACGGTAACATATACAAAAATCATCAACATACAATGAACAATCAGTTTTGTCGTCCAAACATTGTACAATATTGTTTATTTTGATGTTAAATAGCGTAGTTGAAAGAATACTACCCTGTGGGACACCCTGTTCTTGATCATAGAAATCTGACAGGGTAGATCCCACACGCACCTGAAACATGCGCTCCCCTAAAAAGCTTTCAATAAAACTGGGAAGTTTTCCTCTTAAGCCAATGTTATGTAGATCTTTCAATATTCCATAACGCCATGTTGTATCATATGCTTTCTCCAAGTCGAAAAAGACAGCCACTACGTGTTCTTTGTTAATAAAAGCATCTCGTATAAATGTTTCTAGTCTTATTAAATTGTCATTGGTACTATGTTCCGAACGAAACCCCGATTGGTATTCTGAAATGAGGTTGTTGGACTCTAAGTACCAGACTAATCTCTTGTTTATCATTCTCTCCAATGTTTTACACAAACAACTTGTCAAAGCTATCGGACGATAATTTGTAGGTTCTGCATGATCTTTCCCTGGTTTCGGAATTGGTACAACTGTAGCTACACGCCAACTCTCAGGACAGACCCCCGTTTCCCAAATATTATTAAAGATATCTAAAAGTGTTGTAAGAGAACTTTTTGGCAGATGCTTAAGCATCTGATAATGAATTTCATCGGGGCCTGTTGCCGTATCATGTGATTTTTCAATGGCTTCAACGAGTTCGGATAAGTTAAAAGGTGTGTTGTATTCTTCGTGATTAAGGGATTTGAAGTTAAGTTTTCTTTTCTCCTGGTCCTTTTTGAAATTTCTAAAAGTGTCAGAATAATTACGCGATGATGAATTTCTCAAGAATGTGTGACCAAGAGTATCTGAAATATCTTTTTTTGTTGAAGCTATTGTGTCAAATTCTGTATTTAAATGTGTAAAACTAGAGGACTTTGTTTTTCCTGAAATTTTTCGTACCATATCCCAAACCTTTTTAATGGGGGTTTTGTAGTTCAATTTGGAGACATATTCTCTCCATGACTTTCGTTTTGAAGCTCGGATTGTTCGCCGAGCTTTAGCTCTAAAAACTTTTACGTCGTTTAGCTTTTCTGAAGTGGGACTTTTGCAGAACTTATTTAGAGCCTGTTTACGCTTTTTAATAGCTTCTTTACAGTCATTATTAAACCAAGGCTTGCTTTTCTTAGTATTTGTGGAGGTCTTTGGAATGCATTGTTCTGATATATTAATAATTGTATCTGTGAAATCAGAAACAATGTCGGATGATTCATTTAAGTGATCAACTGTTAACTCTTCTTCACATAAATTATTGAATAATTCCCAGTCGGCTTTATTCATTTTCCACTTCTGGTTACAGTCTTCATCTGGTTCGTTTACGCTCTCAATTATAACGGGGAAGTGATCACTTCCGCACTGATCATCATGAACAGACCAGTCATAGTCCAAGAAGAGAGATGGGTGACACAAAGAGAGATCTAAAGAAGACAAATGACCTGTCGCAGGGTGAAGGTAAGTATAAGATTTATCATTCATCAAGCAAAGATCGCTCTTTGCAATAAAATCTTCGACAAGTGCTCCTCTGTTATTGATATCTTTACAGCCCCATAGAATATTGTGACCATTGAAGTCGCCAACTAAAAGATATGGCGATGGAAGTTGACTCAGCAATGAGTCAAGATGTTCGGGCTTTAAAGAAAATGAGGGTGGGATATATAGAGAGCAAATTGTAGTTTCTTTATCCAGAGAAACCGATACTGCTACAGCTTGTAGGTCTGTTTTTAATTTAATCTCTCTTTGTGGTAAACATGATTTAACAAAAATTGAGCTGCCACCAGATGGTTTGTTACCATCAGAATAGATATAGTTGTATGTATTGAAACCCCTGACATATATGTTGTCATCAGTTTTTAAAAAAGTTTCTTGCAAACAAAACACCGATGGGGTAAGCAGCGAAATAAGTAATAAGAGTTCATTATAATTCGATTTAAGACCTCGACAATTCCATTGTATTATTTTGTGTTTTAAATCCATTTTAAGGAGAGATATTAAAAAGACTAGAAACTATTATGGAGGTGCAATTGGTGATATAGATCTGCTACCACCAGCTCGTGGTGTGGCTGACCTCGATCTGTTATTGCCACTTGGTGATGATGGAGTTTCAGTCAACTCCATATCACTGTCACTCAAAGATCCAAATCTGTTCTGAAATTTTATATTGTCTCTTTCCATTTTACGTTGTCTGTCTGTTTGTCTTTGAGACAATTGATGTGTTTTGATCGGATCTTCCGATCCCTTATTAGTTCGACTTGAGTCGGGTTTCTCTTTTACATTCGGCGCTGGCTTCTGTACGGTCGCTGTCGACCGATCCGAAGCAACCTGGTTTGCGCCTTTTGATAAATTGATTGCACTTTGTGGTGCTGGAGTGGGTTTACTCCATGCTCCCGATTTTTTCAGTTCAGCTATGTATGATTCAGCAGTCTGTGTTGCGGAGCTTGTACATTTTACACCAGCACCCTTTGTGATGCTGGTGAAATTGGTGGCTGGTGTTATATATCGCTCTTCAACAATCTTCCGCGCTTCTGGGAATGTTATCCCCCTTTGGTATTTGACGGTGAGTATTTCTTTTTCTTTTTTCCACGCCGGACAGTCTCGGGAGAAAACAGCATGTTTGCCATCACAATTTACGCTTTTGGGTTCATTTTTGCAGTTGAGGTGATTATCAACATGCTTTTCTTCACCACAATTTGGACAGAGTTTTTTTCCTCTGACATCTGCTTTCGTGATGGCCAAAAGCCTGACAAGAGTAACATCTAAGAGGGTTTGGGATGTATACCTCTACGTTAATGGAAAGATATGCTACTTTGATTTTCTTGGGTAGAATTGGTGTATTAAAAGTCAACACATAAGTTGCTGTTGGTTTTAGTACACCATTTCTACGAACTTGAATGTTACGAACACCAACAACTCCCTGATCTTTCAAGTTATTGACTATCTCTTCATCTGAACAAGGACGCAGTTCTGGACTGCGAATCACTCCCTTAGATGAATTGAGCGTATTATGTAACGAGACTTTAACTTTCAGATCAAAGAGTTTGTTGGTGTTTAGCAGGCTTACCACTTGCTGTTTTTTCTCGACTTCCAAGAGATGATCACCCGATTTGAGTTGTTTTATACTCTTAGGATGTCCGGCAATGGAGAGAATACTTTTCTCGATCACAAAGGGGGAAAGGCTTGACACAGTTCGTGTATCGTCAAGCGACGTGACGACCAGGAAACACGGAACATTGTCAAAGATTGGTTCAGCAGACTGCTGACTCGATTGTTGACTTGACTGCTGACTGGATTTTTGACTGCGTTCATCCGATTCGGATGAATCCTCGTCTTTTTTACGTTTAGGTGCGTTGCGGTTAGGTGCGTGGTTGCGGTTATGTTTGTTTTTAGGAGCCATAAGAAAAAAATCCTAGTTTCGTCCCAAGTGCTCTCCGCCCTCCGTGGAGCCCTACAAGGGAACACCATAATGGAGTGGTTATCCAACTCACAGGTGTTAGAGATACACGTGAGATATACTCGTATAAACAAAATGCCTACACGATTGATCCGTTTTGCCACCGCCTTCTAGAGATAAAAAGACAGAAAAGGGTAAGGTAAATGGGCATATGGTTGGTATCAGGAAAGATACAAAAAGAGTTGAAGAGAAAGCAAAGTGGTATCTCTAGGGCTCGGCGTGACCAGCCGATTGACCGTGCCGGACCGCACGGCCACCCGTCTACACCGAAAAGCCAGGCCAAAGAGGCGTGTTGGGTACCTGAAGCACCGCCACCTCAGGTAACCCTCAACCTCCAGGATCCCTTCTTCCGGCTTACAGGACGCCACCCACGGCAAACGGGTGGTACTTCCTTTAGCTCTTCCCAGTGGGCACAGAGACCACAGCGGCAATGTGCCCAGTGGGAATTGAGCCCCCAGGGCCACGGCAAGGCAGGAAGTCTAATACCTGGGGGTTGAAGTTTTATTAATTTTCGATATACAGTGTAACCTCCATTAAACTGGCTAGTGTAGGGAGATGGCTGTTCAACAGTGGGATGATGATGATGATGATTTCGTGTTTAACGACGCGTCAACCCTCTTTGTGGGTCATAAGCGTCAAACGGTTAATGGTTAAACGGCAAGAATAATTATGATGATATTAAAAGTAAAAAGTCAGAATGATAATGTATAAAAATCTGAAACAGTTAAATCTTATGAAAAAGTCCAATTTCTTTTAAGAATAAAATAATATTATCAACAGGTACATCTCGAAACATTTGTTGCAAAGTGTCAGCTTTGAAATATAAAATACGTGAGGGTGAAAAGTCAACACAGTCAATTAATATATGTTTCACAGTGAATGGCTGATCACAACCTACACAAGAAGGCTGATCATCACCATTAAAAATATAAGAATGAGTAACTCTAGTATGGCCGATGCGCAGTCGTGTTAATACTACGTCCTCTTTTCTGGAAAACTGGAGGAGAGCATTTTGTACTAACGACAGGTTTAATGGCACGGAGTTTGTTATTTATTGCACGGTCCCATTCGCCTTGCCATTCCGACAAGATGTATCTGTTGATAAACGGTTTAAAATTATTAAAAGGAATTTTAAAAACAGATGGATCAAGATTGAGCGATTCCTTTGCTTTCTTGTCAGCATATTCATTGCCGACAATGCCAATATGGCTCGGAAGCCAACAAAACAAGATTTGGTGTGTTTTAGAAATTTCATGATGTTTTTCGATCAATTTTTTAATTTGAGGATTTTTAGATGATGAATGGTCTAAAGCCTTTAGCACAGAAAGTGAATCAGAACATATAATTGCTTTTTGAATTGTTGAAGAACTGATAAAATCTAAAGCTAGGTCTATTGCTTTGGCTTCAGCTGTAAAAATAGATGAACCATCTGGAAGGCGCATGGTTTTGTGCGTATCTTTAGAAACATACGCACAACCTACTTTATCTCCTTCTTTGGAACCATCAGTATAGACTTGCTGGTAATCATTGTAACGTGACTGCAGTACCTGAAAGTTTTGTTTGAGAAGTATCGGATTTGATTCGGATTTTTTGCCACCATGTAAGTCGAACAGAATAGAAGGTTGTTTAATACACCAAGATGGAACTTCGGCGGTTTCATGTTTTTGAATATTTTTAAGGTCGATACCTGAATTTGCCAGCAGTGGTAAAATACGTAATCCAAAAGGTTTAATTGCTGTGGGTTTAGTTTCATACCTATCTACAAATTGAGGTGGAAATGAAATTTTGGATGCTGGGTTAGATGGATTTGCAGCAAGTCTAATAGCATACTGAAGAGAAAGTTTCTCTCTGCGCGAGGTTAAAGATGGTTCACCTGCTTCTACATAAAGGCTTAATACGGGAGAAGTACGAAAGGCTCCCATAGCCAGACGAAGGCATTGGTGATGGATAGTATCTAATGAATTTAAATAGGACTTTCTGGCAGAACCATAAACAACAGACCCATAATCTACTTTAGATCTTATTAAAGACCGGTAAAGATGTAATAAAGTATACCTATCTGCTCCCCAATTTGTATGGGCTAAAACTTTCAAAAGATTCAAAGCTTTTAAGCATTTCGCTTTAAGATATTTAATATGGGGAATAAAAGATAGATTATGATCAAATATGACCCCAAGAAATTTGGCTTCTTCAACAACAGGAATTTGTGATCCGTATAAAAACAAGGAAGGATGTTCGTGTTTCTTCCGTAGCTTACAAAAATGAACACACTGCGTTTTCGACTTGGAGAACTTGAAACCATTTTTATCAGTCCATTCTTCTATTCGTTTTAAATTTTGTTGCAACTTTCGTTCAATTGTTTTCATATTTTTTGAACGGTAACATATACAAAAATCATCAACATACAATGAACAATCAGTTTTGTCGTCCAAACATTGTACAATATTGTTTATTTTGATATTAAATAGCGTAGTTGAAAGAATACTACCCTGTGGGACACCCTGTTCTTGATCATAAAAATCTGACACGGTAGAACCCACACGCACCTGAAACATGCGCTCCCCCAAAAAACTTTCATTAAAACTTGGAAGTTTTCCTCTTAAACCAAGGTTATGTAGATCTTTCAATATTCCATAACGCAATGTTGTATCATATGCTTTCTCCAAGTCGAAAAAGACAGCTACTACGTGTTCTTTGTTAATAAAAGCATCTCGTATAAATGTTTCTAGTCTTATTAAATTGTCATTGGTACTACGTTCCGAACGAAAACCCGATTGATATTCTGAAATGAGGTTGTTGGACTCTAAGTACCAGACTAATCTCTTGTTTATCATTCTCTCCAATGTTTTACACAAACAACTTGTCAAAGCTATCGGACGATAATTTGTAGGTTCTGCATGATCTTTCCCTGGTTTCGGAATTGGTACAACTGTAGCTACACGCCAGCTCTCAGGACAGACCCCCGTTTCCCAAACATTATTAAAGATATCCAAAAGTGTTGAAAGAGAACTTTTTGGCAGATGCTTAAGCATCTGATAATGAATTTCATCGGGACCGGTTGCCGTATCATGTGATTTTTCAATGGCTTCAACTAGTTCGGCTAAGTTAAAAGGTTTGTTGTATTCTTCGTGATTAAGGGATTTAAAGTTTAGATTTCTTTTCTCTTGGTCCTTTTTGAAATTTCTAAAAGTGTCAGAATAATTACGCGATGATGAATTTCTCAAGAATGTGCTCCCAAGAGTATCTGAAATATCTTTTTTTGTTGAAGCTATTGTGTCATATTCAGTATTTAAATGTGTAAAACTAGAGGACTTTGTTTTTCCTGCAATTTTTCGTACCATATCCCAAACCTTTTTAATGGGGGTTTTGTAGCTCAATTTGGAGACATATTCTCTCCATGACTTTCGTTTGGAAGCTCGGATTGTTCGCCGAGCTTTAGCTCTAAAAACTTTAACGTCGTTTAGCTTTTCTGAAGTGGGACTTTTGCAGAACTTATTTAGAGCCTGTTTACGCTTTTTAATAGCTTCTTTACAGTCATTATTAAACCAAGGCTTGCTTTTCTTAGTATTTGTGGAGGTCTTTGGAATGCATTGTTCTGATATATTAATTAGTGTATCTGTGAAATCAGACACAATGTCGGATGATTCATTAAAGTGATCAACTGATAACTCTTTTTCACATAAATGATTGAATAATTCCCAGTCGGCTTTATTCATTTTCCATTTCTGGTTACAGTCCTCATCTAGTTCGTTTACGCTCTCAATTATAACAGGGAAGTGATCACTTCCGCACTGATCATCATGAACAGACCAGTCATAGTCCAACAAGAGAGATGGGTGACACAAAGAGAGATCTAAAGAAGACAAATGACCTGTCGCAGGGTGAAGGTAAGTATAAGATTTATCATTCATCAAGCAAAGATCGCTCTTTGCAATAAAATCTTCGACAAGTGCTCCTCTATTATTGATATCTTTACAGCCCCAAAGAATATTGTGACCATTGAAGTCGCCAACTAAAAGAAATGGCGATGGAAGTTGACTCAGCAATGAGTCAAGATGTTCGGGCTTTAAAGAAAATGAGGGTGGGATATATAGAGAGCAAATTGTAGTTTCTTTATCCAGAGAAACCGATACTGCTACAGCTTGTAGGTCTGTTTTTAATTTGATCTCTCTTTGTGGTAAACATGATTTAACAAAAATTGAGCTGCCACCAGATGGTCTGTTACCATCAGAATAGATATAGTTGTATGTATTGAAACCCCTGACATCTATGTTGTCATCAGTTTTTAAAAAAGTTTCTTGCAAACAAAACACCGATGGGGTTAGTAGTGAAATAAGTAATAAGAGTTCATTATAATTCGATTTAAGACCTCGACAATTCCATTGTATTATTTTGTGTTTCAAATCCATTTTAAGGAGAGATATTTAAAGACTAGAAACTATTATGGAGGTGCAATTGGTGATATAGATCTGCTACCACCAGCTCGTGGTGTGGCAGACCTCGATCTGTTATTGCCACTTGGTGATGATGGAGTTTCAGTCAACTCCAAATCACTGTCACTCAAAGATCCGAATCTGTTCTGAAATTTTATATTGTCTCTTTCCATTTTACGTTGTCTGTCTGTTTGTTTTTGAGACAATTGATGTTTTTTGATCGGATCTTGCGACCCCTTATTAGTTCGACCTGAGTCGTGTTTCTCTTTTGCATTCGGCGCTGGCTTCGGTACGGTCGCTGTCGACCGAACCGGAGCAACCTGGATTGCGCCATTTGATAAATTGGTTGAGCTTTGTGGTGCTGGAGTGGGTTTACTCCATGCACCAGATTTTTTCAGTTCAGCTATGTATGATTCAGCAGTCTGTGTTGCGGAGCTGGTACATTTTACACCAGCACCCTTTGTGATGCTGGCGAAACTGGTGGTTGGTGTTATGTATCGCTCTTCGACAATCTTCCGCGCTTCTGGGAATGTTATCCCCCTTTGGTACTTGACGGTGAGTATTTCTTTTTCTTTTTTTCCATGCCGGACAGTCTCGGGAGAAAACAGCATGTTTGCCATCACAATTTACGCATTTGGGTTCATTTTTGCAGTTGAGGTGATTATCAACATGCTTTTCTTCACCACAATTAGGACAGAGTTTTTTTCTCTGACATCTGCTTTCGTGATGGCCAAAAGCCTGACAAGAGTAACATCTAAGAGGGTTTGGGATGTATACCTCTACGTTAATGGAAAGATATGCTACTTTGATTTTCTTGGGTAGAATTGGTGTATTAAAAGTCAACACATAAGTTGCTGTTGGTTTTAGTACACCATTTCTACGAACTTGAATGTTACGAACACCAACAACCCCCTGATCTTTCAAGTTATCGACTATCTCTTCATCTGAACAAGGACGCAGTTCTGGGCTGCGAATCACTCCCTTAGATGAATTGAGCGTGTTATGTAAAGAGACTTTAACTTTTAGATCAAAGAGTCTGTTGGTGTTTAGCAGGCTTACCACTTGCTGTTTTCTCTCGACTTCCAAGAGAAGATCACCCGATTTGAGTTGTTTTATACTCTTAGGGTGTCCGGCAATGGAGAGAATACTTTTCTCGATGACGAAGGGGGAAAGGCTAGATACAGTTCGTGTATCGTCAAGCGACGTAACGACCAAGAAACGCGGAACATTGTCAAAATTTGGTTCAGCAGACTGCTGACTAGATTGTTGACTTGACTGCTGACTGGATTGTTGTCTGTGTTCATCCGATTCGGATGAATCCTCTTGTTTTTTACGTTTAGGTGCGTTGTGTTTAGGTGATTTGCGGTTAGGTGATTTGCGGTTATGTTTTTTTCCAGGAGCCATAAGGAAAAAATTCTAGTTTCGTCCCAAGTGCTCTCCGCCCTCCGTGGAGCCCTACAAGGGAACACCATCCTGGAGTGGTTATCCAACTCGCAGGTGTTAGAGATACACGTGAGATATACTCGTATAAACAAAATGCCTACACGATTGATCCGTTAAGCCACCGCCTTCTAGAGATAAAAAGACAGAAAAGGGTAAGGTAAATGGGCATATGGTTGGTATCAGGAAAGATACAATAAGAGTTGAAGAGAAAGCAAAGCGGTATCTCTAGGGCTCGGCGTGACCAGCCGATTGACCGTGCCGGACCGCACGGCCACCCGTCTACACCGAAAGGCAGGACAAAGAGGCGTGTTGGGCACCTGAAGCACCGCCACCTCAGGCAACCCTCAACCTCCAGGATCCCTTCTTCCGGCTTACAGGACGCCACCCACGGCAAACGGGTGGTACTTCCTTTAGCTCTTCCCAGTGGGCACATTGACCACAGCAGCAACGTGCCCAGTGGGAATTGAGCCCCCAGGGCCACGGCAAGGCAGGAAGTCTAATACCTGGGGGTTCAACAGTGGGAAATGTCTGAAATGATGTATGGCTTTTTATCGACAGACAAAAACAGTGATTATTGAAGACAGCTCAATATGGATGTACTAAAAAGAAAAATAAATGATGGAGGTGTCATCTGACACCTCTCCATCATTTATATTTCTTTTCACTTGCTTATATTATATTGTATGTATGTTTATCTCAGTTTTGAGAACAAGAGGACCATGATGGTCCTAAATCGCTCACCTGAGGTAAGAGATTTACAACCTTAATATATAAGTTTGGCAAAGTAGCTGCTCCGAGGTTTTTGACGCTATTATCTTAACAATCTTTGTAGAGATTGAAGATTAAAGCAAAAATCGTGGCCTCTAGAGGCGGTACAAGAAATTTGACCTAGTGACCTAGTTTCTGACCTGACAATGATCAACTTGACCCAGATATCATTAAGGCAAACATTCTGGAAAAGTTTCATGACGATTGAAGTGAAATTGAAGTCTCTAGAGGGTGAACAAGGTTTTCAAAGAGTTTGACCTAGTGACCTAGTTTTGACCTGTCATGAGCCATATTCAAACCTTACTCAGATATCATCAAGACAAACATTCTGGTAAAGTTTCATGAAGATTGAAGCAAAATTGTGGTCTCTATAGGATGAACAAGGTAAATGTTGACGACGCACGTCACATGATGCACTACGAACTTACCACGGACAAAAGTTGATCACAAAAGCTCACCTTGAGTTTTGCTCAGGTGAGCTAAAAATTGAGGTCTCCAGAGTGTTAACAAGGTTTTTCTATGATTTGACCTACTGACCTATTTTCTGAACCCACATTCGAACTTGACCTAGATATTGTAGAGATAATTATTCTGAGTAAGTTTGATGATGATTGGACCAAAACTGTGGCCTCTACAGTGTTAATAACAAGGTTTTTCTATGATTTGACCTACAGACCTACTTTTTTAACCCA
This sequence comes from Lucinisca nassula, assembly GCA_963580285.1. NCBI lineage: Eukaryota > Metazoa > Mollusca > Bivalvia > Lucinida > Lucinidae > Lucinisca > Lucinisca nassula. Next base: position 84,059,139 of record OY757020.1, on the reverse strand, counting down.
CATTCGAACATGACCTAGATATTGTAGAGTTGATCACTCTTAGCAAGTTTGATGATGATTGGATCAAACCTGTGGCCCTCTAGAGTGTTGACAAGGTTTTTCTATGATTTGACATACTGACCTACTTTTTGATCCCACATGACCCATATTTGAAATTGACCGAGATATTGTCAGGATAATCATTCTTAGCAAATTTAAGTAAGATTGGACCAAAACTATAGCCTCTAGAGTGTTAACGAATTACACTTATTAACATATCAGAACAATGCATTCCAAAGACCTCCACAAATACTAAGAAAAGCAAGCCTTGGTTTAATAATGACTGTAAAGAAGCTATTAAAAAGCGTAAACAGGCTCTAAATAAGTTCTGCAAAAATCCCACTTCAGAAAAGCTCAACGACGTAAAAGTTTTTAGAGCTAAAGCTCGGCGAACAATCCGAGCTTCCAAACGAAAGTCATGGAGAGAATATGTCTCCAAATTGAACTATAAAACCCCCATTAAAAAGGTTTGGGATATGGTACGAAAAATTTCAGGAAAAACAAAGTCTTCTAGTTTTACACATTTAAATACAGAATTTGACACAATAGCTTCAACAAAAAAAGATATTTCAGATACTCTTGGGAGCACATTCTTGAGAAATTCATCATCGCGTAATTATTCTGACACTTTTAGAAATTTCAAAAAGGACCAAGAGAAAAGAAATCTAAACTTTAAATCCCTTAATCACGAAGAATACAACAAACCTTTTAACTTATCCGAACTCGTTGAAGCCATTGAAAAATCACATGATACGGCAACCGGCCCCGATGAAATTCATTATCAGATGTTTAAGCATCTGCCAAAAAGTTCTCTTTCAACACTTTTAGATATCTTTAATAATATTTGGAAACGGGGGTCTGTCCTGAGAGCTGGCGTGTAGCTACAGTTGTACCAATTCCGAAACCAGGGAAAGATCATGCAGAACATACAAATTATCGTCCGATAGCTTTGACAAGTTGTTTGTGTAAAACATTGGAGAGAATGATAAACAAGAGATTAGTCTGGTACTTAGAGTCCAACAACCTCATTTCAGAATATCAATCGGGTTTTCGTTCGGAACGTAGTACCAATGACAATTTAATATGACTAGAAACATTTATACGAGATGCTTTTATTAACAAAGAACACGTAGTAGCTGTCTTTTTCGACTTGGAGAAAGCATATGATACAACATGGCGTTATGGAATATTGAAAGATCTACATAACATTGGCTTAAGAGGAAAACTTCCCAGTTTTATTGAAAGCTTTTTAGGGGAGCGCATGTTTCAGGTGCGTGTGGGGTCTACCGTGTCAGATTTCATTGATCAAGAACAGGGTGTCCCACAGGGTAGTATTCTTTCAACTACGCTATTTAACATCAAAATAAACAATATTGTACAATGTTTGGACGACAAAACTGATTGTTCATTGTATGTTGATGATTTTTGTATATGTTACCGTTCAAAAAATATGAAAACAATTGAACGAAAGTTACAACAAAATTTAAAAAGAATAGAAGAATGGACTGATAAAAATGGTTTCAAGTTCTCCAAGTCGAAAACGCAGTGTGTTCATTTTTGTAAACTACGGAAGAAACACGAACATCCTTCCTTGTTTTATACGGATCATAAATTCCTGTTGTTGAAGAAGCCAAATTTCTTGGGGTCATATTTGATCAAAAGTTATCTTTTATTCCCCATATTAAATATCTTAAAGCGAAATGCTTAAAAGCTTTGAATCTTTTGAAAGTTTTAGCTCATACAATTTGGGGAGCAGATCGGTACACTTTATTACATCTTTACCGGTCTCTGATAAGATCTAAATTAGATTATGGGTCTATTGTTTATGGTTCTGCCAGAAAGTCTTATTTAAAATCTTTGGATACTATCCATCACCAAGGCCTTCGTCTGGCTATGGGAGCCTTCCGTACTTCTCCAGTATTAAGCTTTTATGTGGAAGCAGGTGAACCATCTTTAACTTCGCGCAGAGAGAAACTTTCTCTTCAGTACGCTATCAGACTTGCTGCTAATCCATCTAACCCGGCATTCCAAATTTCATTTCCACCTGAATATGTAGATAAGTATGAAACTAAACCCACAGCAATGAAACCTTTTGGATTACGAATTTTACCACTGCTAGAAAATTCAGATATCGACCTTAAAAATATTCAACAAGAGAACCATGATGGCCCTGGATCGCTCACCTGATCCATAGTGTAACAAGTGGGTCCCAGAGAGGGCCATTATTGGCCCCAGGGCTTTAATGTGCATAATGTTGAGGGAGGTCTTAAAGGTGAAGCTTCATACCAAACATCAACAAAGGCTATAATTTGAACAAACTTGGCAAAGGTCCACTAGATGAAGCTACACATCAAATATCAAAGACCTGGGCCTTGTGGTTTCAGAGAAGAAGATTTTTTTTACAAGATATTCCCTACATAAGCCTATGCAAAACCAAATGGCCCCAGGGCTATATAAATCTATGTAAAACCAAAGGGCCCCGGGGTGGGGGCATTTGTGGCCCCAGGGCTATAATTTGAACAATCTTGGTAGAGGTCCATTAGATGAAGCTTCATACCAAATTTCAAAGTCCTGGGCCTTGTGGTTTCAGAGAAGAAGATTTTTAAAGATTTTCCCTATATAAGCCTATGTAAAACCAAAGGGTTCCGAGGCGGGGGCATTTTTGGCCCCAGCACTATAATTTGAACAATCTTGGTAGGGGTCCACTAGATGAAGCTTCAAACCAAATATCAAAGACCTGGGCCTTGTGGTTTCAGAGGAGAAGATTTTTAAAGATTTTCCCTATATAAGCCAATGGAAACCAAAGGGCCCTGTGGTGGGAGCATTTTTTGTCCTAGCACTATAATTTGATCAATCTTGGAAGGGGTCCACTAGATGAAGCTTCATACCAAATATCAAAGTCCTGGGCCTTGTGGTTTCAGAGAAGAAGATTTTAAAGATTTTCCCTATATAAGCCTATGTAAAACCAAAGGGCCCCGAGGCGGGGGCATTTTTGGCCCCAGCACTATAATTTGAACAATCTTGGTAGGGGTCTACTAGATGAAGCTTCAAACCAAATATCATAGACCTGGGCCTTGTGGTTTCAGAGAAGAAGATTTTTTAAAGATTTTCCCTATATAAGCCAATGTAAAACCAAAGGGCCCCGTGGCGGGGGCATTTTTTGTCCCAGCACTATAATTTGAACAATCTTGGTAGGGGTCCACTAGATGAAGCTTCATACCAAATTTCAAAGTCCTGGGCCTTGTGGTTTCAGAGAAGAAGATTTTTAAAGATTTTCCCTATATAAGCCTATGTAAAACCAAAGGGTTCCGAGGCGGGGGCATTTTTGGCCCCAGCACTATAATTTGAACAATCTTGGTAGGGGTCCACTAGATGAAGCTTCAAACCAAATATCAAAGACCTGGGCCTTGTGGTTTCAGAGGAGAAGATTTTTAAAGATTTTCCCTATATAAGCCAATGGAAAACCAAAGGGCCCTGTGGTGGGAGCATTTTTTGTCCTAGCACTATAATTTGATCAATCTTGGAAGGGGTCCACTAGATGAAGCTTCATACCAAATATCAAAGTCCTGGGCCTTGTGGTTTCAGAGAAGAAGATTTTAAAGATTTTCCCTATATAAGCCTATGTAAAACCAAAGGGCCCCGAGGCGGGGGCATTTTTGGCCCCAGCACTATAATTTGAACAATCTTGGTAGGGGTCTACTAGATGAAGCTTCAAACCAAATATCATAGACCTGGGCCTTGTGGTTTCAGAGAAGAAGATTTTTTAAAGATTTTCCCTATATAAGCCAATGTAAAACCAAAGGGCCCCGTGGCGGGGGCATTTTTTGTCCCAGCACTATAATTTGAACAATCTTGGTAGGGGTCCACTAGATGAAGCTTCATACCAAATATCAAAGTCATGGGCCTTGTGGTTTCAGAGAAGAAGATTTTTAAAGATTTTCCCTATATAAGCCTATGTAAAACCAAAGGGCCCCGGGGCGGGGGCATTTTTGGCCCCAGCACTATAATTTGAACAATCTTGGTAGGGGTCCACTAGATGAAGCTTCAAACCAAATATCAAAGACCTGGGCCTTGTGGTTTCAGAGAAGAATATTTTTAAAGATTTTCCCTATATAAGCCAATGTAAAACCAAAGGGCCCAGTGGTGGGGGCATTTTTTGTCCCAGCACTATAATTTGAACAATCTTGGTAGGGGTCCACTAGATGAAGCTTCATACCAAATATCAAAGTCCTGGGCCTTGTGGTTTCAGAGAAGAAGATTTTTAAAGATTTTCCCTATATAAGCCCTTGTAAAACCAAAGGGCCCCGGGGCGGGGGCATATTTGGCCCCAGCACTATAATTTGAACAATCTTGGTAGGGGTCCACTAGATGAAGCTTCATACCAAATATCAAAGACCTGGGCCTTGTGGTTTCAGAGAAGAAGATTTTTAAATTTTTGGTGAAAAAAATCTATTTTTGGCTCCTGTGACCTAGATGTGCAACGGACCGGAACCATTTGAACAACTTTGAAAGGGAACCCCCTAAGGATCATTCCTGTGAAGTTTGGTCAAAATCCGATCAGCGGTTTAGGAGGAGATGTCGTTTAAAGAAATTGTTTACGGACGCACGGACGCACTGACGCACGCACGCACGCACGACGACGGACAAAAAGTGATCCCAAAACCTCACCTCGTCACTACGTCGGGGTGAGCTAAAAACATGAAACGGCCGAAATTCCATCTTGGTGTATTAAAAAACCTTCTATTCTGTGTGACTTACATTAAGGGTAAAAAATCCGAATCAAATCCAATGCTACTCAAACAAAACTTTCAGGTACTGCAGTCATGTTATGATAGTTACCAGCAAGTCTATACTGATGGTTCCAAAGAAGGAGAAAAAGTTGGTTGTGCATATGTTTCTCAAGATACGCACCAAACCTTCCGCCTTCCAGATGGTTCATCTATTTTTACAGCTGAAGCCAAAGCAATAGACCTAGCTTTAGATTTTATCAGTTCTTCATCATTTCAAAAAGCAATTATATTTTCTGATTCACTTTCTGTGCTTAAAGCTTGAGACCAGTCATCATCTAAAAATCCTCAAATACAAAAACTGATCGAAAAACATCATGAAATTTCTAAAACGCACCAAATCTTGTTTTGTTGGCTTCCGAGCCATATTGGCATTGTCGGCAATGAGTTTGCTGACAAGAAAGCAAAGGAATCGCTCAATCTTGATCAGCCTGTTTTTAAAATTCCTTTTAATAATTTTAAACCGATTATCAACAGATACATCTTGTCGGAATGGCAAGGCGAATGGGACCGTGCAATAAATAACAAACTCCATGCCATTAAACCTGTCGTTGGAACAAAATGCTCTCCTCCACAGTTTTCCAGGAAAGAGGATGTAGTATTCACACGACTGCGCATTGGCCATACTAGAGTTACTCATTCTTATATTTTAAATGGTGATGAACAGCCTTCCTGTGTAGGCTGTGATCAGCCATTCACTGTGAACCATATTTTAATTGAATGTGTAGACTTTTTACAGTCCCGTAACTTATTCTTCAAAGCTGACACTTTGCAACAATTGTTTCAAGATGTACCTTTTGAAAATATTATTTTATTCTTAAAAGAAATTGGACTTTTTCATAAGATTTAACTGTTTAAAATTTTTATACATATCAAACTTTCTATTTTACTTTTAATACCCTCATAATTCTCAATGCCGTTAACTATTAACCGTTTGACGCTTATGACTCACAAAGAGGGTTGACGCGTCGTTAAACACGAAATCATCATCATCAATTTTACCCATTATAAGTCAATGAAAACTCTAAGTTTCGATAGCACCAATCCCGCCCATCGGGGCTTGAAGAAATAAATGGGATGCATGATGCTTCCACACGGAGCTGAAACCGACCCGCACACGAGTACCGGTAAACCGCTTAGAGGATCTCAGCCTGTCCAGGCAAAGTGGTGTAAGTTGGACTGTCCATGCTTATAAACCGTTTTGGTTTCATTGGGCGGCAGGGCTTCAGATGTCATTTCATCTCAATGTCGGGTTAACGTTCCACAAAATTGGACGCAACGTCTCCAAAATGGCATTTACATTGTTGACTGGGACGTTTAACCTCAAATCAAACAAAAGTTGCCATAACAACCAAACTTCAGAGCCATATTCCATAAAAAAAAAACACAAAAAAACTTTTGAGGAAAATATGATGAGGCCAAAAAGAATTTTTTCACATTTTTTCACTTTTTTTTCTTTATTTAGTCAGCCTCCCTTCTGAGAATTGATAATGCTATAGAGACAAAAGGGAATATTCTTTACTATTGTTAACACATGTAATGCATCAGTAGAGTGAAGTTCCGTTTTACACCCAGACTTCAGCGTGCACTGTTTTTGTTGTGTTTTTTCTTTCGTCAACCTCGGCACCAGAGTGATAATCATTGAACTCTTCCTCCACTAGTTTTGTGTTTTTCACAGAAACCATAAAGTTTTTATTGCAAGCATGCTTTACGGCCAGTATATGGGCGCCCCAATTTTGGATAGGTGAAAAAACACAAGCAAACCAAATCGTAAATAATAGATCATGATGATTTCGTGTCTAACGACGCGTCAACCCTTTTTGTGGGTCATAAGCGTCAAGTGGTTAATGGTTAAACGGCATGAAGAATTATGAGGATATTAAAAGCAAAAAGTAAGTATGATATGTATAAAAATCTGGAAACAATTGTTGCAAAGTGTCAGCTTTGAAGTATAGGTTACGAGACTGTGAAAAGTCTACACATTCAATTAAGATCTGTTTAACAGTGAATGGCTGATCACATCCTACACAAGAAGGCTGATCATCACCATTAAAAATATAAGAATGAGTAATTCTTGTATGGCCAATGAGCAGTCGCGTTATAACTACACCCTCTTTCCTAGAAAACTGTGGAGGAGAGCATTTTGTTCCAACGACAGGTTTAATGGCACGGAGTTGGTTATTGATTGTAAGGTCCCATTCGCCTTGGCATTCCGACACGATGTATCTGTTGATAAATGGTTTAAAATTAATAAAAGGAATTTTAAAAATAGATGGGTCAAGATTGAACGATTCCTTTGCTTTCTTGTCAGTATATTCATTGCCGACAATGCCAAAATGGCTCGGAAGCCAACAAAACAAGATTTGGTGCGTTTTAGAAACTTCATGTTTTTCGATCAGTTTGCGGATTTTTAGATGATGAATGGTCTAAATATGTTCTATAAAAGGGTTATCCTTTGGAAGCAAGGACTACACCACAGAACTGAAAAACATGGAGTTTACATGTTTTCTGGGCCAGACTAGCTAGTTTCGGCCAATTAGGCCTCATCGGTGACCATCAGCTATTTTCAAAATTCCACAATGGAATCAATGATCCTGATGATGATGATGATGATTTTGTGTTTAAAGACGCGTCAACCCTCTTTGTGGGTCATAAGCGTCAAACGGTTAATGGTTTATGGCATTGAGAATTATGAGGATATTAAAAGTAAAAAAGTTAGTTTGGTATGTATAAAAATCTTAAACAGTTAAATCGTATGAAAAAGTCCAACTTCTTTCAATGATCCTAAAGGACAAGAAAATATAATCTACACTATGATGTAGGGCAGGGAGACGTTTTACCGCCGCCACACATTCCCACACACCAGTTGTAGTGAAGTTAAATATGTTCTATAAAAGGGTTATCCTTTGGAAGCAAGGAATACACCATAGAACAGAAAAATTTACATGAGTTTACATGTTTTCTGGGCCAGACTAGCTTGTTTCGGCCAATTAGGCTCATCAGTGACCCTCAGCTATTTTCGAAATTCCAGAATGGAATCAATGATCACAAAGGACAAGAAAATATAATCCAAAAGCCTTAAGCACAGAAAGTGAATCAGAAAATATTATTGCTTTTTGAAATGATGAAGAACTGAAAAATCAAAAGCTAGGTCTATTGCTTTGGCTTCAGCTGTAAAAATAGATGAACCATCTGGAAGGCGCAATGTTTGGTGCATATCTTTAGAAACATACGCACAACCAACTTTTTCTCCTTCTTTGGAACCATCAGTATAGACTTGCTGGTAATCATCATAACGTGACTGCAGTACCTGAAAGTTTTGTTTGAGTAGTATTGGATTTGATTCGGATTTTGTGCCATCATGTAAGTCTTGAATAGAAGGTTGTTTAATACACCAAGATGGATGATGATGATGATTTCGTGTTTAACGACGCGTCAACCCTCTTTGTGGGTCATAAACGTCAAACGGTTAATGGTTAAACGGCATGAAGAATTATGAGGATATTAAAAGTAAAAAGTCAGAATGATAATGTATAAAAATCTGGAACAGTTAGATCTTATGAAAAAGTCCTATTTCTTTTAAGAATAAAATAATATTGTCAACATTTACATCTTAAAACAGTTGTTGCAAAGAGTCAGGTTTGAAATGTAAGTTACGTGATGGTGAAAAGTCAACACAGACAATTAAGATATGTTTCACAGTGAATGGCTGATCACAACCTACACGAGAATGCCGATCATCACCATTAAAAATATAAGAATGAGTAACACTAGTATGGCCGATGGATGCGCAGTCGCGTTAATACTACATCCTCTTTCCTGGAAACTTGGGGAAGAGAGCGTTTTGTTCCAACGACAGGTTTAATGGCATGGCGTTTGTTATTTATTTCACGGTCCCATTCGCCTTGCCTTTCCGACAAGATTAGACTGGCTCCCGTCGTCAAACTATTAATTAGTCAAACTTACAAAAATATGTTTTCACTGATGTTTTACTGATTCCAGCTGAGTTTGACGACTGGTAAAATACGGATTCAGTTTTTGAGTACACGTGTACTCCAAACAGAGAATTAACTGTTAGGCCATTAGGAGAGCTCTAAAATAAATAGATCTTTATCATCCCATCTGGAACAAATTTGATAGGGGTTTGGTTTACCAGATATATTGCCTTGCTGTGTGGAATCCGCTTCAAGATTTTATTGTGGCTAGAATTTTATCAGTGTTGTGTACAGGTATTTCTTATTTTCTGATCTTTGAATGAAAAAAAGGTGTTTAGATCTTAATACAAAAACAAATGAAAGAAACATATATTTTTAAGCAGTGTTAGAACTTTAAGACATGGATTCAGTGACTCCAACAAAAGAAACAGTTGTGATCAAACTAACACCTACAACAAAACAGTTCATGTGTATTCTATTTGGTGAACTCAAACAGAACCGTAAAGATAGACACAAGCTTGCACATTCTGATGGGAAAGAAACAGACCTTTATATTCTGATTGAAAAGTTAATGGGAATAAAAATATTGCACATTCTGATGGGAAAGAAACAGACCTTTATATTCTGATTGAAAAGTTAATGGGAATAAAAATATCACATGCTGGTCACAGTGGTATGTGTTGCAGGACATGTGCACTGAGATTGCAAACAATCAATAAATCATTAGAAAAGTTTAAGCAAACATACTTTTCTGCACAAAAACGGCTAAAAAAACGCATGGGGATAAGGTCATAAAGCGTATGTCAAGCGATAAAACCGGGTCATCGAAACGAAAGGCACTTTTTCCTGAGGAAAGCAATCAAGAGGCCACATGTATAGAAGCTGAACTTCGTGAGGAGGTAAGCATTTCAATTATCTGTGTCAAGATAACAAACCTATGGGGTGAAAACCCCTGTAAACCCCACTTCATATTGGAAAAATTGGGATTTACAAGGATATATATTATTTTTCGCTCCATTGCATAGATTGTGGGTACTCGTTAGATCTGCCTGAGGCCAACAATATTAATCTATGTTTTGAGCTGAAATAAGAAAAACATGTTGTTTTTACCTGAAAGGTTTCATTTTTTTTACGATGTACTTGAATAGGCATGTTTTCAAAATGTAATCTTTTAACCCATTTTGTACTGGAAACCCCTAAAGGGGTAGTTGGCAAACAGTGCAGGCCCAGATCGGACGCCACATTCTGCGGCCTCTGATCAGGGCCTACACTGTTTGCAAAAAGCTCAGCCATTTTCAAAGTAAATTTAGAAGAAATCGCAACCTGACACCCCTACATTTTGAACTGGACTCCTGCTATATATAAAGAGGAAAGTTCTAATTGGTACAAAAAGGGTTAAAGGACATACCGATGTGATCACAAAACCCAAAAGACATAATATACAATCCATTGGCCCATCATTTCAAGACATGAAGTTCAACTTAGATTTTCAAGATGGCGGTCACGGTGGCCATTTTGAATTTCCATTCAAAACTGTTATTTAGCTATTATCTGCTCTACAAGGTGGCAGGATGTTGCAAATCCTGTTTAAAATCAATCAGCCTTTCCATTCAATATAAGAAGTTCACAATAGATTTTCAAGATGCTAAATGATTTTAACTATTCTAATCTACAAGTTTCCCCTATTCTTCCTTCCAAGTTTCGACTCATCTGGACGTTTAGCTCAAAACAAGAAGTTCATAATTATGTACATAGGCTCGTCATGAAAACACGCCCTCTTAATTTTGATACAAACTCTTTTAGAGTATTATTGTTGCTTTGTAATCTTAAGAGTCCTCCTAGACGTTTTAGATATTGCATATTGTCTTATGTTGTCCATGTATATTGTACAGTCTTATTGTAAATAGTTTGTATGTTTGTTTTTGCTATAGAGGATCATATGTTAGATAAGTAATTATGCTTAATATGTTATCCTCGTTAAATAAAGACATTATTATTATATTATTATCCCTTCGAACCCCACTTATACAGTAAAAATGGGGTTTAGGGGGGGGAATACATTATGTTTCTAATTTCTGCTCAAAAACAACGATTGTATGTATTCATTTGAACCTCATTGTCGAGGTAGTTCGAACGAATACCCACAATCTATGTTATGAGCAGAAAAGCGAAAGGAGTTTAATCTGTAAATTTACATTTTTGTTTGCAAAATTCTCAATTTATTTGAATAGGCATGTTTTCGTATTAGTGGCGGCCTCAAGGAGACCGTTCTAATGAGCACCCGCATTCTATGTTTGAAGCAAAAAATAATATCACAAAATTTCATCAATAAATTAACCTTTTTGGGATATGAAAGAATGCACCATGTCACATGGATGTGATATCATAATGTGAAAATAAATCGAATTACCGGTAGACATCGGTTGTGAATGATACAAGTATCCGCTGACTGGTGATCAGGACGACGCGGATTCGACAACTGTCAGGTCGGCAAAATTCTTTCTTGGAGATTTATCATGAAATCTTTTCTACGGTCATTCTCTCCCCCTGATTCAAGAAGGGCAGTTGTCAGTTTCTGGCGAAAGAATGTGTACTGTAATGGTTAACCCCTTACGTGTTCCCAGGAAAAGTGTGGATAAGTAAACTGACCGGCTCAAAATGACCTAAATAGTGTTGCCTGGGCCATTGAAACCCAAATGCAAACAAACATGAATGCAGTAGAAGTGATTGATGCTTTTCAAATGTTATTTTCAGGTAGAAGACCTGCATCTTGAAGACAAGGAAACTTCTAAGTATGGTCAGTTATTGGAAGCACTATCAAGTGGCGATGAAACTCACAGAAGTTGTTGAGCAGGTCACAGACAAAATATTTGGAACACTTAAAGAAGAAATAAGATGTCTGTGTTCAAAAACAACAAATAGCATTCTAAGAGATGGGTCAAAGGAAAAACTTGTAACCTTTTCTTTCAAAAAAGTTATGAACGAGTGGAAAGAAAAAGCGCCATTATTTTACCGATTCATACTGTGTGCATCAGTAAATCCTAAATCACAACTTCGAAATAGATTGAAAAAGGGAGATAATGTTCTGCATGCTCAGGTGTCTGCAGGTTGTAAACTTATGAATATCTACAACAGAGAGATGAAGTCTTTGCAAGAGATTAACAACTTAATATTCTTAAAAGGAGGAATGAAGAAGTCTGCTTTTGCTCGAATGTCTGCAACCAAAGACTGTCAGACATATGCTGCCACAATAGACTTGGCTAATAAACTGGCAGAATCGTGGGATGATGATCTGCACAAGTGGCAAGAACGTGTAAAGGCTGAAGCCAATGTTGAACAGCAGTTGCTCAGTCAAATTACATATATAACTGACACAATAGAATTGTGTGGTGGTGAAGATAGTGAAGCGGCTGGTGAACTCATTCTGGAAAAAGCTAATGTAGTCAAGGAACTGGAAGAGTTTAGAACAACGATGCACCCTGGGTACTATTTTGTAGGGGACAATGTGGATATGGTCACCAAAGTGCGCCACATGACATTAGCAAATCAACACAAGGATGCTCACATGTTTCAGATGTGTGCCTACCAAAACAGAGTTAGTGGTAATAGTTTTGACAATTCAAAACCACTGCAAGATTCAAAACCTGCAGAATTCAGCCAGCTCATTCCTGGCATATTAGAACATGAAAAGATGTTGGACAATTTCATTTATCTGGTGGCTCGGCAATGGTGCACATCAGTAACCCATTTGCAGCCCTATCTGGTTGTTCTTCCTGACTACATCACCCTACCAAACATGAAAGAGACAAAACAGCGGACCATTAGGGTAAGTTATAAAATGAAGTTATACTAGTCTTTAACTGCTGAACACATATGTATACATGTTTGTGTGCTTACTTTAGGGACTGTAGCTTAACCCTATTTGTACAAAATGGAATCTTCCTCCTTATATATGACAGGAGTCCATTTCGAAATCGAGGGGTGACAGTTTGCGTTGACTTTAACATTTATTCGGAAAATAGCTGACCGTTTTGCAAACAAAGTAGGCCCTAATCAGACGCCGTTTCTGATCAGGGCCTTCACTGTTTGCCAGGTTACCCATTTTGCTGTTTCCGGTACGTAATAAGTTAAAGTGAACAAGAATTCTGCCAAAGGTAGTAACCTTACCATTTGGGTGAAAGCTAGGGTTGTCGCAAAGTTTGATGGATTGACAAATGGACGAAAGGATGGACAATCGGACGCCAATATCGAGCCTTGCTTGTAGAAGGCGCAACCAAAAAGGTTGCATCGTTGACGTTGATTACATATATTGTGTTGTAAAAACATTATGTAGAAAAAGCTATATAAACTAATCATTTTTGTTATCTATCACTGAACTGTATTATACCATATTATTTTGATTGAATTAAGTTTTAACGTCCCCATCAGCACTATTTAGGTCATTTTGGAGAGGCTGTTTCAAATTTTGTTGGACTTTTACCCAACATCGAGATGACATGACATCTCAAACTCTGCCACCCAATTAAACCAAAAGGCTTATATGCACTGGGCAGTCTGACACCACTTTGCCTGGACAGGCTGGTAAAAGAGCATAAGAATTATACACTTTGGTCAGGTCAGAAAGTGTGTGATGCCCTCACCTTTCTACTTGACAATACTTATATTAGATTCGGTACTAAGTTATTTAGACAAATTGTGGGTATTCCGATGGGTACTAATTGCGCACCTCTTGTGGCTGATCTGTTCTTGTATTGTCGCTTTCCATTGATAACCAATCTGAAATTATTGAAGCTTTTAGCTCCACTTCTAGATATTTAGATGATTTATTAAATATTGATAATACCTATTTTGATGGTTTGATCAGTCAGATTTACCCCCTAGAACTTCAGTTAAATAAAGCAAATTCTTCTGATACCGAGGCCCCGTTTTTGGATTTACATCTATCTATTGTAGATGGATTTGTTTCGTTCAAAATTTATGATAAACGCGATGACTTAGATTTTGAGATTGTAAATTTTCCTTTTTTGGATGGTGATGTTCCTCGTGCGCCATCCTATGGCGTTTATATTTCGCAATTAATTCGATTTGCTAGAGTGTGTAGTCATGTAACTGACTTCAACACTCGTAATAAATTATTAACGGCTAAACTCCTTAATCAGGGTTATCGGTACCATAAACTACGCAAAGCCTTTTTAAAATTTTATAGACGCCATTCTGATTTAATTTCAAAATTCAATATTGGACTTAAATCTCTTCTGCAACAAGGTCTATCGGAACCCGAATTTTATGGTGGCTTAGTATATTAATTCAGAAATATATATAACCGCAATGACTTCAGCACCCAATTTCGTAAAATCATTCTTCGATATAAAAAGATTGGGTACAACATGGATATTATACGACAGACTGCATACATGGTAGTTAACCCCATCACGGTTGGCAAATATGCTTCCCTCTTTAATTGCACGCCGGTGGGTCAGGCCTCAGATTCTATGACGGCTCCAACGTAAAGGCTTATTGAGAATTAGAGAGATAATGCTGGTTGGTGCCTGATGCTCTGTCTCTGGTCGGGCTCATCGGGGTCTAACTGTTGGTTTTCTTTTGCTCCAGCATTTCAGTGGTTTCTTGCTGTCGAGTCCTCACCGTTGTCTCACCTCTGTGGTTCTTTGATTTTTGTGTTCACGGAGATGCTGTACTGATTAGTCAGGAGGCCTTCATACGGACTGAACAAATTATTTGTCTAAATCGCGACAGAAGTAAGGGCGAGGATTGTGGCCACGTAAAATCGATTTAAGCCCCCCCCCCCCAGTGGAAATCTTCCACTGACCGTTCCAAGGCGGCTCTTCTGTGGCGATTTATTTATGTTGTTGTTTGTTACTTACCGTGTGTATCACTTGTGTCTTTTAATTTTGGATGGCCATATGGCCATTTTGTGGGAAAGTAACTGTCCTTATGGCCTTCCTTTGTTTAGGTTTCCATCATGGTCTGGTCGCTTAATGTTTGTATTTCTTTCCCTTTGGTGTCTTTTATGGGTGGAGTAAGTTAATTGTATCAATTCCTGATCTTTGTTTTACTTCTCCTTAGTTTTGTTTGTTTGTTTGATTTGAGGTTTTACGTCCCCGTCAACACTGTATAGGTCATTTTGGAGACGTTGCTTCCAACTTTGTGGGACTTTTACCCGACAATGTAATGAAATGACATCTCAAGCCCTGTCGCCCAATGAAACCAATAGGGTTTATAAGCATGTACGGTCTACCTCGCACCGCGGTTCCTGGACAGGCTTAGATCCTCTAAGCGGTCTACCAGTACTAGTGTGCAGGCCGGATTCAGCTCTGCGTGGAAGCATCATGCAGCCAATATATTTCTTCAAGCCCCTATGGGCGGGGGCTTAGTAATTCTAAGTGGTTTACCAGTACTCTTGAGTGGTAAGTTTCAGCCGTTCATGGAAGCAACATGCAGCCCTTTCTCTAAGCCCTGATGCGCGGGAGTGCACTAAACCATGTTATAATGAGCCGTGTTATAGAGAGGTTTATGTGAACAAAAAGGATAACTAGTATTCAACCATAGGATAAGATACTTTGGTAAACTTATAAAGATAAAACTAAACTAGAACTGTCAGAGGATCTGACTATAGCCCCGTTATAGCCCTGTCAGAGGTGAAAGACTCATGAATTAAAGGTAAAGACTTGTGAGAGGGTTAAATCCCTAACAAGGTACCTACGCCTTATAGACTTTTCGCGTTATTAGATCTGAAAAACAGTCTAAATTAAAAAATAAGTTTTGGATAATGAAAAAAGCACATGCACATCTTCAGACCTATATGAAAACACCTGTTAAGTTTCAAAAGGATTGACCCAGAACTGTAAGAGGAGTTGCGATCACAAGGTAGCTACTCCCTATACATTTTAACATTAGTAGATCTCAAAAATTGTCTAAGTTAAAAAAGGTGAAATAAGTGAAAAAAATTATTTAAGGATAATGGAAAAAGAATATGCACAGCTTCAGACCTATATGAAAACACCTGTAAAGTTTCAAAAGGATTGACCCAGAACTGTAAGAGGAGTTGTGGTCACAAGGTAGCTACTCCCTATACATTTTAACATTAGTAGATCTCAAAAATTGTCTAAGTTAAAAAAGTTGAAATAAGTGAAAAAAACTTATTTAAGGATAATGAAAAAAGAATATGCACATCTTCAGACCTATATGAAAACACCTGTAAAGTTTCAAAAGGATTGACCTAGAACTGTAGGAGGAGTTGCGGTAACAAGGTAGCTACTCCCTATACATTTTAACATTAGTAGATCTCAAAAATTGTCTAAGTTAAACAAGAGGGCCCAGAGGGCCCTGGTTCGCTCACCTGATCCAAAGCATAACAAGTGGGCCCCGGGCAGGGTCAATTTTGGCCCCAGGGCTAAAATTTGAACAATCTTGGTAGAGGTCCACAAGATGAAAGACCTGGGCTTTCTGGTTTCAGAAAAGAAGATTTTAAAGGTTTACCCTGTATATAGAAGTCTATGTAAAACAAGATTTTCCCTATAAAAGTCTATGTAAAACCAAAGGGCCCCGGAGCGGGGGCATTTTTGGCCCCAGGGCTATAATTTGAACAATCTTGGTAGAGGTCCACTAGCTGAAGCTTCATAACAAATATCAAAGACCTAAGCCTTGTGTTTCAGAGAAGATGATTTTTAAAAATTTTCCCTATATAAGTCTATGTGAAACCAAAGGGCCACATGGCGGGGGCATTTTTGGTCTCAGGCCTATAATTTGAACAATCTTTATAGAGGTCCACTAGCTGAAGCGTCATAACAAATATCGAAGACCTAAGCCTTGCTGTTTCAGAGAAGAAGATTTTTCAAGATTTTCCCTATATAAGTCTATGTAAAACTAAAGGGCCCCGGAGCGGGGGCATTTTTGGCCCCAGGGCTATAATTTGAACAATCTTGGTAGAGGTCCACAAGATGAAGCTTCATACCAAATATCAAAGACCTGGGCCTTGCAGTTTCAGAGAAGAAGATTTTTCAAGATTTTCCCTATATAAGCCTATGTAAAACAAAAGGGCCCTGGTGCGGGGGCATTTTTGGCCCTAGCACTATAATTTGAACAATCTTGGTAGGGGTCCACTAGATAAAGCTTCATACCAATTATCAAAGACCTGGGCCTTGCGGTTTCAGAGAAGAAGATTTTTCAAGATTTTCCCTATATAAGCCCATGTAAAACCAAAGGGCCCCCGTGCGGGGGCATTTTTTGCTCAAGCACTATAATTTGAACAATCTTGGTAGGGGTCCATTAGATGAAGCTTCAAACCAAATATCAAAGAGCTGGGCCTTGCGGTTTCAGAGAAGAAGATTTTTAAAGATTTTCCCCATATAAGTCCATGCAAAACCAACGGGCCCCCATGCGGGGGCATTTTTGGCCCCAGCACTATAATTTGAACAATCTTGGTAGGGGTCCACTAGATGAAGCTTCATACCAAATATCAAAGACCTGGGCCTTGTGGTTTCAGAGAAGAAGATTTTTCAAGATTTTCCCTATATAAGCCCATGTAAAACCAAAGGGCCCCCGTGCGGGGGCTTTTTAAGCTTCAGCACTATAATTTGAACAATCTTGGTAGGGGTTCACTAGATAAAGCTTCA